>CM046036.1:14019273-14621773 GCA_025215565.1 Flaveria ramosissima | reverse complement strand
GTTATGTTCTTTACTTGTGTTCTTTGTTTCATCATATGTTCGTTCCCTATTTTATCTATTAAATGTTCTAAGTCTTCTAACAACTGTGAAACTGTTCATTGACCCTTTCACCGGTCCTACAGATTCTAGGTTGTGTATCATCACGATGAATCGATCTATTCAAAGCTATGATTGAATTAGTGGGATCCAACTAACCATCACCGGTGGCAATGGTAAAATTCTCTTCTTAGATTAATCATCACTTATATTTTTTTCCTGAGTTAAATATACTAAAGAAAACAAAACAAAAGAAGGGAAAGGAAATCAACAATAGAAAAAAATTGAGAAGGATGAAACTGAGGAGAGAAAGATAGGAGGGAAAAGTAAAGACAAATTAATATTCTGTGTTCCTAAATTTGAAGGAAATAAAATGTAAATGTTTTATGTTATTCCTTTCTTTTTATTGTATTTCCTTCCATTTTAAAGCAAATTTAGGAGGGAATATTATTTTAAAAAAATTCATTTTTTACTTTCTACTTTTATCTATTAAAAAACTTAAAAATATAAATATGTTTAACTCCCTTACAGTTCCTTCCCTAAAAAATTCTACGACATAATTTTTCTCACTTTCATTCCACTTATTTTCAGTTCTCCCCTAAAAAAGTGAGAACAAAGTGCTAGGACATGAGGCGTGCGGGGTCGGCCTAATAGGGATGAATATCGAGTTCCCTCCCCCCACCCAAAAAATAGGCCTTGTTCTTATTAAATAATTTATATACGGGCTTGTATATAAGTTAAGAGTAATTAGCCCAATGATCCATCTTCCATTTATGTTAATTAATAACGGGATGCAAGGGATCATGGATTGAACCCCCCCCCCCCCCCACTCTAAAGAAAACATGTAAATACCATAAATTGTGTGATGCCACCGCCATTGGTATCATTGTTTGAGCCGGATAATTACCTCGCATGTACTTGTCACATGATGCTAGAAAACCATGTACTAATGCATGTTGATAGTCCATTTCTTGACATCTCTAGCTATTGGTTTGCGTAAGTATTCCAATGCTTCGGATGTTGTTTGATAAGTTATTTGACAAAGTACGGGATTGGTCCTTTGTAAAGGAGTAAATCCTCTTCCACCTCTAGCATCATACCTCAATGTGAAAAACGGCACCTCGTGTCCCAAATCATGAGCTATCCTTTTGAATAATCATTTGCTCAATTGGAATTGTTACTTGAAAAAATCATTATCATAAATGGCACTCTTAGTGAAGTATTCATTAACCAAAAGATCATGAGCCACTTCATAATCTCTATTCAAGGAAGTTCTTCGTGTAATCGTGCTCGAGTTAAAGCTAATGCAAATTCATTATTTATTTAACTATTTGTTAGAATAGAGTCGTTGAATGCCTATTTAACTCTTACGTCCATCTCCACCTCTCGCTGAGTTCTCCATGCCAACTTCGACGCACAAGCGACATGTTATTTTACACCATGGTATTTACCACATAAGCGCATGACTTAGAACCATGGTACCATACCAGATACCTTACTCTATGAAGTAGTCACTTAATTTAGCATATGCACTATTATGATTGAGTACTGAGTGGACAATATAACTATTTGGTATAAATCAATTATATATTTATGAAAGAGTTAAAATATATTATATTTATTACTAATTTTCAACTTAATTATGCATTATTAGTTGTATCTCATGTTTTATAGATTGTATTTTTGTTTTTTTCTTTATTTTTCTTTTACTTTTAACACTAAGAGCATCACCAATAAAAGACTCTAAAAACACTAAAAATGATGCCTAGTCACTGTCATATAAAAAAACACTCATTTCTTGAAACTCTTAAAAATCTATCCAATAAGATGTTTTAAAAACATTAAAAAACATTGTCACACCATAACTATTTCTTATATTTATTTCTAATTACCAACCCATCCGGCCCCACCTTGTACCACCTACCCCAAAAAATGGTGTTTTTTATGTTCATATATATGAACAAGGTTTGTAAAATCAAACCCCTCAATGGTTCTTATTTAAAAAACAGATGATGTGATGTTTTTAGGACTAAAAATGTCATATTTGAGATGCTCTAATACTTGTATCCATGCTTTATAGAGTGTACTTTTGTTTTTTTATGTCTTTTATTCTTTTAACCCTAATAGTTTTTGTTTTTTACATTTAAATCTAATACTTTTTTCACTTTCAACTTTCATTTCATATACATTTCATCTTTTACAACATATTTATTTTTACCTTTTCAAGTTAACATCGCTCAACATGCGTATGTGGTTCAATATTTTTACTTCTATTTTTTCTGTATATCGGTCGCCGTTGTGTTTTACGTTTCGGTCTTTCTGCATATTAACGCATCGTAACGGGCGTGTATAGTTCAATGTTTTTACCTCTACTTTTTCTTTTGTTTTATTTTTTTATTTCTTTTGCTTTACGCGCTTTTGTGTTAGTGGTTGCTGGCGACGGTATGATATTGATACTACTTGGAACGTTGTTTTACTCCCCAGTCCCCACCGCAAAACTTGGGACATAAAACTAGTTGTTGCTAAAAGACAAAAACTGAAGCAATAATACCAAGTCAAAGATTGCGGGTTCTATAAATCATAACATTAAACGAGAGTATAGTATTTTACTTAAAAAAAAAAGATAACTTACACATCACAAAATCTAATTCTAAATACCGCCATTTTTTCCACTATATGATCATTATTAAGTATACGTTGGTGAATATATATTATTGTTAAAAGACAAAGACCATAAAAATACTTTCAAGTCAAAGATGCGTGTCTTGTAAGCAAAAGAGAAAATTGCATAGATGATTCCTGTGGTTTAACTACATTACATGTTTGGTCCCCAAATTTTTTATAAATTACAAAGTTAGTTCAAACTTTTGTGCATTCATTGCACATTTGGTCCCTGGCATTAAATTCATTCAAATTTTATGCATTTTATGAAGTTTGAACTAACTTTTAAATTCAACTTTATGGACCAAAAGTGCATAACCCACATAAAAGTTTGGACTACCTTTGAAATTATTAAAGATTGGGGACCAAACTTGCAATGATTATACAAAAGTTTGGACTAACTTTGCAATTTTTTAAGTTCAGGGATCAAATATGCAATTTGGTCAAACCACAGGGACTATTTATGCAATTGTCCCTAATCAAAATCATTAAACGAGAGAATAACCCTTTGTAGTCACAAATCTATCAATACTACTAACTAGCGATGGAGACGAAAAATTCTCTCACAACTTTTCCGTCACATATATGTGTTTCCGTAGAAATAAGTAGTAAATCTATAGGAAATTAATCCATCACAAATAAACCGTTAGAAATCTGTCTCAAATCCATATTAGGAATGAAAACCGAAACCTTACGACTCACAAGTTCTAGCACAAATGGTAAGTCACTAGTGGAGAAGGGCGGCCCTACCTTGTAAGGTCCCATGTCGAGGGATCCTTAATTTTTATATTTTATATGTAACGTATACTATTTTTTAATTGGCACCCATAACATTTGAACTATGACTCGTATATATTAGTTGCGAACAAAGTAAACAATAATATATCAATCTAGAAAAAAAATCATCCACCCGAATGGTGTAATCCTTTTTCGACAGGGTGATTTTTCATAGTTGAATCAATTTTACAATGCCAAGTTTTGAAATTTAAGTGTTTTAGAATAAAAGTCCAGTTTGACCGTTTCTTTCAAAAGTTTAAATATATCCAAAGACAAAGTGGAAGAAAACAAATGGTTTGTAATCAACAATTTTTAAAAGGAAAAGTTGATGCAAAACTAGAGCATCAAAGCCTGCAACTTTTCAAGCAATTCTTTGCAATCATGGTGTTCTCGTGGATCCATCTGATCACTTTCTTCCTTCTTATCTTCATCCCTTTTGTAGATTCACTTACCTTCAATTTGAAAAACATCAAACCGAGGAATCAGAATCGCGACATAGAGTCAGAAGGTGATGGATCTTACATCTCTGATGATGGAATCCAGGTGACCCCGGATGGTATTGATTCCACACGGACCCAGAAATCCGGACGCGCCAAGTATAAAAGTGAACTTCATCTTTGGGACAATGAAACTGGTGAGCTAGCAAGCTTCTCAACAAATTTCACTTTTGTGATTGATTCAAAAGGGGACATGAATTACGGTGATGGCCTCACCTTCTTTCTTGCTCCGAATAATTCAGTAATGGGCCACGGCGGTGCCATGGGACTTCCGGTCAATGACACAACCTATTTGGCGACTAGCCCATTTGTTGCTGTCGAATTCGATACTTATCCGAACTCTAAATGGGATCCAGAAGTCTGGGATGAAGTAATGGGTAGGAATATTGATCATGTGGGTATCAGCATTAGCTCTCTTAAATCTGTTAGATATCAGAGATGGTTTAGCAATATAACCGGAGGGCGAGAGTGTCAAGCTTGGATTACGTATGATTCAGTTTCGCATAACCTTAGTGTTTCCTTCACTGGCTATCAAAACAATACAGTCGTGCGTCAAGAAGGGCTAGTTTACACGGTTGATCTCAGGAAAGAGTTGCCTGAATGGGTTATTTTTGGGTTTTCAGCAGCGACAGGGGCTAGTTTTCAAAAGAATAACGTGAGATCTTGGAGTTTTGATAGTTCGGATTTACAAGTTAATGAAAACGGCGGGATACCTCCAAACCCTGGACCACAATATCCTAAGGAGAAAAACAGCAAAGTGGGACTAATAGTTGGAATAGTATCGGTTACTGTTATTTTGTTTTCAGTGCTTGCCCTTGTTTTGTGGAGGAGGCAGAAGAAGGTTAGAGCACATGAAGCACAAGAAAAATCATTTGATGATGAGATGAACAATAAATTTGGAATTGGCATGGGGCCAACAAGATTTTCTTACCATGAATTAGCTCATTCGACTAGTAACTTTGCAGAAAAAGAGAAGCTTGGTGAGGGAGGTTTCGGTGGAGTTTACCGAGGTTTCTTGAAGGACTCGAACACGTATATTGCAGTTAAAAGAGTGTCGAAGAGTTCCGAACAAGGGATAAAAGAGTATGCGTCAGAGGTGAGTATCATTAGTCGGTTGAGACATAGAAATCTAGTGAAACTCCTTGGTTGGTGTCACCAAAAAGGCGAGCTCCTACTTGTTTATGAATATATGGAAAACAGAAGCTTAGATTCACATCTTTTTAAAAAGACGAGCTTATTGACATGGGGAATAAGGTACAAAATTGTGTGTGGTCTGGCGTCTGCTTTGTTGTATCTACATGAAGAATGGGAGCAATGTGTTTTACATAGAGATATTAAGTCAAGTAATGTGATGTTGGATTCAAATTTCAATGCAAAGCTTGGTGATTTCGGGTTAGCTAAGTTAGTAGACCATGAGAAAGGCTCACAAACAACAATGTTGGCTGGAACCTTGGGTTATATGGCTCCTGAATGTGTAATCACTAGCAGAGCGACCAAGGAATCAGATGTTTATAGTTTCGGAGTTGTTGCGTTAGAAGTAGCTTGTGGACGAAAACCCATAGACTTTAAGGCTCAAGAAACACAAGTTCGATTAGTAGAATGGGTTTGGAAGCTCTATGGGACTGGTACTCTCTTAGAAGCAGTTGATCCAAGTCTAGTGTTAGATTTTGATGAAGAAGAAATCAAGCGGTTAATGATCGTTGGGTTATGGTGTGCACACCCAGACTCAGAACTTCGCCCATCAATAAGACAAGCCATTAAAGTACTGAACTTGGAAGCTTCCCCTCCTTTACTACCCTCAAAGATGCCTGTGGCGTCTTATTCAATACCTCCAATGTCATCACAATCTGGTGTGTCCTCCATTTTGCAATACCAATCATCAAGTACGACCTCTAACACATACTGAATCTTCAAATCAAACAGTATCGTCCACGGTTTCTTCTTCTTCCCAATCTGTTGCACTGTTACATTCAATGTAATGAAATGTCTAAATTGTTTGATGATTAGCTCTTGTAAAGTTTAAACATTTCAGTAAAGGCCTATAGTTAGGTGTAAGTAGCTGAACACATTGTACAAGTATATGTTGCATAAGTCTGAGTCACATGAAGGTGGCATTCAATACATAATAGCCATGCAAGACACTTTCTTTAATACCTTATTATTCTCCTCTCCATCTCTGTGTGTACGTATTTTCTCCCGAAAACCGCTCATGACAAGAACGGAGAGGCCGACTCAGGCGTCCTATGATATTATTTTATATTCAAATTACACCATTAAATAGATCATTTTATTATCTTTAATTAGAGTATAATATTGCTATATTTTTTTTAACTTTTATGAATGTTCGTTGTGCACCATTAGTTTTAGCACTGTAAATCTAACTTATAGGGGCGATGTGATTTACTGTGTACCAATAGTTGGGTTAATAAGTTATCACAATAAACAAGGGTTAACATTTGATTTATATCATATACATACATATATATATAATACAAAAACCGGTGGTGGCCAGGCCATCTCCGGCGCCTTCTGCGGCTAGAGATTACGATCTGGCGCGTATCACCATCAAAACCCGCCTATGAAGAATCACGGCTCCCAAGCCATCATCTCGCTCTCATCGAATCAGCAAACATAAACGATGAAGATGATCTGAAAACGAGACCCAAATCACGAAACATTTCGAAAGAGTATTGCCGACAATCGTATTTTAGATCAAACGTTGACAGTAGTGTGGTGGCCGAAATTGGTGGCTGTTGTGTGGTAAAAGTGAGAGAAACAATCTTTGTGGGTGTCTATTGGAAAGAGAAAAAGAGGGAGAGGATGAAAGTAAGGGTGGAGGGGGCTATTACGCGGCGGGAGTACCTGTTATTGTATAGAGATAATAATATACAAACATCATATATAGTAAATGATTTATAGAACCCTAAACAGATGAACATAGATTAGGGGATAAATGTTGGAAATTTATTGATAATATTAATATGGTTATTAATATTTAGTCAATAAATTAATGTGTTGAATGAAAATTAATGTGGTTAATGACATTAGGAATTAATAGTGTGGACATTGGAGGAAAGAAAGAATATAAAATAGTTTATATTCTATAACCTCCTGTCTATATTGTTTCCTAAGGTTTCACACTAAGTGGATTCGCGAAGGGTGCGAAGCACCCTTAACTCGCACTCGCACTCGCACTCGCACACGCGCGCGCGCGGCGTGGGCATGTGGGCGCAATGTGGCGCTTGGATGGCGCACTTCGCACACTCGCATCACCGCAAGCCGCTTGAGGGTCTGGTCAGGTGCGACTGACCTTGGTGCGCGTTCAGAGCTGTGACTCGTAACAACTTCCGTTACTCGTTGACCGAAACCGACGACTGTTAATGACGAATTAAATGAGCAGTTACGATTTCGGATTAATGACTGAGTAATGGTTGGGTGGCTGTTATGGTTCGAATTCCACTATAAATACTGAGGGTACCTCAGAAGAAAAACACACCAACACAACTCGTAACCTGTAGCAAAACAGGTTCTCTTATCTTCCTCAATCTCTCTGGTTTCTCTTTTACAAACAAGTTCGGGTTCTAGATCAATCCCGGCAGTACAAACTGCTTCGGCTGTTGTACCCTGGGAAACAAAACGAGTTCTCCTGGGAGGCTCGGAATTTGTTTTAAGAGCCCCGTGTTGAACACGATCCTCAGCTTTTACATTTCTGTTCACCTAATTCTATAACTTTACCATTGTAAAAGAGATTTGTAATTGTTTATTTATGTTCATTTGTATTGAGTATATTAATAAAAATTGTTTGAAGTTTTATTTTATATGAACGGTTCCTACAATAAATTCAAAGTACTTCAAATTGAAAATGGAGAACGACTCAAACCGATAGATAGATCCATAAACATGATGATGATGCTATAAAGGACCAAAATTGAATAAAGTCATAGTGAAATGAAAATTCATGGATATGATCATATTCTTCAAAACCTTTGAGCAGAACCCAATTTGGGTCCCATCTTCCATATAGAAAATATCATATTTCTATCACCAATTTCAAATCATATTGCCAAATCCTCTTCATTATGTAAAAATATAATCATAACAACATCAATTTAAAAAATCACTTGGTGCTTTATAAAGGTTAAAAACCAAGAAACACAAACACCTCCTTGTCCCTATGTCGTTGCTGCATTGTTCCTCTCCGCTTTCATTTGAAGAAACACAACTGTAACACCCGGTTATTTTCCTTTAAAGCCAAAGAAAGAAGAAAAAGAAAGAAAAGAAATGAAGTCCAAGTTAAGGGACCAATCTTGCCAAAACGGAAAAATCTATGTGTGACATCCGTCACCAAAAGGTCCGTCAATTAACGTGGACTTCGTTAACTTTTCTTCGCTCGTTCATTCCTCATCTTTATAAACTATTCGTGTGGATATTATACTTGCTTTATCGTCTTTATTCTTGTGTTCGTATCGTTAACATATACTATCTTTAAAAACTTTTAAAACTTTCATCATCATTACCGCTAAATATACCATTTTTATATAATATTATCGTCATTAATAAAACCATTTTTAAGTTATAAATATCATTAAATACATTTTTATAATTAATATAACTAACCTATTTTTCAACCGAAACAAATTTGGGAAACTCGGGGGTTAAGTGCAGGGACTAAAATTGACATTTTGCAAACTTGAGATGGGTATAAAAACCCCATTTCCAGCCCTAGCCTCCATATTCATCTTCTTCTTCATTTCTTCTTCTTCACTTTCTTCCTCCTCCTTGCACCAAAACCGCTCATTCTCGTCACATTTTCATCGTCTAGACTTCGACTACAACCGAGTCTACTCCATTCTTGCAGGTAGACGACCTTGGTTGTCCCTTTTCTTGCTTATTCACGGCTGTCCATTTTAGGGTTTTGGGTGTTCGGGTTCAACCCGAACACATGAGGTCGTGTGGGTGCGTGTGATGTCCTTCTGCGTGTGCTTCTTGTTTGTGTATGTTTGTAGTGTGTTTCTGGAAGTCCTTGTTGTGTAAAACCCATGCACGGGCCGAAGGCTGCTCTGCACTTCAGCAGTCGCGATTCTACTGTTCAGGCGACTGGGCCTGTCATGCGATTGAGTCGTGCGACTGGGTGAGTCATGCGACTGAGTCATGCGTCTGAGTCAATCGTGCGACTGAGTTGTGCGACTGGGTGTGTCGTGCGACTGAGTCGTGCGACTGTGTGAATGTGTGCGATTGAGTCATGCGAGCGAATGAATGTGTGCGATTGAGTCATGCGAGCGAATGAATGTGTGCGATTGAGTCAGGCGACCGAATGAATGTGTGCGATTGTGCGTGTATCGCACGATTGAATTCCAGTCGCACGAATGAAGGTTCAATCGTACGAATGAAGCTGATTCGTACGAATGAAGGTTGATTTGTGCGTATGGAGGTTGAGTCGTGCGATTGAGTGTTGTGTGGTACGACTGAATGCCAGTCGCACGAATGAAGGTTCAATCATACGAATGAAGCTGATTCGTACGAATGAGGGTTGATTCGTGCGAATGGAGTGTTGAGTTGTGCGTCTGGTCCTGTCGTGCGATTGAAGTTGTTGTGTGTGAGTTTCTCCTTGTGTGTGGTATGTGTATGTCGTGTGATGTTAAGGTGACAACAACACGATTGCCATTGCGAATGACAAGATTAAAGTCAACGCTATCAAACTTACTAATGTTATTCCAAATCAAATCAACTTAACATTTTACAAGTATCAATAACCGATTTGTAGTTATTAATATTTAACAAATACTTCTCTAATAACAATGGAACTTTTACTTAAACATCATTAACAATGGCAACAATGTCTAGTACTTGGATCTACATAAGATCTAATACGTGTGTCTGGTTGTGTGTGTTACACGCGACCCAGCCGATACAAACCGAATCGACCGAACATTATTATACGCTTTATACATATCAATAATGCTTAACAATAACTGTCAATAGGTGTTTGACCGTGCATTTCATACGACATTTGGAAACTTTGATCTTTCATACTTACCACCTAACAAGTGAGTTTCGTGGCCCCTATTTATGCTTCTACAACATTTCAATCATTTACAAACATGGGGGAAAAGTATGCTCACCTATTTTCAATGCTGTACAATTTACATATAATTTACATAGTTGGAATCAACGTGTTATGTTTTGTGAGTACTTATCTGATACATGCTTGAGTTTGCTGTGTGGTACTTTCTTTGCAACTATTTAATTCCAGTGTAGGAACCGACGGATAGCTATTGGTAGTACTACTGGGTTGACACCCCCACCCTTGTTTGTTGGTATACTAGTTAGTACCAACAGTGGCCAGGAACGGGCCCTTGGGTGAGTATATTCTGACAAGATCTTTGTGTACGTCATTAGGTTTGGTTGCAAAGATTATTGTCATGTGATTTTACTTACTTATAATTGTATTCACGGTATTTCACATTACTTACTATACATCATCAATTACTTATTTACTATTTAAACCTGCGAGCTCACCAACAATTTTGTTGACCATTTTGAGCATATCTTTTCAGGTAATCATGCTAACTGAGGATCTAGGTGTGCTGCCTTAGTGGAGACCCTAGGATGCATTTTTGAGACTAAACATACTTAACAAACAATCATTTTGAAACAATGTTGTAGTATGATTAAACAATTTCAATCTTTTGATACTTGTTCCCGGGCTGTGGGAATTTACATTACAATTGATACTACTTGTCTATGTGAATCATTTAACATGTTTATGCTTATGGCTATGTTGTCGTGAACATTGATTAAACACGACACAAGTCTCCATTTGTGTCGGGTGTCGTCATGTGTAACACCCGGTTATTTCTTAAAAAGAAAAGAAAGAACATGAAACGAAGAATAAAAGAAGGAAAAGCAATAAAGCCCAAGTAGAGGGACTAAAAGTGTCCAAAAGGACAAAATCTTTGAAAAGTTGGTGTAAAGGTGGGCATGGCCGCCCACCCTCTTTTCATATCACTTTTTTTTAAATTGGATCTTTAAAGAGAGAAAGGAAGAGAGCAGAACTCTCGGTTGGAGAAAAGAAGAAGAAGAGAAAGTAAATTCAAGGTAAGAATTCGTGGTTTTTATGTGTTTATGACGGGTTTTATCCCGGTTACATGTTTATGTGCTTATGTGTTTGTGTATGTGCTCGGGTGTGTGTTTGGTGGTGTTCTAGGTGTTTGAACTCATTTGCATTCGGGTTAGAAGGAAGATACACCCAAAGTTGCACCAGGTGAGTTCTAGACCCCGGTTTTACTTGTTTTTAAACTCTCTTTGGGGCTGAAAATGTATTAAAAAGTTTTTACAAAGTTTATGTATGTTTACCCGTATGTAATATGCATGTTAAATGTTGATTCTTGAATGCTTAAAGGTTGTTCATGTTTAGAATAGCCATGTTAAGTTTAGAACAAATGGGTTTGATGAATTGGGGTTGAAAACATATTAGGAACATGATAAGCAGAAGGTTCATACGCCTGAAAATGCCATAGAATGAATCAAGTGTAATCCATGCGCCTAAACAGTAGCCCATGCGCCTAAGATTACCTTAGAAATGTTTTAAGTATAGCCCATGCGCCCGAATGGCCCATGCGCCTGAGTGGCCCATGCGCCTGATTAATTGATACGCCTAAGTGTCCATGCGACTGAAAGGGGTCATACGCCCAAATAGTACCCATGCGACTAAGTGGTCCATGCGCCTGAATTCCCATGCGCCTAAGTGTCCCATGCGCCCAAGTACCCATACGCCTAAACAAGGCCTATGCGCCTAAATGGTGCCATGCGCCGAAACCTTTAGAATTTAATGCAGAATGTTTAGGAGTCTGTGCCTTTAGGGTTTTGACCGAGGGTTGACTAGAGTATATTAATGATGGGTTTCATGCATGATTATGATTGATTATGATTGTCTTATGATTGTTCCTTATTATTATTATTGCTATTAATATTATTACTTATAGAATGTGACTTTATGTGGTATATTTGTTATAATAACGTAAAGTATATTGTAATAATAAAGAGAAAGAGCAATAAAGAAAAGAAGAGGAATATTAATAAAATGTTAACAAGTCTTGCAAGCTTATAGGAGGTACACGACCGTGTTGTCGTTAGCTCAACTGTGTTGCGGGTTAGCTACCCTTTTATGCACACAGGGCCAGTCTTGGAGATTGGTAGGACCCTTGTAGCGTATCCTGGGTGATTGGGTCGGCCTTGTATACAGTACACAGCACCCTTTCGAGGGATACAGTTCACCCTTTCGAGGGATATAGTTTACCCTTTCGAGGGATATAGATGGCCCATCACCCGTTTTCCATCGCGCATATAGTTGGGGTATTGCTCATTGGTCCATACAGACAGTGAAAGATAAAGATAAAAGAAATCAAGGTAAACAAGGCATACAGTAAAGAGATCGAACATCAGTTGTGCATATAGTTAATGCGTGCTCGCATATATAGCAAAGAGTTATATTTTAAAAGAAAAGAGTATTTTCATATACAACATACAGAAAGTATTTTATTACTTATAAAACTAGAACTCACTCAGCAACGCTGATTTTATACATTTTCAGTTTGCAGGTAATTATTGCTGAGGATGGCACGAGGGTAAAGCTACTCGGCAGGGAAAGACTGACATCCATTCATAACTATTATTTCTGTTGTTTTGTAATGCAATTAAACAGTTCTTTTGTATTCAATTAAACAATAGTGTATTGCTTAACAACAGGGTTTAATGAAATGAAATGAATGGTTTTTGTTAAAATGATTCCGCTGCTTAAGTTTGCAAATTTATAATGCTGTGAATGACCAACTGTGAGGTCTCCGGGAACGGGGCCTTACAAGTTGGTATTAGAGCCAAAGTTTAAGAGAATTGGGTTAAACCAATTTTTTAAAAACCTAAACTTAAACTGAAAATGGGACAAATAGAGGGATGTCAGCCCGAGTAGTTACGTGCCATCAGGTATGTCTTTTCTTAATGTTAACTGGTATTATGTGCGCATGTTATTTGAGTTATGTGCTCTTAGTAGATTTAGATACTGATTAAGTTAGGATAGGAAATGCTTGGGGTATGAAGAGTAAAGTAAGTGGCTAATCACAACTGGCCACTGTAATTAGGGACTTACTATACTTAACATAAACTGAGCTATTACCTTGAATGACCACGTTAGTGTTTGAATCTTATAGTGTGCTTTAGAGGATGGCTGGCGGTAGATCTTCCAAGGCCTCTCGTGGTGGAGGTAACGGTGCTGCTCCGCGACCTAAGAGAGGGAGACCCAAAGTCGAGAAGGTGGTTCATGAAGGACCAGAGACCCGTCATCCGGAGGGTGGCGACGAGAGCGCCAATCTGAGAGCCTCAGTAAAGGAGGCTGTGGTGGAAGAGGTTCATCAGGTCATGCAGACGATCCTACCGTCTGTGATGACCGAAGTGATCAAGGCATTAAAGGAAGGGGAAAGAAACCGATCCTCGGGAGGACGGGAACAACCAGAGCCGGAAACGGTTCTCTCTGATGATGATGAGGAGGAAGAAGAAGAGCCTGCGCCGGAGGCGGCCCGAGGCTGTAACTACGGGGCGTTTATGAGATGCAAGCCCCCTACCTTCGACGGAAATGGCATTGCGGCTGCTGCTCACCGGTGGGTGAGGGAAATGGAGGCCGTTCTCGATATCAGTGAGTGCCGGGAGGATCAGAAGGTGAAATTCGCTACCCACTCATTTGTAGACTCGGCGTTGTGCTGGTGGGACAACATTGTCCAAGCCGAGATTAGTAGGGCCATTGGGAGAATGCGATGGCCTGAACTGAAGAAATTGGTGATTGAGGAATTCTGTCCTCACAGAGAGATGGATAAGGTAGAAAGAGAGTTCCTGCAGCTGGAGGCGGGAACGATGACACACCAGCAATGCACCACTAAATTTAATGAAATGGCGCGACTGGTGCCCGATCAAGTGACATCACTGTCACGAAAGATTAAGAGATACATTCAGGGGCTGCCGGCAGATATCCGTAGGCATATGATCGCCGCCCGGCTGAGCACTTTTAGATCGGCGGTTGATTTGGCTGGTAGATTATATGACGAGCGTGAGGTGGTGGTGGCTGAGTTGAACAAGAAGGGTGGAGGTGACCGTAATTGGAATGGGAAACGGTTTGGACATGGTAGAGCCGCTCCAAACAATAAGGTGGCGAAGGTGGGTGACTGACGTGTGGTCACAACTGGTGTAGAACGGAAGAAGTGTGGCAAGTGTGGAAGGGAGCATACTGGTGAGTGCAGGATGGGGATGAACGTATGCTTCAGGTGTGGCCAGCCAGGCCACATCGCTAGAGACTCCAAGAAGCCGAGGGCGGAGAGCTCGGGAGCGGGGAATAAGAAGCCGGAGGAAGGAGGGCAGAGGGCAAGTTCTAGAGCTTACACGATGACCCGGGAGGAAGCCTAAGCTGATCCCGATGTTGTGTCAGGTATGTTTCTAGTAAACCAAATTTATGCCTCTGTATTGTTTGATTCGGTGCTAGCAGAAGTTTTGTTTCCACTAGTTTCTGTGCTAAGTTGCATGTTAGTAGTAGAAAGATTAGTGAACCATTCGATGTAGAAACTGCTATTGGTATGTCCACTAGAATTACTGATGTGATAGAGGACTATGCCATAGAGTTAGAAGGACATAGGTGCGCTGCTAGGTTGCACGTGATACCCCTAGGTGGATTTGATGTAGTACTAGGGATGGACTGGTTAGCAACCTATGAAGAAAACATCGTGTGTCGCAAGAAGATGATTCGGTTAATTGCGCCCGATAAGAGTTGGGTTACGATTCATGGAGATCGCGTTACTACGATTCCGAAGATGATTTTGATGGCGGTGGCAGGGAAGTGCATGAGACATGGATGTAGTGCCTATTTAGCCTACGTAAAAGATGTGGACACGTCGGTACCACAATTGTCTGAGGTACTTGTGGTGCGCGACTTCCCGGACGTATTCCCAGAAGACTTACCCAGCGTGCCACCAGACTGCGAGATCGAATTTCAAATTGATTTGATACCCGGTGCTCAACCCGTTGCTAAAGCACCGTATCGGCTAGCTCCGACAGAAATGAATGAGCTGATGGAGCAGTTGCAAGAGCTGCTCGATTAGGGATTCATTAGACCGAGTATCTCTCCGTGGGGTGCTTCGGTATTGTTTGTAAAGAAAAAGGACGGTATCGATATCCTCTCCCCAGGATCGACGATCTGTTTGACCAGCTGCAAGGAGCTTCATATTTCTCCAAGATCGACCTTCGTTCTGGATATCATCAACTAAGGGTTTTCGAGGAGGACATACCGAAAACAGCATTTAGAACTCGTTATGGGCACTATGAGTTCTTGGTCATGCCATTTGGGTTGACTAACGCACCAGCTGTGTTTATGGACCTAATGAATCGGGTGTGTAAACCCTACTTGGATAAGTTTGTGATCGTATTCATAGACGATATACTTATCTACTCCCGATCGAAAGAGGATCACGAAGAACACCTTCGGGCAATACTGGAACTGCTACGGGAAGAAAAACTTTTCGCCAAGTTCTCAAATTGTGAGTTTTGGTTGCGAGAAGTGAAGTTTTTGGGTCATGTGGTTAACGAAGATGGGATTCATGTAGATCCCGGCAAGATCGAAGCGGTGAAGAAATGGGATGCACCCCGGACACCTTCAGAGATACAACACATGATCTTGAGTTGGGCGCTGTAGTATTTGCACTCAAGATATGGAGGCATTACCTGTATGGAACCAAATGCATCATCTACACAGATCATAAGAGCCTCCAACATATTCTGGATCAGAAGGAACTTAATATGCGACAGCGACGTTGGGTAGAGCTTCTTAGTGACTACGATTGTGAAATCCGGTATCATCCGGGGAAAGCTAACGTGGTGGCTGATGCTTTAAGCCGCAAAGAACGTGTGAAACCACTACGTGCTCGAGCATTGGGACTGACTATTCAAACGAATTTGAAAGCCCAGATCCAAATTACACAAAGTGAGGCATTGAAAGAAGAAAACCTTGCGGGAGAAGAATTCTGAGGGTTGGATAAACAAATGAGTTGCAAGGATGATGGTATACAGTACTTCATGGATCGTATATGGGTACCCAGATGGGGAGGTATACGTACCTTAGTCATGGATGAAGCCCACAAGACGCGATATTCTATTCATCCTGGTGCAGACAAGATGTATCATGATCTTAAAGATCTGTAATGGTGGCCAGGTATGAAGAAAGACATTGCTATGTACGTCAGTAGATGCTTGACATGTTCGAAAGTTAAAGCTGAACATCAGAAACCATCGGGATTATTACAGCAACCTGAAATTTCCGAGTGGAAATGGGAGAATATAGCTATGGATTTCATTACCAAACTCCCTAGAACAAGCAGCGGGCATGACTCGATATGGGTCGTAGTGGATCGAATGACGAAGTCAGCTCATTTCTTGCCGATCCGAGAAGACTACAAGATGGATAAGTTGGCGAGATTGTACATCAAGGAGGTCGTGACAAGACACGGAGTGCCGGTGTCGATCATATCCGACCGTGACAGCCGAATTTACTTCACGATTTTGGCAGACATTGCGGAAAGCGATGGACACTCGATTAGATATGAGTACCGCCTATCACCCTCAGACAGATGGCCAAAGTGAACGAACTATACAAACGTTGGAAGACATGTTGAGGGCGTGTGTAATCGACTTTGGTGGTAGTTGGGACGCTCATCTACCGCTGATCGAGTTCTCTTACAACAACAGCTACCATACAAGCATTGGATGTGCTCCGTTCGAAGCATTGTATGGAAGAAAATGTAGATCACCCGTTTGTTGGGCCGAGATTGGTGAAAGTCAGTTAACAGGCCCAGAGATCATTCAAGAAACAACTGACAAGATTTTCCAAATCAAAGATAGACTAAAAGCTGCCAGAGATCGCCAAAAGAGCTATGCCGACAACCGTCGGAAGCCTCTAGAATTCAACGTTGGGGATCGGGTTTTACTCAAAGTCTCTCCTTGGAAAGGAATCGTTCGGTTTGGAAAGAAAGGGAAGTTAGCCCCAAGATATGTAGGACCATTCGAGATTACAGAAAGAATCGGTCTAGTGGCTTACCGATTAAGGTTGCCACAAGAACTCAGCGGCGTACATGATACTTTCCACGTGTCGAACCTCAAGAAGTGTTGGCTGAGGAATCCTTTCACGTGCCAATTGAGGAAATCAATATCGACGAAAAGCTTCATTTTGTCGAGGAACCCATTGAGATCATGGATCGAAAGGTCAAGCAATTGAAGCGCAGTAGAATACCAATTGTTCGCGTAAGATGGAATTCAAAACGAGGGCCAGAGTTTACATGGGAACGGGAAGATCAGATGAAACTCAAATATCCACATCTATTCGAGGATGACACTCTTGGACCTAACTCCAGCTGAATTTCGGGACGAAATTCTCTCAACTGGGGGATACTGTGACATCCGTCACCAAAAGGTCCGTCAATTAACGTGGACTTCGTTAACTTTTCTTCGCTCGTTCATTCCTCATCTTTATAAACTATTCGTGTGGATATTATACTTGCTTTATCGTCTTTATTCTTGTGTTCGTATCGTTAACATATACTATCTTTAAAAACTTTTAAAACTTTCATCATCATTACCGCTAAATATACCATTTTTATATAATATTATTGTCATTAATAAAACCATGTTTAAGTTATAAATATCATTAAATACATTTTTATCATTAATATAACTAACCTAATAAAGTCGTTTTCAACCGAAACAAATTTGGGAAACTCGGGGGTTAAGTGCAGGGACTAAAATTGACATTTTGCAAACTTGGGATGGGTATAAAAACCCCATTTCCAGCCCTAGCCTCCATATTCATCTTCTTCTTCATTTCTTCTTCTTCACTTTCTTCCTCCTCCTTGCACCAAAACCGCTCATTCTCGTCACGTTTTCATCGTCTAGACTTCGACTACAACCGAGTCTACTCCATTCTTGCAGGTAGACAACCTTGTTTGTCCCTTTTCTTGCTTATTCACGGCTGTCCATTTTAGGGTTTCGGGTGTTCGGGTTCAACCCGAACACATGAGGTCGTGTGGGTGCGTGTGATGTCCTTCTGCGTGTGCTTCTTGTTTGTGTATGTTTGTAGTGTGTTTCTGGAAGTCCTTGTTGTGTAAAACCCGTGCACGGAGCAGCCGAAGGCTGCTCTGCACTTCAGCAGTCGTGATTCTGCTGTTCAGGCGACTGGGCCTGTCATGCGATTGAGTCGTGCGACTGGGTGAGTCGTGCGACTGAGTCATGCGTCTGAGTCAATCGTGCGACTGAGTTGTGCGACTGGGTGTGTCGTGCGACTGAGTCGTGCAACTATGTGAATGTGTGCGATTGAGTCATGTGAGCGAATGAATGTGTGCGATTGAGTCATGCGAGCGAATGAATGTGTGCGATTGAGTCAGGCGACCGAATGAATGTGTGCGATTGTGCGTGTATCGCACGATTGAATTCCAGTCGCACGAATGAAGGTTCAATCGTACGAATGAAGGTGATTCGTACGAATGAATGTTGATTCGTGCGTATGGAGGTTGAGTCGTGCGATTGAGTGTTGTGTGGTACGACTGAATGCCAGTCGCACGAATGAAGGTTCAATCGTACGAATGAAGCTGATTCGTACGAATGAGGGTTGATTCGTGCGAATGGAGTGTTGAGTTGTGCGTCTGGTCCTGTCGTGCGATTGAAGTTGTTGTGTGTGAGTTTCTCCTTGTGTGTGGTGTGTGTATGTCGTGTGATGTTAAGGTGACATCGACACGGTTGCCATTGCTAATGACAAGATTAAAGTCAACGCTATCAAACTTACTAATGTTATTCCAAATAAAATCAACTTAACATTTTACAAGTATCAATAACCGTTTGTAGTGATTAATATTTACCAAATACTTATCTAATAACAATGGAACTTTTACTCAAACATCATCAACAATGGCAACGATGTCTAGTACTTGGATCTACATAAGATCTAATACGTGTGTCTGTTTGTGTGTTACACGCGACCCAGCCGATACAACCCGAATCGACCGAACATTATTATACGCTTTATACATATCAATAATGCTTAACAATAACTGTCAATAGGTGTTTGACCGTGCATTTCATACAACATTTGGAAACTTTGATCATTCATACTTACCACCTAACAAGTGAGTTTCGTGGCCCCTATTTATGCTTATACAACATTTCAATCATTTACAAACATGGGGGAAAAGTATGCTCACCCATTTTCAATGCTGTACAATTTACATACAATTTACATACTTGGAATCAACGTGTTACTGTTTTGTGAGTACTTATCTGATACATGCTTGAGTTCGCTGTGTGGTACTTTCTTTGCAACTATTTAATTCCAATGTGGGAACCGACGGATAGGTATTGGTAGTACTACTGGGTTGACACCCCCACCCTTGTTTGTTGGTATACTAGTTAGTACCAATAGTGGCCAGAAACGGGCCCTTGGGTGAGTATATTTCGACAAGATCTTTGTGTACGTCATTAGGTTTGGTTGAAAGCTCATTGTCATGTGATTTTACTTACTTATAACTGTATTCACGGTATTCCACATCACTTACTATACAGCATCAATTACTTATTTACTATTTAAACCTGCGAGCTCACCAACAAAATTGTTGACCATTTTGAGCATATCTTTTCAGGTGATCATGCTAACTGAGGATCTAGGTGTGCTGCCTTAGTGGAGACCCTAGGATGCATTTTTGAGACTAAACATACTTGACAAACAATCATTTTGAAACAATGTTGTAGTCTGATTAAACAATTTCAATCTTTTGATACTTGTTCCCGGGTTGTGGGAATTTACATTACAATTGTTACTACTTGTCTATGTGAATCATTTAACATGTTTATGCTTATGGCTATGTTGTCATGAACATTGACTAAACACGACACAAGTCTCCATTTGTGTCGGGTGTCGTCATGACACGCTTTGTCATCATTTACTATATTGCAACTCTATTGCTTACCATGTGTTATGACGATCCCGATCTCGTTACATCCCCGTGTTTCCGCTTTTAGCGGGGGTGTGACACTATGGAAGAGTGGGTACATAAGGGCTTGGCTGCCCATTCCCTCTCCCATTCACCATTCATTCGGTTCTAGAGAGGAAGAAGGGAGAAAGAGCAAAGCTAGGGTTTCGAAGAATCGAGTGCGAAAGTCGAAGGAAGCGGGTTCATGTGAAGCTATACTCGAAGGGGTTGTTAATGTGAGTTCTAGGACCCCTCTTTTACATGTTTTCAACTAGTTTTGGGGTTGGAACACATCTGAAAATCGTTTTTGGAGTGTTGGGTGTTGAACCCGAATGTTTGTGTATGTGTGTGTTTTGGGTGGGGTTTGATTTCGGGCTTTGTTGTGCTTGAATGGTGTTGTGGTATGTGTTTCTAAGGTTTAGGATGGTTGATTTGAGCTTAGAACAGGTTTGAGAGGGTTTGGAGGCCGAAAATTACAGATTTGGTTCGGGGTTGACTGCATTCTACATCAGCTAGGGCTCATGCGACTGGAGGTACATGCGTCTGAATGGCATGCAACTGGAGGCCATACGGCCGAAAGGCATGCGACTGAGGTCCATGCGCATGGGTTCCATGCGACTGAGGTTCATACGCATGGAAGTCATGCGACTCAAGTTCATGTGCATGTAAGGCATGCGATTGAAGGTTATGCAACTAAAGGCCATACGTCCGAATGGTCATGCGACTGAAGGTCACACGACTGAACGTCATGCGACTGAAGGCTATGCGACTGAGGGTCCATACGCCTAAGTGTTCATGCGTATGGAAGCTCTCCATACGCATAGGTGTCCATTCGCATAAGTGTCTATTCGCCTAAGTGTCCTCATGCGCCTGGAATGGCCATGCGATTGAGTGGTGTCCATACGCCCAAATAGGGCTCATGCACCCGGAAGAACTTAGTTTATTATCTAATTCTTGGGAGAAAAGGGTAAATGTAGGCTTTGATTGGAAGATTCCTGGGGGTTTTTGTAAGTTGACTTTTGGAGTCATAGATGATATGTTGGGCATGTATGATATATGATTGATGCTTATGCATGATGGTATGTATGGTGTATGATATGTATGTATGATGATGCCCTGTATGGTGATGATGTATGTTTATGTTTATGTTCCTATTATGTATGATTATTCTCCATGACTTAACGTTGAATGATTAATGAATGAAATGAAAAGTATTATGTAACGTAAAGTGGAAGATAATGAAAAGAGGAACATAATGAAATAATGCATGCATTAATGAGCGAATGAAAGAAAAGTAAGTCTTGCAAGCCTCGTATGTGGAAACACGCCCAATGAAGGGTGTTAGTTCAACGGTGTGTGGGATAGCTACCCCAGAAGGATGCACACCGGGGTCTTTCTTTTTGATTGACCATTTGATGGAACCTTTGTCGTTTACCCTAGTACTATGGTCAGGCCACCGAACACAATGTATGGAGGTCTATGATAGACCTCGGCCCAGTACACGCTTTATGCATGACGGTGGGTATAGCACATGACAATGGTACACCTGAATTTACCCTAGTACTGTGGCCAGGCTGATGTGCGCCATGACGGGGGGTCTATGATAGACCTCAGCCCAGTACCCGCTTTATGCATGACGGCAGGGTAAAGTTCATGGTTTTGGATGGAATGTAAAGAAGTAAAGATGAACGTATGAATGAAAGTAAGAAAGCATGAATGAATGAAAGTTAATGAATGAATGATGAAGATAATAATGATATTAACTATGTGTACGTATGATGTGTGACCACATACAAAAGTAAAGAACGGTTTTAAACGAAAGTAAAGTATGTTTTATTTTAAAACTAGAACTCACTCAGCAACGCTGACTTTTATGTGTTTCCAGTTGGCAGGTAAAGGTTGCTGAGGATGGCACGGGGCGGCTACTTGGCTCATTTTGGATGGCATCCATATTTATAATGCTTTTGTGATGTAATGCAACAAGTATTTTGTAATTTGATAACGATGTACTATTTTGCAAAAGCTTTTATAATGAACTGAAATGTCATATTTGAATGTTTCCGCTGCGGTGTTTATTTAATTTAAATGTAAATATATGTTTTCTGTGCGTTAATTGGCCAGCTGTAAGTGTTCCGCGAACGGGGCCTTACAACAACCCTCATGGCAATCACTTAAGACTCGAACTCGATTTCCCTAAACTAAATTAGCAAAACTACGATGAGTTATTATCTTTCATAATCTATTTTAAAAATATTGTGGCTTTAGCTGCTAGCAAACAAAATGGAATTTGAGTTCTTCAAGAAATGGAACTTTTCAAACTTGTAGCCCCAAATTGTAGGAAATCCATATGCGTTATGTTCAGATTTTGAGTTCTTGTACAATTAAAGAATCACTAAATTAGATACGATCCAGACTTGCATCAACCCAACCCATTAAGAATAATCTATTTTGGTTCGAGCCAGCCTTGACCCACTGATCATTTTTTCTAGTTTGTAATAATAAGATAATATGAAAAACAACACAGTTTAAGTCTACAATACTCTCTTCTCAAGATGCATCTGAGCATGGCAATATCAAGCTCCCAAAGGAGGTTTGTAGCTGCTAATACAAGCACAAGCTATTTGTTTTTGTCATACCATCCATCTGCAATCCTACCAAAACAATTCATATTAAATACATGTATCCATGAACAATTACACACACATATTTGGGTGTGTGTGCGTGTATAAGTTTATAACATCCAACTGTCGAGGGGCTGTCATGCAAGTCAAGTACTTAGCCCGAAAGGCAACTTCATCACAGGCACTACCCGAGTTATTTCGGTATTGCATATCATGATTAAAAGGCCAAGTTCCACACACAGTCAAGCCCCAACACCTACTGAAACACATCACTGAAAATTAAAATGAAAATCTTGAAAAACCTGCAAACCAAGATTTCAGTGAAAATAAAGAGAACAATCTTATCTGAGTAAAGATAAAGATATTATTCGAGCAACTAAAAACATATGCCAAGCAAAAGATTAAAGATTCTTGAACAATAGGAAAGATAAATTAAATTTCTAATCATAAGAAACGATCATCATATCTTCATCCATGAGTACAATCAAATTGGACAAATGAGTGTTGAAATTCATTGATTTTGATCATCTGGGTGTGGAATTTTCTACCAAAAATTTCTTAAAGTAAACCATCACATGTCAAAAGTCCAATTGAAGTTACATGTAGTTGTCGTATAAAGTAATCAGAGCATCAATTGAATCCGTGTAAAACTAAAAATGTCCATGCTGAAATCGCAAATCCATAAGAACATACCTAGTTCCGTAACCTAACCCTAGGCTCGTTACCGAAGAAGCAACCTACCAAAACGTCGGTTCAAACGATCTGCAATGATTCAGCAACACGAATAAAAAAAACCAAAATGACAATCGATTGTTACATGACATACAACAATCGATCTAAACCCTAGACAACCATTCTCACCTCTAGTCACACGTTATGCCCCCATCAGACCACAAGAACGTTTTATCACCACCGTTGGTTTAAAATGTAAGAGTATATAATGCCCCGGTGCTATGTTAATTGATATATTTTGATGAGTATGTTGGTAGTGTGAAGAAGGCGGGGTTCGATACGTGGGCATTGTTGGAGACGGTTGAGACGTTTCATACGTGTTTTGAAACCAATCGGTTGTATCTCGCACACACTTTCGATCTAACTTGTTTGTTGGTTTGGGCTCAGGATTTGATGTTTGAATTGGTGTAAAACATTTTAGTTATTCGTAACACAATTTTAAAAGGAAAAACTCTGGCCAACCTAGGTCAAAATTTTAAAAGGAAAAAAACTTGTCCTATGATAAAATCCGAAGAAACATAATTCGATCAAGTTTAATGATCAAGCTTAGTGGTTAAAAACTACTCCATAGACACTAACAAATGTATGATTCTATTACGGACGACGGTTTGTTTTTTATTTAAAGTTCTAAATATTATCAATGTTCATAGGGATTTGATATACTTATTTTTATCAACATTTCAACTTTACTTTTTTATGGTTTGACATTACCGCTAAATTGCATGGGTGTTAATCACTTGTATATACTAATCTAGTAATCCTGCTTGTAAGGATCGTCACAATAACAAAATCGATCTTGTGAGGAGAATGCGGAATGTAATCGCTCACGGTATGAAGAAGAAGTAGTATTAAACACACATGAACACAAAGTAAATAATCTTCCAAGTATATTGCTCTCTGAATTTTATTTATTACAATAAGTGTGAAATTCAGGAAATGACAAAAGTTTTACTAATTATATTACAAATATCTTTATATACTAAACTAGCAGTTCTCGAGCGACAAACAAGTTCTCACGCTACAAGTTGTTGTCCGATAAGCAAGTTGTCGCCAGTATCTTCAAACTTGTCACTTGGCTTGAACTTGATCATCATCTTGATTTGATTTCCGGAGCCTCTAGGTTCAACCCCTACATGCATATTTATTAATCATAACTAGGGTTTATACTCCAACGAGTGTTTCGCGTTTTAAAACCTAGACTCAAAGAAATGCACATATTTTGAATCTGAATATTATGTTTCCATCGTCGCCGGAACTTAACAGCTTAATCAAACAACATCACATCGTTAACAGACCATCTAAGACATTGTGCGGCTCAGAACCCATGATCGGTTGTGGCAACACATTTTTATAAACGGGGCAAGTTCGTGGCAATAAGATCAAAAAGATTTGTATCCAATTGTCTTGCAACTCTTGAGTCCATTGACTTTCATCAGTTGCTCATTATTTGTAATGGATACTTTTTTTAGATCATTTTCAGATTGTGAAGTTATGAACCGAGTTGAATGTGATCTTCTTGAGGTCTCCACCTCAATATCAAAAACATGGACTCTGTTAGCTAAACCACGTTCTTCCGGAACTAAAACAAATGAGTTTAACGGCAAATAGTGAAACCATCTCTGATGTTCTTTGATATATTAATGGAACATGATAACAAATATAATTAAACAAACATGACTACATGAGTACAACGCTTCAAATGTAAGTTATATATTAACCGAAAAAGTCGAAAGTGGACACAAATATACCTAAAATTCTAAAAATAAGTAAAGCTCGTATTTTTGGGATGAAAAGCGTGCGTTATTAAACCATTTTAGTTTGTGACTTACTTTAATTTAAATCATTTCAAACCTTTAATTTTTCTTCAAACCAGCCACTACTTCTACTTTGCATCCTTTGTTGATTTAGTGATGTAATTAACAGAAATGAAAATTAATTACACAATCAGCATTACCTGCTCCGAACTCAAGATCCTTTAGTAGAGAATTTGTTATAAAATCTTAAATCAAAGAATTATAAATACGCATAATAATCAGTAATTAAAGCCAAAGAAATCTTGAAGGCTTAAATCCAAAATGATAAAAATGAGAAACTACAGAAAAAATAAAAACAGTCAAGTCCAACTTAAATAAGCAATTAGAAGCCTAATTCCTCAAGAAGACAAGCTGAATTCGAGATTCAAGAACATTAAAGCGTATTGTTTCTTTCTATTTCTTTAATTATCTCTCTATCTATCTTATGACATACAATGGAAACTTTTTTACAGGCCACGGGGGTTGGCGTTTGTGATATGTGGCAAGAGAAGCAGCTAATTCAGTTTAATTCATAAATTGATTAAACTAGGATTAGTCCACCATGCGCTTTGCGCATTGGATAGACGGGTTTAACCGACGCTCAGATAAATTTGCACCCAAACACATTTTCGTCATTATAGCCGCCAACATTTCCAAAATAAGAAGACACAATCATAATGTAAGTCATGATTGCCGCTTTTTTAGATGCTCTGAACTTTCATATAGAACAACTGCTCCTATCTAGTACTTTATGATTGTTTCTTCTTCTTTTATGATTTACAAATCACTATCATAAAACATATTTATGGCTTTATATAGCTGTTACAATCGCTTTAAAAATATGATTTGAAATTGCAGCTGCCTTAGTACCTAACTGACAATCCATTGCTTTAAATGTTTTATGATTGGTTTACTTGGAATTTAGCGGGATAGCCGGCCCTTATTACTATTAACCATATTTGTTTATATGCGGCCTAGACATTGCACACTACATCACTAACTCTCAAGTAACATGAACAACAACTTTAGATTCTATCTTAATACATCAACGCAAATACATATTCTAACATACAACACTCGAATAACAAATCAGAAAGAATGCAAGTTGAAAAGGCTGCTTTTCTTAGATTATGCATGTGGGCAGTGGCAGTCACCACCAAGGATTGTCAAAGGTTGTGGATAGAAAATAGTTGCGAATGATCAAGTATTGCAACTTACCTTTTTCGCCATCACATTCATCAAATTATGGGTGTCTTTGTTGCCAGCCGCCAAACAACAACAGATTTGTGGCAAATTCTTTCTACTTTAACATCAAATACAGTAATCAGAGAACAAATCAGACAAATCCCAACCTCAAATCCCTTTACTGCTTGAATTACCCTAACTATTCATTTCAAAAATCAAAATCAATAAGCTCTAATACTAAAAGTATGCACAATAACATAGAGATGATTGCATAGACAATGAAATCTAAGGTTAAAAACAAACAAAAATTCTTGCAAAATTTTAAGTTGATTCCAACTCTTTACCGCATATGATCGCCATTCGGCTTCAACGAACTTATTCCTTGATCGACAAGACGGTCCCCATCGTGGCGCCCGTGGCCGACGTGGACTCCGCCCGCCGCAAGGGCGACGATGGGGGAGGTGACCGGGAGGGCATCCATCCGTCCCCAAGGGCTGCTCAAAAATGGTGGTGGTGGGCCCCACCTCTTTAACATTAATTTAAAAATATAAATAATTAAATTAAAATGTTTTTAATTAAAAAGTTTTTAATTAAAATATTTAAAAATCTTTTAATTAATATAATAATTTAAATATAAAATTTTAATTAAAATGAGTTAATTAAATAAAAATATATATTGATTTCTTTTTTACATTTCTAGTATTAAAGTAATTGGTTAGACTTAATTAAATTATAATTTAAAATGAGTTAATTAAATAATAATTTAAGTATAATATTTTAAATTTTTTAACATTTATAATATTAAAATATTTTAAATACTTTTTTACATTAATAATGGCGATTTTTTTTTGTTTTATTTCATAACGGCTAGTTTTTTGTTTTATTCATAACGGCTAGTTTTTTTGTTTTATTCATAGTTTTTTTTGTTTTATTCATAACGGCTAGTTTTTTTGTCTTTTTTCTAACGACTAGTTTTTTTGTCTTTTTTCTAACGGCTAGTTTTATTGTCTTTTTTATAACGGCTAGTTTTTTCTAGTTTGTATAAATATACAATGTATAACACAATCAGTACAACACTTCACTCATTTTCCACACGAATACTTTAAATCCAAAATTCTAAAAATGAACATCAATGATGATAGAATACCCATGAATATTCCTCAAATGCTCACACAAGAATTTCAAAATCTTATTTCCGATGATATCGAAGAGCTTGCTAATCAATTGTTTGAGCTTGACCAAGAAGAAGAGGGAAGTTCTTCCCGACAACGTAAGAAGCGCAAAGAGATAGATAGAGGTCGTAAGGATGGAGACGCACGATTGTGGAATGATTACTTTGCTCCAGAGCCGGTGTACGATGAGAGTTTTTTCAGACGGCGGTTCAGGATGCGCATTGGTCTTTTTAATCGTATCGTTACAGATTTATCTGAACCAGGTAAATCAGAACACTGGAAATATTTTACACAAAGATATGATGCTGTAGGTAGAAAGGGTCTATCACCAAGACAAAAATGCACAAGTGCCATTCGTCAATTGGCATATGGCACAACAGCTGACCAATGTGATGAATACTTACGCATTGGTGAAAGTACTGCTATGGAATGTCTACAAAAGTTTTGCAGGTCTATCGTGAAAATTTATTCATCTGTGTATTTAAGAAGACCAACCCAATATGACGTTGACCGGTTAGTAGCTGAACATGAAGCCCATCATGGGTTTCCTGGAATGCTTGGAAGCATTGATTGTATGCACTGGAGTTGGAGAAACTGTCCAACTACATGGAAATGTCAATATACTTGTGGTGATCATGGACATCCCACCATTATGCTAGAAGCGGTTGCATCACATGACCTTTGGATTTGGCATGCATTCTTTGGAGTAGCTGGATCAAACAACGATATCAATGTGCTTAATCAATCCCCAGTTTTTAATCAAATCTTAGAGGGGAATGCACCATAATGTAATTTTACAGTGAATGGGCATAACTACACCACAAGATATTACCTTGCAGATGGTATTTATCCAGAATGGGCAACACTTGTAAAGAGTTTTACATATCCACCGGTGAATAATCTGAAAATAAAGTGGTACAAAAGGCGTCAAGAGTTTGCAAGAAAGGATGTAGAAAGAGTCTTCGGTGTTCTTCAAGCTAGGTGGGCAATGATACGATCCCCAGCGAGATCCTCGATCTTACCGGTATTAGGTGATATAATGCATGCATGTATTATATTACATAATATGATTGTAAAAGATGAAGGAGGTTCCATAACTAATTGGTCGTGTGAAGAGCAAGAACCAGAGCCAGAAAGTTACAATAACGGGGCACCACCATCATTTCAAACACACCTACAGAGATTTAGAAGCTTACGTAACCAAGACGCACACCATGCATTGTGGAACGATCTAATAGAACATCTCTAGGCAGGTAGGGGGATTAGAGAGTAGTTTTATTATGGTTTCTATCTATTAATTTTGTATCGTTGTTTTTATTTTATTGTTTTACGTTGTTGTTTTTATTTTATTTTAATTAAATATATTTACATAATTTAAATATCTCTATTTAAAGTAAATTAATAAAGAAAATATGATGTGGAAAAATAAAGGTGTTTGTGGGAAGGATAGTGTTGGGGGTAAAAAGTGTTTGTGGGAAGGATGGGTGAAAATGAGTGGAAAACTGATGTGGCATGCTGATTAGGACTGTTTGTGGGAAGGATGAGTTGTAGCATTAGGAACAGTCTAAAAAAACCTCAGATGCTAATCTCTATTTCAATTTTTAAGAGAGTACCTTATGTTTTTTTATATGTTGTCAGTAGCAAAAACCCAAACTTCTCAGAAATTGTTGAAGCCTCAAAGCAAGCATCACCTTCCTCGTTGTTACTCATATGAACTTTCTACCAACCCTAACAGAGCCACCATTTTCATAGTTATCGTGAAGGACCACCGTGAAACCGTAGGTAGAAGAGATCCGGTTCCACATCGCCATTTTCATAGTTCTTTAACAACACGTTGAAGTAGGTCGGTTAGGATAGGCGCCTCTATCGCCTAGCCACCACCGATGATGACGACGGACGACGACACAATCGAATCCAAGAGTTCTCCAACCCTCAACTCTCTCTCTCGGCAAAACTATAGTAAAACACCGGTGTAGATATCCAAGTAAGGGTAGCGTGCATAAGGCACTTGTACCAACAGCCAACAGGCTTGAAAGAAGCGATGGACTGAATCAGTTCCAACTGCACACAACTTAAGATCTAAAAAAGAGAAGTGAAATTTTAATAGTGCTAATGACATTGATACTTGGTTATTGTCACATCCCAACCTTGACGGCGAAAATGTCGAGGTGTGAGAGTTAAGATCGTTCACAGCCACATAACGCTATTAATAATCCAAATATAATTTAAAAATAAGTTTCAATTGTAACATTACAACATAAGTCTCAAAGAGATTAAAAGCATAACATAGAATGTAACAAATCATTCTTGTTTCATTTATTTATCTAGGTCCATTCCTAGTTGTGCAAGCTTCAAAGAGTAGATCACATACTTGAGGTATTCCTGAAACATGTTAAAAATAAAAGGTCAACATAAAAATGTTGGTGAGCATTCCATAGTTTGCAATACATAAGTATATATAAGATGGCAATTCAAGTCATAAGTTAGTGAATAAAATGATTAGCGATGTTATGAACAATGCAACAATCAAACCTCGACAAAGTTTTACAAGTCTCAAACGTTAAAAGTATATACGATCAGCTAAGTGTACTTGGATCAACCAAGCAGGCTTGTCTTACCCATAGATCTATGACTTCGCTGGGCTAGTAATAGTTAATGATTGTACATATAACGCCATAACATGGTAACCACAAAAGTTCAACTAACCACAACTTTGCATGATGAATTACCATAAAGATTACAAGTCTCAAATAAGTTTACAAGTGCAATGATAATAAGTTAACATGTTTCACCCCAAAGTGTGAAAATAAGCAAAAAGGGGTATGGAAATACTCACATAGAAAACTCACAAATATAGTGATGATTGTAGAGTACATAAGAAAGCTTGGATGTCAAGAGTCAAAGATGATCTCCTAAATGATAGAAAAACAATAACTTTATGTTGGAATTCATTACAAGAAGTTAGAACGTTTAGAGAATGCTAAAAAGCGAAAGGTAGATTGAAAAAGGATTATTGCATCAATTTTAGATTCTGGACAGAATGTTTGGTATGTGTTTGAACAGGTTTTAAAAATAGCAAACGGCTTCATAAAATTATAAAAATTTATACTTGACTAGTTCAAAGTCTCCCGAACAACTTTCATTCAGAAACAATTTTATGAAAAGATCTTTAAATAGGTCAAACAAGCAGCACAAGACAGAAGGTGCTGAAATGCGCACTTATCTTGTAAAGGCTATTGTTGAGTCATCCGATTGAGTTTGAAGACGTATAAACTGTCGTTGAAAATTTAATTCAATGATCTTAACACTGGAGTCTGAGTTTACCGAAATTTAGTTTGTTATGATCAAGTTATGGTCGTTTGAAGTAAGACTATATTCTGCCAGAATTATAGTAAGGCACTTATGTGCACTTTTAAAGTCGTTAAAGCATGAAACAGGTTAGAACAATTTATTATGTTAATATATGGTATATTAGTCTTCATTTGAGTTATAAAAATATTCTAAGACTTTGGCATAGCCATCATTTAGAACAATAATCTTGCAGAATAACCGAATGCGGCGGCATAGCCGTCCATATGCAAACGGGATTCTTTGTTTATGTTAGTGTGTTGTTAGCTTAATTTAGGAATGTTAGTGATTATTATAAGATTAGTGATTATTAAAATGTTAATGATTAAAATAAATAGAGATTTTATTAGAAGAAAGAATAATAGTAAGAACATAAAGTCATGAAAATAATTGGATGGTAGGATGATTAAAATGTATAATATAAAAGCAATAAAAGATTACCTTAGTATTAAGAGTTCTTGAAATCTCTTGTAAAATAAAATTCTTCAAATTGTTCATAACCAATAGATGAAAGAAAGATATGAGAGTGAGATTTTTAGAGAATGAGCAAATGAAAAGTGAGGCCTAAGCCTTGCTTTTATACTTGAGGTTAGGAGGAGGTTATGAATGGTGTTAATGGTGATTTATAAGTCTTTTAAAAGGGGGTTATGATTGGAATTTGAAATAAATATAAAATTAAATAATTTAAATAAATAAAAGAATAATTATAATTTAAAATTTAAATTCTTGAAGACTATAATTTTAACAACTTTTTTATAAAATATTTATAGACTTTATAAAACCAATTTGAATAATCAATCAAATTATTTATTTGTTAATCTTTATAACTTTTATAAACTTGTAACTTTATAATTTGATTACTTATTTTCAATATTTAAAATTCATAATTACTTATAAAACTTTATAAATATAATAAAATTCATTTTATAACTTTATAAGTTTTAATAAGTCTTTTTCATTTAGTTATTTGTTGTAGCATGTTAATCTTTATAACTTTTATAAACTTGTAACTTTATAATTTGATTACTTATTTTCAATATTTAAAATTCATAATTACTTATAAAACTTTATAAGTATAATAAAATTCATTTTATAACTTTATAAGTTTTAATAAGTCTTTTTCATTTAGTTATTTGTTGTAGCATGATTAATAAAGTTTATAATTTTATGAAAAAGAATTATTTATAAATCAACAAGTTATTATAAGTTGTTTAAATGATAAATTGAATAAATCAATTTAAACTACACGTCTAATCTATATAATTCATTAATATAAATAAAATAAGTTAAATAAAGAAATTCATATAGTAAGATAGTTCGATTTTAGTTCGGGTTCGGGTTTATAACTTGAAAATGCCGGATGTTACAGTCTCCCCTTCTTTAAGAAATTTCGTCCCGAAATTTAATCACAAGAAGACTAATTTCAAGGATGTGAGGAGACTTGGATTTCATGACACATTCGCAAGTGACACTTGGAACGTTTAAATTCAAATGAGTTTAATTATGATGGGATGGTATGCTTAAGTTTGTTAAGTTCATTATTTATGATTTCATGTGCTCCTTGACAAAGGTTACAAGATTGTTAATCTAAAATTTTTAAATAATAAATGTTTGTACCTTAAATGGTTCAAGACATTCGGGATGGTTTTGTCACGCAGTATTGGTGTGACACGAGACTCGGAGATAAGTTTAGGATGTTTTCGGATGGAATATAAAAGCTTCTCAAGTAATAACTTTAACATAGATCTTAGATGATTGATTCTTGTCTACTTATGCCATTAAGGTTTCAAGCTTAACTAGTGTAACGCTGATATAAGGATTGTGTTCGTTAAGGTTAGAGATTCAATTCAGAATGAGGACATCATTGTAATAGATTTTCAGGATAAGTGTGGATTTGAGGGGAAGTCATTCGGAAAAGATTATTAAGGGTCGTTAAGAGATTTGGGATAATGTGTTTAAGATTTAGGAGGCCAAAATCAATGAAGAAACAAGCCAATAGGTCAATAATGCACCAAAGGACATCAAGTAGTACAAGGCAATTTGAACATATACCCAGCTACGTCATCATTTCCTTTATGCCAAACCATGAATACCAATCGCGGAAATTCATGATCTCTTTGTCCCCATCAGAATGAATAACAAGTCTTGTGAGTCGCAGTCAAGATAGAGATTTAGAGATTTTCAAAATTATGAGTTCAAAGTTATCCAAAATAATGGGAATTGTATTTTTAATTATGGGTAAAAAAACGTCGTTCATGATTGGATTGGAATTTAAACAATTCAGAATATCAACGACAAAGGCAACGGTAAATAGTTTTCTAAGTACGGCTTGCACACGCGGTTCATCATACCTATAAGCACAGCTGAGAACATTTATGTGTCTAGAAAGACATGAACACAAGTTGGTAATGCCCTTATTTAGTAGAAAGATTGTTTAAGAAGGTTACCATCACACAATCATATGTTAATGATAACTCAAAGTGAAAGTTGATAAGTAAGAAATAAATGGTTCGATGTAGCTAGATCGAGTAAAAACATGAAGATAAAGGGAAAGAAATCGATTTAAGAATTCAAATGCTCCAAGCTCGGAATCAAAATCAACCTAGAGTGTTCGGGTCTCCTTTCAAGTTCAGAAATCATGCTTTGGCTTGATAGGTCCAAACACTAACATTGGTTCACCCTTCAAGTTACTACATGTTTCTTGTCACTTGATTAAAACCTTGGTAAGTTGGAGATCAAAAAAAATGAGAATAGTCATCAAGGTGTGGTTTTTACTCCTAACTTGATGGTGTATTCCCAAGGTATGACCACTAACTTACCAATCAAAAAGTTCGATCCCAACTCCTTGTTGAGGATCCACAAAAATAAGACGAGGTAACTCACCGTTAAGGTAAGGGAAATCACTCCTATCTTAACGGTGAAGTTTTACAAAAACAAAATATAACAAGATGAACTTCTTCATCAAAATCCAGAATTCACTCCTACTTTGATGAAGACGTCTCATTTGAACAAATACAATTCTTAAAGATGATATTATCATCAAGGTATGGAATTTACGCCTATCTTGATGATTGAATTTCATAATAGCAAGAAAACAATCGAAGATTGACATTTGTCACCAAAGTACGGGTTTCAATCCTATTTTGGTGAGATCATGTCATTTGCGAAATGCCATTCCAACGAAAATAATTGAAGTCAATCCTCGGGATAAGGAAATCACCCCGATCCAGAGGATGAAATTTTATAAATCACAATTGGAAACCATTTATCGAAACGAATAGAAAATCATCAAAATAAGGGAATCACCCCTGTTTTGATGAGTTAGAATCATTTAGGAGATACGAGTGTTCTTAGTCATAAGTTGGCTTGCAAACACTTGCATCTCTCACGGTGCAGACGGTACGGAGTTTGACTTAACGACGAAAGGAAAATAGTATCAATTAGAAATTCGGAAAATTTCAAGTTTCATCAATGTAACAAAAGGAAAAATCATGCTTACAACTTAAGATCAAAGTTCGAGATAGCAGAATTTGTTATGATGGTGTAAAAATCTTGAATAATTTAAATCAGGAAGGTAAAATCAAGGACAAGAATGATTCGACATCATAATGAGATGTGAACATTCGATTCACAATCGAAGGGAATACATGGACTTCTCAAGATACGAGATCAGCCATAACCTTATTAAAGACATGCGTACTTATAAGTGACCACTCATCTCAAGGGTTTCGAGTCCAGTAAATGGATTCAATGATCGAGTCAAATCACCATTTACACTTTGCCTAGACAAAGTATCTCGAGATGTAGGAATTCCACCTATAGCATTGCATGTTCTTAGTTATGGGACACATCCTTAAGAAGACTTGAGAACCATAAGTAACGGTTTAAAGTTTTTGAGGACCATTTGGTTTAGATTCCCAATATCTTTGGGTATATTAAGATCCATGTTCACGTTGGTCAAGATATAGAAATAGTTACATGAAACGCTTAACGTATAATAGTGTTTAAACGTAAGAGTTGAAATGTAGGTTAGGTTTAATATTAACAGGAACATTATGTGTGATAAGAATGAAGAGATACCAGTTCAAGGAATCAAAGATTTTTTTTAAGATACAAAGAGGATGGTTTCATTTGGTAACGCATTACCATTTGGAATCGTTGACACGTCAAGGTAAATTGACCCATTTGCCACAGAGACTTGTGTATCTTGACCATAGTTTATCACTCATCCCAGAAATCCTCAGGTAAGCATAACTGGTCTCGCAATGAGATTTATACGATATGCTTGCCTTAGCCCGAAGGCCTTTTGCCAGGAAATCCAGAATACAGGTGTCTATGTGTCACACAAATTTCTTTGGTTTATGAAATCAAAACCTTGATGAGATTTTTATAGATTAGACATAGAGTCTAAGGAATTGAACCCAGATGATAAGTGTAGATTCCACATGTCGTTGAGGATTGGTTTAGGAAGTTCATTTGTCGGGGAGAGTCAAAGAGTCAAAGTTAAGTTTAGGGAGACAAGTAACTAAGTTTAAACATACATAAGGCAATCCTATGCTAAGGCATCAAGTTGCACAAAAGGCATAGCATTATGTAGCATGCAAACAACATGTAAGCACAAAGGTATAATGATCTTTCTATGAGGTTCATGCAACTATAGTCTAGGTCACCATTTCTAATAACCTAAATCCCTATAGTTATGGGCTCTGATACCAATCTGTCACACCCCAACCTTGACGGCGGAAATGTCGAGGAGTGAGAGTTAAGATCGTTCACAGCCACATAACGCTATTAATAATCCAAATATAATTTAAACATAAGTTTCAATTGTAACATTACAACATAAGTCTCAAAGAGATTAAAAGCATAACATAGAATGTAACAAATCATTCTTGTTTCATTTATTTATCTAGGTCCATTCCTAGTTGTGCAAGCTTCAAAGAGTAGATCCCATAACTGAGGTATTCCTGAAACATGTTAAAAATAAAAGGTCAACATAAAAATATTGGTGAGCATTCCATAGTTTGCAATACATAAGTATATAAAAGATGGCAATTCAAGTCATAAGTTAGTGAATAAAATGATTAGCGATGTTATAAACAATGCAACAATCAAACCTCGACAAAGTTTTACAAGTCTCAAACGTTAAAAGTATATACGATCAGCTAAGTGTACTTGGATCAACCAAGCAGGCTTGTCTTACCCATAGATCTATGACTTCGCTGGGCTAGCAATAGTTAATGATTGTACATATAACGCCATAACATGGTAACCACAAAAGTTCAACTAACCACAACTTTGCATGATGAATTGCCATAAGATTACAAGTCTCAAATAAGTTTACAAGTGCAATGATAATAAGTTAACATGTTTCACCCCAAAGTGTGAAAATAAGCAAAAAGGGGTATGGAAATACTCACATAGAAAACTCACAAGTATAGTGATGATTGTAGAGTACATAAGAAAGCTTGGATGTCAAGAGTCAAAGATGATCTCCTAAATGATAGAAAAACAATAACTTTATGTTGGAATTCATTACAAGAAGTTAGAACGTTTAGAGAATGCTAAAAAGCGAAAGGTAGATTGAAAAAGAATTATTGCATCAATTTTAGATTCTGGACAGAATGTTTGGTATGTGTTTGAACAGGTTTTAAAAATAGCAAACGGCTTCATAAAATTATAAAAATTTATACTTGACTAGCTCAAAGTCTCCCGAACAACTTTCATTCAGAAACAATTTTATGAAAAGATCTTTAAATAGGTCAAACAAGCAGCACAAGACAGAAGGTGCTGAAATGCGTACTTATCTTGTAAAGGCTATTGTTGAGTCATCCGATTGAGTTTGAAGACGTATAAACTGTCGTTGAAAATTTAATTCAATGATCTTAACACTGGAGTCTGAGTTTACCGAAATTTAGTTTGTTATGATCAAGTTATGGTCGTTTGAAGTAAGACTATATTCTGCCAGAATTATAGTAAGGCACTTATGTGCACTTTTAAAATCATTAAAGCATGAAACAGGTTAGAACAATTTATTATGTTAATATATGGTATATTAGTCTTCATTTGAGTTATAAAAATATTCTAAGACTTTGGCATAGCCATCATTTAGAACAATAATCTTGCAGAATAACCGAATGCGGCGGCATAGCCGTCCATAAGCAAACGGGATTCTTTGTTTATGTTAGTGTGTTGTTAGCTTAATTTAGGAATGTTAGTGATTATTAAAAATGTTAATGATTAAAATAAATAGAGATTTAGTAGAAGAAAGAATAATAGTAAGAACATAAAGTCATGAAAACAATTGGATGGTAGGATGATTAAAATGTATAATATAAAAGCAATAAAAGATTACCTTAGTATTAAGAGTTCTTAAAATCTCTTGTAAAATAAAATTCTTCAAATTGTTCATAACCAATAGATGAAAGAAAGATATGAGAGTGAGATTTTTAGAGAATGAGCAAATGAAAAGTGAGGCCTAAGCCTTGCTTTTATACTTGAGGTTAGGAGGAGGTTATGAATGGTGTTAATGGTGATTTATAAGTCTTTTAAAAGGGGGTTATGATTGGAATTTGAAATAAATATAAAATTAACTAATTTAAATAAATAAAAGAATAATTATAATTTAAAATTTAAATTCTTGAAGACTATAATTTTAACAACTTTTTTATAAAATATTTATAGACTTTATAAAACCAATTTGAATAATCAATCAAATTATTTATTTGTTAATCTTTATAACTTTTATAAACTTGTAACTTTATAATTTGATTACTTATTTTCAATATTTAAAATTCATAAGTACTTATAAAACTTTATAAGTATAATAAAATTCATTTTATAACTTTATAAGTTTTAATAAGTCTTTTTCATTTAGTTATTTGTTGTAGCATGATTAATAAAGTTTATAATTTTATGAAAAAGAATTATTTATAAATCAACAAGTTATTATAAGTTGTTTAAATGATAAATTGAATAAATCAATTTAAACTACACGTCTAATCTATATAATTCATTAATATAAATAAAATAAGTTAAATAAAGAAATTCATATCGTAAGATAGTTCGATTTTAGTTCGGGTTCGGGTTTATAACTTGAAAATGCCGGATGTTACAGTTATGCCCTCAAATCTTGATGTGCAGGTTGAGTTGAAGCAGATCGATAGGTAATAGAGCAATACCTGAAACGTTGGGTAAGCCGAAACTATATCCGTGAAAGAAAAGCCCCTGAGCAAAACCGGGCGTTGTGAACCGAGAAGGTCGCCGGAAAAGAAGGGAAGACTCCTCCGTCTCTCTCTCTTTTGCAATTTCTAGATCTCTGGTTTTCTTTTCTATCTCCACTTCTTTCTTTCTGAAGGTACACACGTAGCTAGAACATGAAACGTGCCCTTCATTGATGTGTTAACCGAGACCCACGTGTTGAGCTGAAGAATTACTGTTCATTCAACTTGTTTATAAACATATAGGGTAATACCTTCTAAATGTTTTGATTTTCCTAATAATTTTAAATTTTAAACAATTGATAACTTTTGAATGATGCATATTCTAATTCTAAAGCCTCTCCATTAATTTTTTTTCCTCCTAAATATTGTAATCATTATTTTAGAATACTAAATTATTTCTTATAATTTAATATCATTATAAATTTAATTTTCGTTATCATATAATATTTTGATTAATATTAACCGAATAAAACAAAATATTTGATTGACACTTTATTTAATAAAATCAAGTAATTTGCTAACTGTGTTCTTTTAAAATAAAATAATAATTTATTAACATATAGATATCTTTTTATATATATTTCTTCATAATTCAGCATTTGTATACATAATTTACATTTGATGGTCATATATGTGTTTATTTTATACTAGGTAGCTAGCCTTGTTTTGAGTCAATTATAGTGGTCAGTGGGTGGTACAAAGTAATCTCTTTTAATTAAATATAGATTCTTATGCCATCAAATGTTAGAACTATGTTATAAATCACCCCTTATACGGCATATATGGCAATATTCGCGACGTATAGGGTCGAAAACATTGAAAACGAGGAAAATTCAAGGGGGCTGTCAGAGGGTTATACGCCCTATATAGCCCTATACGACCCCATATACAACACATATAGTGCTATACGACGCGTATAGCAAATTTCGACACTAACTACAAGAAAAAATTCAGGGGGCTGTCAGAGGGGTTATACGACACGTATAGGGCTATATGACGACCCCCCCCCCCCCTATACGACGAGTATGAGGCTATACGACACGAATAAAAATTTAGGGTGTTAATTTATAATTTTGTGGTGTCCCAATATCCAAACCCTTTAAAATAACAAATGGATTTGTTAGTCCTTTTAGTGCATTCATATCAACATCTCTTTCTCTACTTTTATATTTTAACTGGATATTAATTTCTTTTACATTTATCTCTAAATTTTGTTTAAGATCTCACATTTTATTTTTTTATCTTCATCTTTATTTAACTTTTAAACAATTATTTTATTATTATTTTTCTCTCTTGTCCAGTCACATAAATATATAAAGATCGATGAATAGTAGTTTTCTATTTTTAAAGAATCACTATTCACGAAACTGTAAAGATTAGAGATAGAGATGGAGATGGAGATCTTAATGAAGATACGAAATATAATAAATCTCTAAACAATAGAGATAGAGATGAGATAAAGATTCTATTATGAACTCTCTTAGCCTCATTTAATTAAAAATCCACTTAAAGCACCATAAGTGACATATTTAAATTTGAATTCAAACTTGGCAAGATTGGTGGTGCATATGGATGGTGTATGATTTTGCATATATCATTGTTCACTATGGTGCTGTTTGTTTTTTCTGCAGGAAAACGTCTGCAGTCTGCGGACCACATCTGCAGACATCTGCAGCAGAAGAGGTGGACTAAATATCTGCATTCTGTAAGAAAAAAACTGTTTGTTTTTAACATCTGCAGAATGCTGAAATATTCTATAATTAAACTAAATTTATTTTTTAATCTTTAAAAACAACTAATACATTAATATATAAATAAAAGTCATAGAAATACATTAAAATATAAATAAAAGTCATACAAGACTACAATAATATTCATAAAACCATACGATTACATTTATAAACCGTTTATTCGACATTCTGCATTATCTGCTCAACAATTTCATCTCTTAATTGACTCATATATTCTCGATCGGATGCGGTACCATGTTCTTCAACATCATTTTCTTCAGCATCAACGTGCATATCACAATTTTCAAAGGACACATTGGGTTGATCGTATTGTGTAAAAAAATCATTGCTAAGACCCTCTTTCCTTATAAAATTATGCAACGCGAAACATGCAACGGTACTGTTCCTTTGTGTAACCAACGGAAATGGTGCCATCCTCTTCAATATAGGAAACCGTGCTTTCAAAACACCAAACGAACGCTCAATAACGTTTCGTAGTTTTGCATGTGCATGGTTAAATTTTTTCTTTATCGCTCAATGCACGATTCCTACGAAAATCTCCAAGCCAATACCTTACATTACGATATGGAGCCATAAATCCTCGTATGTGTGCATAAGCGGCATCACAAAGATAATATTTATCTGTAAGGATATATAAATAATTAGGAAATTAAACTAAAATACCAAACATTTAAAAACAATTTATATACCTGATGGTGGTAACGGGAATGGAGCATTTGTATCTGATAAGGCCTCTGATAATATTCTGGAATCATGTGCTACCCCTTCCCAAACCGCCACAATGAATGTAAAAATCATGTTGAAGTCACAAATTGCTAATATGTTTTGATAACACTCTAATCATAAAAACAAACTAATCATAAAAACAAACTAATCATACAAACAAACTAATCATACAAACAAACTAACCATATACAAACTAATCATATAAACAAACTAATCATACAAACAAACTAATCATACAAACAAACTAACCATATACAAACTAATCATATAAACAAACTAATCATACAAACAAACTAACCATATACAAACAAACTAACCATATACAAACAAACTAATCATACAAACAACAAATCAAAAAAAAAACAGTACCTGCAGGTGGCCGACGGTGAGGGGGCCGAAGGGGAGGGGGGCTGAAGGGGAGGGGGCTTTGGGGAGAGGAGCCGAAGGGGAGGGGCGAAGGGGAGGGGGCCGAAGGGGAGCAGGCGCGGTGGCGACGGGGGGCGGTGGCGACGGGGGGGGGGGGGCGAAGATGAAGATGGTTGTGAAGATGAAGATGAAGATGGTTGTGAAGATGGGTGGGGAATGAAGATGGAATCAGATGTTAGGGCTCAACCATTCTAGAAGAGAAGAGGTGTGAAGACATTGTTCCACCTCTTCTCCGTGTAGAGGTGAGGAAGACGTTTTTTAATGAAACGTCTTCCAGAAAACAAACACTCTCCGAAGTAAAAACCTCTTCCCGCGTCTGCAAGCGCGCAGATGAAGAGGTGGGGAAGAAGTTTTTTCAAAAAACAAACACCCCCTATGTGTTTATTGTCATGTAATGTATATTGTTCATTCAGTGTGTTGAATGTTTAGCTATAGTCATTAGCTACATGTTGTCAATATTGTGATCACTACTACAGAAATGAGCAAAACCGACCAAAATTTATGACCAGTAAAAATAGTCGCAAAACTAGCGATTGTATAGCGACCAAAATCAAGTAGTTGCAAGTTTTGCGACAGAAACAAACTTGGTTGCAAAATTAGTGACCAAAACAAAATGGGTCGTAAAATTAGCGACCGAACCAAAACAAGTAGCAATATTAGCGACTAACACATAAGGGGTCGCAAAATTAGCGACCCATTTTAGTTCGGTCGCAAGATGGTGGTAAATATTGTAACCGAAATTGTTTTGGTCACTAATACGATCGTTAATTCCAATAAATAATAAAATAGTGAACTAAATTCTCAGTTGGTTGCAAAAACAATCGCAAATACAGCAACCATAATTTATTTGGTCGCAAATACATTAGCTACTTTTTACTCATAATTAAAATAAAATAAAAAATATATTGGTCGGAAAGATGGTTGCAAATATAGCTACTGAAATAGTTTTCATCATAAGTCGTCGGTTATAAAAAACAAATAAAAGGTAATTTGGTCGCAAAAACGGTCGTAAATATATGTAACCAAAATAAGTTAGGTAGAAAAAACGGTCGTAGGTATAGCCACCATAATTTATTCGGTCGCAAATACAATAACTAGCTTTGACAAATAATAAAAAATAAAATAGAGAATAAATTGGCCGGAAAGGTGGTCGCAAATATAGCTACCGAAATTGTTTTGGTTGTAAGTTATCATTTTTAAAAATAAGTAAAAGGTAATTTGGTCGCAAAAACAATGGTAAATATTGCAATCGAAATTGTTTGGTCATTTCTAGAAATTAAGAAAGAAATCATATAAAACTATCAAAATAACGATCACAAGTATATTGACCAAAATAAACAGCCCATAAACCTAGCTACCGAAAATGATTTTATCAAACAATTGCAAATTATATCAATAAAACAAGAAAATATGCTTTGGTGTATAAAATAGAGATTATTCGATAAAACAATATCAAATGATATTAGAAATACTAGAAAGGGTAAAACTAACTTATAATAGAACAATATCATAAAGTGCCTATCGTTAAATTAGAAAAACATATATAAATAAAACAAATTCTTAAATTTATGTTTAAAATAAAAATAAAACTAAACTTTAGGGTTAATTAGACGTTGTTAGTATCAGCAGGGGGTAATTAGTGCCAATCGGGGGTCAATAATGGCCATCGGTGAATATTGTTTTCCACTAGTTAAATTTTAATTAGGTTATTGATGGTTAATATTTACTAATTTAGATTATTTCAATATAATTAGGGCCGATTAGGGTCAACTAGTATTAACTAGTGTTACTATTAGGCAATTAGGTTATATGTTGGTCAATTAGGGTATATATGGTGATTCATGACCCATTAACATCAATTAAAACTAATATTGGTCAACTAGAGGGAATTAAGGATTAATGTTGACATTTTGGATATCTTAGGGCAATATTGATCACTATTCACTAATTAGAATTGATTAGCGGCAAATGGTGACAAATTTAATTAAGATGGTGAGTGAGTGCTAAAATTAATCAGGGGCAATTATATCCAATTAAGGTTAATATTGATATATGGTCAACAACTAAATTTAACTATAGAAAATTAGATCAACTTAGAGTAAAATCCATTGATAATAATGAACTAGGATAATTTAGGGGCAATGGAGGTCCATCACAATCAGGACAAACAAATATTAGTACTTGATCGATAATTAGGATCAATTAGGGGTAATTAATGTCTGTATTGGTCAAGGATGGCTAGTATTAGTCTAGAGTAATTTAAGGATAACTAGAATAATTAAAGTCAAAATTATATAACAACCGTGATTTAGGATCACATGGGGCAATCAGTCTTAATTCAAGTAAGTAAAGGTCCATATTGATCGAATAAGGATAGTCAGGGCTAATATTAGTCAACTAACATGCATACACTTTAATTCTACTCTTAAATGGATACATTTGCTTATCATGAAACTTGTACTATGAAATACGTATGAGTAAATGAACTGGGTTTTAACTTCAAATATGTGGTGACATTAATGGATTCTATGAGTCGGAGTTTTCAGAATTTTGGTTTCTAGTTGAAGCTAAACCAGTTAATTGGTTTTCCCAAAAACACAAACAAAACAGTCATTTTTTATTGGGTTTGGTTAATTTGGTTCGGTGACATCGGTTATTATTGTTACGATTGGGTTGTTTCGGTTTCATGCACCACCGTAGGTGACCTGACCCAGTCTTGAAAACCAAACTCTCTATTGTTAGACATAAGGAAACCGTATCTACCTGGAAGAAACGAAGAGGTTTGCTTATTCCATTTTAGTTTATTATATAATGGGTCAAAATGCTATAGTGAGTCATATTAGTTGTCATCAAAAGTTGTTTCAGTTTGTAGCATCTATTTATAAGATACATGGTGAGTCCTCTTGAATGTTTTTGTTAAAGTATGATAGGTTCTCTCATGCATACTTGTATTAAAGTTACTATACATATATAGGAACACATAGGAATTCTCCAGTTAGGGTTGAATGATATTAGGGTTTTAGTTTAATATTGTTTGTGAAATTTATCTGTTTTACACTTGATTTTTAGGGCCCGAAGATCACCCTTAATATCTAAAGCTATCTGATTGTAAGTTTAAAATGAATCAAAGGAGATAAGAGATACATAGACAATAACTAACAGGGCCTCAATCATTCATGAAATTAGCTAATTTGAGAAATCACTTTCTTTGATGGAAATTTAGATGTATTGCCCTAAAAGTAAGAACATCCTCCCTTTGTGTCCTTATGAATAATTTGTATCTTTAATGACACTCGAATTGAACCCAAATAGTTTCTATGTTTACATGTTTAGGTGATCAACAACTAGGATACTCCTCCCTCCGGTTCATTATACTAAAGTCATAAAATTAGTATAAATATAAAAGTCAAGCTTCTTTATTTCATAATATTTTAGTTGTTTGTAGACTTTAAGGTAGCCATTCAACACTATACTAATCCAAATATTCAAACTTGTAGGTAGGTTACTATCACCTAATAATAATAATCGTGTGGTGTAATTCTAATAAAATATTACTTTTGTTGATTGAAAGAATATGCAAGATAATTGATTAAAACATAATATTATTTGTATTGGATCGATCCTAATTCTAAACAAGTATCGTGTTATTGAAGAAAGAAACAATAGATTACTCTAGGTGAATAAATAAATAATAGGTTAATGTGTTGTGTGGTTTTAATATATCAATGTTGTGTTGTATTATTTACAGGTACAACATCTGAATGAGAAAATAGCACAACTACAGCAAGAGAAAGAAACCGAAAGACTAGAGAAAGAAAAAGAAAGAGCCGAGAAACTAGCAATGATGGAACAAATAGAGGAAAACAGAGTTGCAAACAATGAAATGAAGCAACAAATTGAATTCTTGTTGAAGAACATACCAAAAGGATGTTCTAACTAGTTAAGCATGTGATTTTTGTAGAGATGGTCAATTTAGAAGTTTGTTTTAATGTTTATGTTTGAATATTTCTTATGATACTTATCTTTCAATACTTTGATTCATATTTGCTGTAGGATATTTGGATAATTTTATGAATTGGTAAATTTTGTGAAATTTAATTATTGAGTAAATTACCATTTGCATCCCTGACGTTTTCTCATTTTAACCACTTGTATCCCTGCAGTTTCAAAGTCTTGATTCGCCCCTAACGTTTCATTTTTGTTTCCATTTGAATCCAAATAACTAACTCCGTTAAGTTGTTCAGTTAACTCTTTATGGAAAAGACTAAATTACCCTTAAGAATAAAAAAAAAAAAAACTTTGTGGGACCACCCACATCATCTTCTTCTCCTTTGACCCACACAACCTCCACACCTCACGCACAGTACCACCACCCACTACCGCCGGCCTCCACAACCCCCACCACCCCTATTACCACCAGCCTCCACAACCCCCACCACCCCTACTATCGCCGGCCTCCACAACCCCCACCACCCTTACTGCCACCAACCTCCACAACCCCCACCACCTCCACTCCTGCAGGCCTCCATAACCCCCACCACCTCCACTCCCGCCTACCACCACTGTCTCCAGCCACCTCAACCCACACCACCTCCACTGTCGTCGCCCTCCACAACCCCCACTACCTCCACTGTCGCCATCCTCCACAACCCCTACCACCTTCACTGTCGCCGACCTTCACAACCCCTACCACCTCCACTGCGGCCGACCACCACTTGGGGCTGCATGTGACTTTTTGTTGGGTTTATTTGTCGAATTTGGTGTTGTTGTGTCAAATATTTGATGAATTGTTACTCCAATCGGATTAGGGTTTTTATGTTGTTCTCTCCTTGGAGAAGATCTTGCTATTAGCCGGTGGGTGGAACTAGTTCTCTGTCTTGGACCATGTTGAAATACAAAGATAGAGATAAAGTTCACAAATTTCAATTTGAGATTTGATTTTGCTTCTGATTCTTCGTCATATCAGGTGGGAAACAAAGAGGAGAAGCTAACCTGAAGTCGGGCGTTGGAATCAAGTTTAATTCATACACATATTTATTTTATTCATCTTGGTTTGGTACCGATTTGAAATCAGGTTCACAAAAAAGGTATTAGCAGGGGGTCTAGACCACTCCAGGGCGCTTTGGGTATTCCGTTCAAAAGCTTAAGCAAGAAGAGAAGAATGAGCATCAACGTGTCTCTGGTGGTTTTAATGGTACGTGTGGTGGCTTCCGAGGAGGGAGGGGTGGTTGTGACGGTCGGGTGGTTGTGTTGGCGGCGAGGTGGTTGTGGTGGTGGTGATGGGGCTGTCATGGTGATGACCGGGTGGTTGTGGTGGTGGTGATGGGGGTGGTTGTGGTGGTGGTGATTTGAAGAAGATGATGTTGATGGATGGGACCCACAAGGTTTTTTATGTGTGTTTTAATTTTAAGGGTAGTTTCGTCATTTTAATAAAAAGTTAACAGAAACATTAACAGTGTTACTCATTTGAACTCAAATGGAGATAAAAATGAAACGTATAGACTCAAATGAAGATAACATGGAACGTTAGAGGCCAGATGACAATTTTGAAACCGCATGGATGCAAGTGGTTAAAATGAAAAACGTAAGGGATGTAAATGGTAATTTACTCTTAATTATTTGTTTGATTACCATACTAGAAAACATGAGCCGTTCCTTATTATACATATTTTTTGCAACTAAAATGTTGGTCGCAAATCTTGTTGCAAGCTTGAAATAAAATCGGTTGCTAAAATGGTCGCAGAAACTTAATTGTAAAAGCAGTCGCTAAATATTTTGGTCACACAATCGGTCAGGAATAGTTTGGTTGCAACTTCGGTCGCTAAGAGTTCAATCGCAAATTTGGTCGCAATAAATGATTGGTCACGAATAGTTTCAGTTGCAATTCTGGTTGCTAACATTATAGTCGCAAAATCCATCGCTGAACGTTTCGTCGCAATTTCTGTTACAATCTCGGTCGCTAAAGTTTGGTCGCGAAGTTAGTCGCAAAAGAAATAGGTCGCAAATTCCATCGCAAATAAGATGCAGTCGCTAATTTTGCGATGGATGATATGGTCACAAAATCAGTCGCAATAACTTTTTGGTCGCAAGAATTGGTCGGAAACAAAATTACCGACCAGGGTATAACCAACCAACCAAAATGGTCGCAGAATGGTCGCAACAAGGCATTTGCGACCAGTTTGCGACCATTTTGATGGTCACAAATGCATATTTTTGTAGTAGTGGATACATAAACTGGTTGTTGTGATCTACTATATGATACAAATACCAAACATCAAAGCTAAACACATGAGACCAAATTGTATTCTCATTCACAATCACAAGATACTAAACGGTCATGAAGATGAAATAGCTTCAGGTTAGGGGTTGGACCGAAAGGTAAAAGCGCTAACACCGCCCCCACCCTTGGGTCCACAAATAAACTACCTAGAGCGGGTTTTATAACTACAACGCACCCGCAGTAAATTCTCAATAATTAATATTATTATTATTAATATATTGTCATTATTATTTAATGTTATTTCATTTAACATTTCTTTTACCCGTTAAACTATTAAAAAAATCTAAACACATGGTTTTGTTTAGTTATTTTTTATGTTTTGACAACATCGGAATATAAAATTAAAAAAAACGAGTTGTGTTCGAAATAACGTATTTTTTTGGCTCGTACGCAGGTTTAGCACGTGCTTGGATCACAATTCAAAACACTAATGAAAATACGGATTTACTAATCGAGAAATGCATTTAAAGCTAGGTGTACCATTTTTAATTTTTATTTGGTCTTGTATATATTTAGTTAATGTTATTTTAAATTTACTTTTAAATACCTTTTATTCATTTTTAACAAATATTATATTTATTATTAGTCGCACCCCACCCCAACCCACAAATTTATTTTTAACTAATGTTATATATATTACTCCTAGCACCCCTAGGAAAGAGAAGAGAACAAAAATGAATGATGTACTTTCCTTACCTGTAGCAGTGCTAGTTTGCTAGATCCAAAATCTTTTTCCACTATGATCATATTTGTGCTTCAAATTCATACTTACAATAAAAATTTCGGGTCAGGTCGGATCGGGTTTTACTTACGTAACTTCCAATAAAAAACAACTAAAGAATTAAATTCAATTAACTTTTATGTATCAATCAAGAAGTTTTACCTATAATTATATTATTGAAGTAACAAAAAACAAAATTTGAAAGGAATATCACCCTAACCTGAATAGCAATGGACATGCGGGATGGAAAGCTAAGAGCATTCACAACCCATTCCCCATCTTTATCTATATAATTACACTATAAATCACTACTTTTTCTCTCTTTTTCTACTTAATCATTACTTTTTCTTTCTTTTTCACTCACAACCACTTAAAATATATTAAAAACATTATAGGGTTTTGAACAAAATTCCTAAAAATACAGATTGAACAGTAAATTTCTCATATCTTTCACTCACAACCACTTATAACCATACCATATAATATAAAGACTACACTCACATTATTTTAGGGAATGGGTAGTGAATGCTCTAAAGGAGACTGACACATAGTTACAGACTTTGTAAATTAATATGAAGTACCATGGTTGATAAATGTGTCATTAAAAAAGTAGATTTAGCCTTTAATCATTTGAAAAGAAAACATGACAGTTTAGCTAAATTTCATATTGACTAAGTAGATGATGAGATTATAAACAATGTTTGGCATCTAATATCACTAATGCATTTTAAGTTTATTGTCAATAGATAAGAGGAGAATTCTACAATTAACATTGTTTGGGTGATAGCAATCTAGTAATGGATGACTTTCGTTAAAACTTTTCATCCGGGAAGCCAAAAGCAAATTTATAAGCTTCTCATTGGGAAAACGGACAATAGGGGTCAGTTGTTAAAAATGGTACTAAGGCCACTCATGTGACGTTCGGGATGGTAGGACAAATCTCACTAAGGATGGTGAGTCCCCGGGCTCATTGAGAAAAATAAAACCAAATGAGGGTGATTGTAACATCCTACGCAAATCACACATCGATCGTAGATAGGAGAGATATTGGTTTCATAAGTATTGTCTTCCCTCAAAAATTATTAATGCGTTTTGGGTGTATTGGTTGTGAATAAAAATAGAACTTAATAATTAAACATGTTTGGGTGATTACAATCTAGGGATCAGTGACCTCCCTCGGAAGCTTCACCCGGCAACCAAAAACAAATCTGTAAGCTTCTCGTGAGCAAAACGAATAATATTGATGGTGTGAGTGGTCGGATGTTACTGGAAATATGTAGAAAAAGACGATGAAAAGCCTCTAAGTTGAGAATTTAGGAATTTGAATCAAAATAAAAAGGCTAAAAAAGAAACAAAAATAATATATAGTACTTAATTAGAGAGCGAAACCAAGTCTTTTGTAGGCAAGGGGATGTCTACGTTGTTATGATATATATACCACTAGAGCAGAGAAATAATTGTTAATGTATCATGAAAATTAAAATTATGGTTTACCACTCTAAAAATCATACCCTAAGTTTTATACTTTGAAACTCATTGGTTTTGCTTGATCTCATTATATTACATGTACCTCTGCCCTTGCCTATAGGTTGTGTCATAGTTTAATTAGTGTGAGTAAATATTGATGTCATAGAGACAATTGTGATTTCATCCCTCATATTCAATAAATATGTGTAATGATTTAGTGATTTAGTGATGCGACTACTTTTTAATGACAAAAAATAGATTAAGAAAGAAATTGATATGCATAAACATCTCATTGGCTTCTTCAATTTATTTGTCTTTTTCTTTAAATGTTTATTTGGATCACTAACAGACTACTGGTCTACCCGATTATCTCAAATACTTGTGTATAAAACTTTGGGACACTAGGCTAGCACGTCCTCAAAAGGAAGCTCGTAAATTAGTTCATACCCATCAGTCCCGAGAAACCACCCTTAAAAGGAAACCACATGAGTAAGCGAGAAAACTTAATGACCTACCTTGAAACTTTTTTTTGTCACGGGTGATGGTTAAAACCAAAACCATCCCATATTTTAATAAATTTTGAGCACATTATCTCAACTACTTATGTTAATCATTTGTCTTTATTTTATTTGTCCACCAACATTTCCCCCATGCTCGTGAGTCTACTCACAAAGATTGCTAACCCCACACTCACTAATGCGTCTCAAGTCCTAGAGTCCCAAAGGGAACAAAAGATTTGGAGCCCTCTATCATATTTAAAGCTTGAGAGTGACCATTAATAAGGTTATCAACTAATCAACCAATAATATAATTAAATAAACAACTAATAAGATAACCCAACTTTTGAATACACAAATGTTAATTATTATCTATTATTGCATATGTATGTACCTATGTATGTATGTACGTATGTACGTATGTATGTATGTATGTATATGACTAAAATGCCCATTGATTTAACATAAAAATCTAGCAGGGTTAGTGTTAGGAATTGAAACTGTTATATAATGTAAACCACAGGGCATAATATGTTAAAAGATTCATTTTTGGATTGAAATGGTTAAAATGACTAAACCTTGGGGACTAAAAACGAAATTTACTCTTGATTTTTTTAGGGTTGATGATTTGATGATCTTATGAGTTAGATTTTTTAAAATGCATTTGCCTTCTATTACCTTTTTGACTCATCTTTTTTGTTGTTTACCAAAAAGCTTTGGATCATCGCTATAAATTACGAAAGTGAGCATGTTTATTCGTTTGTTATCACTTTAATTTAGAACTTTTTTACTATCAATTTAAAACCTTATTTCACATATTCTATGGTTTACTTCATACAACTTCTATTAGGGACCCTCAAATTGATCTTGTCGTCTGCTTTTGAATTCTTTTGGGCCTGCCCATTAAATCTTGCATCACAAAACCAATTAAAATCGAACCAACATGCAGCCCAATTACACTTGAATAATCCGATTATATTTTTGTTACATGCTTTTGAGAGAGAACTCAAAACATGAAATATCTATTTTATTATATTTTTAATCCACTTTAAAAAGGATAGAAATACTAGTACAAAGATTAACTTTTGACCGAATCAATTAATGATCACTCACATCTCCTTATCTTCCGTTTAATCTAATTGAATCTTTTAATTCTTTTTCTTTACAAATATAAAACCACCAAGTAATATATTATGTAGTCATATTGATCCATTTATTGAAAAAATATATGTATGATGAGCCCATCACTCCTACTCCTTTTCATATGTTGAAATATGTATGGAAGGTGATGGAAAAACATTTTTTTGCTTCAGTTTAACACATTTCTGTCACTCGTACTCTTGTTTCTCACTCTATAAAATCTGCTTGTTATTGTGTATTTAGTACAGTTTTTTTTGCATTTTGGTTAATTATGGTGTCTTCCCAAACACTATTGTGTTTTTCTAGAATGATGAATTCTTAAAAGAAACATAATAGTGAAATAACAATGTTTAGTAATTCTAGTATGACACAAAGATAGATTAATAAGTAATTAATCTAAGATGACATAAAACGTAAAACACAATATTAAAATGTTTTGTTGTGATTTTTTATTGTCATTGTGTTATCCTGAACATGTTGAGCTTTGAAAGATATATATTATCATCATTGTGTACATTTAATTGTAATAAACAATGATAAAATAACAAGTTTATGTAATATATTAAAAACAATGACAAAAATACACAAATTGATCTAAAATATAAAACAAAATGATGAATACATTTAATAAATGGTGAAAAGCATATAATACAATTAACTGATATTTGACACAATAAATTGATATATTAGACATAAATGACTAAAATATCATCCCTTATAACATAATAAAGTGATACATGTCAAGCCTAAAATCTTTATAAATTTTCTAGATTAGATACACCTTTTATTATAAACCTATCCTGTTATTAAATATTATCTATTTTCTATGAGATAGATTAACACATGTGTGCTGCCACGCCAATTTATGGTTAATACACAAATTAATTGTCTGCTTGAAAATAGAGAAGATCTAATATTTTAATATTACGTACACTAGATTCCGATGTAAATTACTTGGCAAATTACAATCATTTTCACGTGATATATTGAGTAATAGATAAGGTTTTGGATATATAATATCCATGCCTTAGTTGTTTCTTTATGTATAATTAAGACAATGCTTAGACACAAATAGGACGATTGTGATTTGTTACTACACGTTGTTTTTAAATTTTAAATTCTAAACATAAAATAGTCAAGTCATTTAAGGTAGAACATAAAACGTACTTATAAGAAAATCTTCCTACTCTAATAAAAGAGTATCTTGAATGCCACGTGGCATCACCACAATCATCCTCACCAAAATTTTCCCGCCTCTCTCTCCTCTTAAATAATTACCTTAATTACTAATAATATTATTTAACATTCTTTTACATTTAATAAATTAAAAAAAAGATCTATTTATTAATGTTATGTCTACATAACAATTTTTTTATAAAATAATTAGTTATTCTAAAGCATAAAACTTTTTTAACAATACGAAATATTTTAAAATTGTTATTTTTAAAAATTCAGTTTTTAAAACAAAAAATAATTAAATTTAAGGAAACTATTAAGAATAACATTTTTACACGGTTTGTTTTAGATCACAATGTTTTTTTGTTTGTAAAATTTTAAAAATAAAATTTTAAAAAGTGAATATCACTGTTTTATTAGTTATAGTCATTTCTCATATGTAATTTCAGTTATATCATATCTTAAAATATTATTTTATAATGAACAAATTTTATTATATTAATAATTTATTTATTTAACCCGTGTAATACACGGGTTTACTAAAGCTAGTTGTATAATAAAAGAGTAAAACAGGTTAATAAACTCGTGAACCGTCAAGTTGACCCGACCACATGATCCCAATGTCATTTACACTAACACTAAACTCAAGCCCGTAATTATTGATGCTAAATTTATATCGTGAAAGAATTGATTGTGAGTGTAATACCATTTGAAACATAAGTTTTTCCCTTTATTTTAGCTTGTGATAGAATTGATATACTAATAAAATATCAAAATGAGTTTTCTATGTTCCATGGTCTAAATTTGGCGTAGAGGTTCTTGGTGATTTCTTGCCAAATCTGAGGGACAAGTTTGACTTAGATAATTTAATGCTTCATAAGCAATTTGATCTATTAAAAGATACTTTAAACAAACAATTGCTTTTATAACTCACAATTGTTTTTAGGGTTTATAAAGAATCGTGTCTTATACTAGGAACAAAAGGAAATACAAACAACGGCATCATAATCAAATACAATAATTTAAAGAAATCAAGGAGTTCTAACTTCTAAGGAGCATCAAAAGGTCAAAATGTTGATTCGTAGATATTGACTTCTAAATTTCCGTTGCCACCTAATTCCATTCTAATTAAAAGTCAAAATACATTACAGACGAAGAAAACACAAAACAGCAAAACTAGCAAGCGGCTAGAAAGTACTATGAATATTACCAATAGTTTGATAATTTATGCAATTTTTATTTGAATTTTTAGAAACTAGAAATCACGATGATTGAATAAAAAAAAGATAATAATTAAAGAAACACATATATGTTACTAAATTTTTTTTAATCAAATCCACTAAACGGAAAACAATATTTATATTGCAATTTTTATCTATGTTTCAATATAATTTTTTTCTGAAATTAAGTTAGGTGAATTAAAATATAATTGAACTTATTTATAAAATTCAGTCTTTGTTATTAAACGTCCATTTAAAATTTTTGATGTTCCTTAATGTTTCATTTCTAAACTCAATTACTATCATAACGCATGGAAAAATCTAGTAGTTAAGTATCAAAAAGTTTTCCTAGAGCTGTTATTTTTGTAACTTGTATGGTTCATTAAATAGCATCTGTTTAATGTCCGTTTTAACTTTTTTATTAAATGTGATGTTTGTTTGGTAAAATATCATTGTTGTTGTTACTGCTGTTGTTGAAATTGTTAATTTTGTTAGTTTGATTCGAGTCATTACTAAAAGTATATTACTAAAAAGTTATTTTAAAATTAAATATGAAAAATAAACAACCAAAATAACATATATCAGAGGCACAAAGTTAAACAAAGTACAATGAAGTTAAAATTTATTTTAATGGCAATGACAATTCGTGCTCAGTGGCATGCCTCTTGCGCATATATGTCCATAACTCAAACGGGATTATAACCTCAATCGTTAGTTTGATGCTCAAACATGACACCAACTCATTCTACGGGGAAATCAACTTGCTTGTAAAACCCCCTGATTTGCATATGTCTAGAGAGTTCATTGGCAACTCTTATTTATGGCTGCAAGATTTTTATGTTGAGTTGGGTTTCAAACTATTAACCTTAAGATCACAGAGCTCTTATCCACAACAATTGGGGCCAGGGGACCAAATGGACACGCACTATAAATGAAATTAATTATAAAAACATATTTATTTAAAAATGAGAATTTTACTAAAAAATATTTTTCAAAAATAATTTTTTAAAGAACAAAATGTCTAAGAAAATAATTTTTTTAAAACGTTCTAATAGAATAATAACAATGTTTTATTAACTATAATGGGTTACGTATAAGTAATTTAGTCATATATTATCTTAAACTAGTTTATTATAGTTTCTAGCTCTTAATTAAAAATATTAAATATTTTTATTTATTTAGTCTTTGTGAAACACAAGTTTTTAGTCTAGTAAGAAAAGCAAAAAGACTAAGGCATTTAAATTCTAAGGAAACATGTTAACTCTTAATCACTATCAAATAAGACCATATTTTGCACCAAAACAAATGTCAATTTAAAACATAGACAATTTGAATGTTATTCAAAATCATACACTAACTACAATTCGTAGGACGTAGGTGGTGATAGTTTGTTATTCAAAATTATACAAAAAAAACTAACAACAAAATATTCGCTGGTAATAGTAACACGTTGCTCATTTATGATTTTTGCAATACTTTGCATTCCCTATCTGACAAAACCTTCCAACTGAACAACATTCTTTTTGCCCCAAATATCATGAAAAACCTTCTTCCCATTAGAAGGTTTACTCGTGATAATCAAGGTTCCTAAGAATTTGATCTTTTTGGTTTTTCTTTAAGGATCTCAAGACTAGAAAACACCTTTCCCACTACAATAGCAATAGGAGTTTTTATCTCTTTATGCCACCAAACCACTAGAGGTGTTCAAAAATATCTGAATCCGAAACCAAATCCGAAATATCCGAAAATCCGAAATTCGGATATCCGAACTTCAGATATACGAAATTTCGGATTCGGATTCGGATAGTGACTTTGAGAATTTTCGGATATTTCGGATATTTGAAATATCCAGAATATTTTTATAAAAATTTAAAAATATTAAATATTAATTAAATATTTCAGATATTTTTAGATATTTCGAACGTTTTAATAAAAAACTTCGGATATCCGATAAAAACTTCAATAAAAATTATTACATTTTTATAAAATTTATTAAATAATACAAATTTTTTTTTGAATTCGGATATCCGAATCTGAATCCGAAATTTCGGATTCGGATTCGGATAGTGAAATCCACTATCATAAATCTTTGGATATCTGAAATTCGGATATCCAAATTTGAACACCCCTGCCAACCACTACTCCCATTACATGTCTTCTCCCACATCACACATGGCACATATGACTAGGCCATTCGGGATTTCAAAACCTAGGTTTTCTTTTAAGTCAGTTTATTTCTTTTAACAAATGCAGAAGTTCTAGTAATTGTCATTCTTGTCTCTAATCTAATAGTAAAGGACTACCTTTTTCCAAATTCATTATCTACTACCTTTGCATCGTTTAATATTGAATATTTACCCTATGAATACTCGATTGAAAGTCAGCATCACCAAAACGGTCTCTCAACTAAACCCACACACAATTAAATATCCACCTATTTCTTTACTACTCACTTCATATATTAAAGCATTACTAGAATCTAATTGGCAACATGTTACATAAACTGAATATAAAGCCTTATGAGAAAATGACACTCGGAAACTCGTAACTTGACCTATAAACCACCTGGTTATACTTTGCATGTGGTTTTTTTGCCATAATTTCAACTTCGATGGGTCCTTGAATATATAAAGCTCGTTTAGTAGTCAATGGGAAGTCTCAAACGCTTGAAATGAGACTTTTATCCTGGTGGTTAAACTGGCTTCCATCCACACAATATTGCCCTTAGCCATATTTCATTCTTGGCAAATACATCAACTTAACGTCAAATATGTGCTTTTACATGACAATCTAAATGAGACGTTATTTATGCATCAACCATATACTTTTGTTGATCAATCCATACCGAATCATGTGGGTCGTCTAAAGCGTTCCTTGTATGGTCTTAAGCCAGCTTCGAGGGCATGGTTTACTAGGTTCTCCATGTTTTATTATATGGCTTTAAAAGCATCATTTATGACATTTCACTCTTTGTGTATCGCCACAGGGATTGCACAACTTATTATTATTATAGGCAAACGAAATTCTCTTAATAGCCTCAGACTCAACCTTACTTTGCTCCATCGTTACCTTATAATCCGGTGAATTTGTCATACAAACTTAGGTAATTTATATCAATTTTTGAGGTCACAGTCACACGTGGTAACAATGACCTATTTTACACCACACCCAATATGCTAACGATATCTTGATAGTGTGCTTATATGTCCTCTTGCGAACTCTCAGCTACTGTAGATGATACCTCATCCAAGCTAAGTGCCTCGGTCGATCCAATATTACTAGATAGTTCATTATATCGCACTCTCACTAGGCACTTCAGTATATGACATTTTCCCAACTGGATATTTCATATGTGGTTCTATAGGTTTGTTTGTTTATGCATGCTCCATGCAAACCAATTATCAGTTTGAAGCCCATATTGCGTTAGATTCTATTGACCTTAGATTACGATCAGAGCCGGCTCAACATTTCTGGAGGCCTAAAGCGAAATAAAATTTTGAGGCCCTCGCCTATATGTTATTCCTAAAGACGTTTGCCTCAAACCGGCGACATAAACAAATTTGTTTATAGTGGGGCGGAAAACAACTTAATTAACTTAAACATCATCAACTAGAAAAAGAGCATATTAAATGATAAACAGTTAACAATTGAATAAAGTAAAGAGAAAAATCAATTGCAAATGTAGATTAAAATCAAAACAAACAAATATATTACATACGCAAAAGAATAATGATTGATTAAAGCAATTGAGCATGAATCAAGATCAGAAAATAATAGTTAGTAGATCAAATGATTAATTGCAAAAGAGAATTTAAAATTGATGAACTTAAAAGAAACCATCAACATTGAACACTCAATGAACTTTTGGTGAATAAGTTTCGTAAGTCAACCTCGATAAACCAAGTTTTGTAAGTTGACCTTGACAAATCTTTAATAATTTGTTATCCTTCGGTAATTTTGTTATCCTTTGATAATTTTGTTATCGATCCTTCTCATTTATCTCTAAAAACGTATGTTTTTATTTTGAAATTTGGGGCCCTTAAATTTTGGGGGTCTAAAGCGGTTGCTTTAGTTGTTTATACTGTAAAGACGTCCCTGATTACGATATATAGATTGCTATATCTAAAAGTGATTCTCTCATCGCATATTCTAATGTTGACTAGGGTGGATGTTTTGATTCTATATGATCAATCTCCAGTTATTGAGTTTATTTGGGGGACAAACTTTTATCATGGACATCAAAAAGATCACATACGTTTTCTCGATCAAGTGCTAAGGCCGAATACCGAGGTAAGTTGGATTCATATTTGTTGATTATTACACATTCCTCTTTGCAAGGCATCTGTGGTTTATTGCGACAATGTTTCTACGGTCTATCTATTGGACAATCTGTTTCTATTCCAACATATTAAATGTGATGAAATTGATATTCATTTTGTTCATGAAAAGATCCCTATTGATCACACACGAGTTCTTCATGTGCCTTCTCAGTATAAGTATGTGTATATATTTACAAAGGGTCTACCTAGACACTTATTTTAACGTTTCTGTTCCAGTTTGAGCATCTCTTCTAGTTTGAGCTTTCATTCATCCACTGCTCTTTTGTGTCATTCTATTATTATAAAAGATATCCATACGTAATATAAGTGTATATGTATAAGGCTCATGCATTTATTATTATTTAATAATAGAGAATAACCATTATTGAGAAGGCATGCTAGAAGGGTTCAACGAACTAGTTCATACAAAACTTTATTGAACCTTCATCTCTAAAATTTTGGGTTTTTAAAAACGAAGTCACACTCGTTAAACCTACCCCAAAACCTATGTAAAGCCTTAAATCCGGGAGACCTTATTGATTGTAATTCATAAGCTTCTCAAATGAGTTTGTCATTCCAACCTAGTTTCTGACCGGATTGAGACCAATTTTAACCTATAGGGTTACAATACGGGTTGAATCGGGATGAAACCATTTGGGATCTAGAAAACAGTTTTTTATCCTATAGGTTAAAATCGGTTATAGTTTGGCCAAAACCTAGTTAAACTTTACAAGAATCGGTTTCCAACCTGTTTTTTTTAATTGTTCAAAACAATGTATCTTTTTTGACCAATTCTTTAACTAATTTGTACCCAAATCTTTTTTGAGTTAAAATAACCCGGATTGTAAGCCAATAAATGTAACATTTGACGCGCATCATGTCTTCACACAACGAAAGCTAAACTAGAAGAAAATAGTTAAAAAGCACATGAAACATTCACACCACACAAACAATTATTTATTTGGAATGCACGTTAAAAATATGTCCGGATTCATTGAATATAGCTAAATTACATATATTTACCTATCAAAATGAAAGACTTGGTATTCATGAAGATTTTTACCATATTTTTAAGCATTTTTAAATGAACATGTGACGTATTATTGATATTTTAAGAAAGATGTTAAGAGTACACTTATACTTAATTATATGTGATTTATTGGTTTAAGTTCATATGATATTAAAAAGATGTCACCCGTGACCCAACCATGAAAATTTGATTTCTATCTTATTTTATGTCAGTGCGTTTGTTAAGGTTTAACAAAATCTTATTATTTTTATATATAAAGGGTGACAGAACTAGAAACTCTTAACCTGAAATCAGCATATAATATTTTAATAGGTAGCAAGAAAAATTATGTTTTATTAAAAAATTTATACTTACAATTTCCTTAAGCGTGTGCAATCCAAAAACTCCCACAAACGTGTTTGATCATCTGAAACATCAGCAACACCCCGTAATTTTTTCTTAAGCAACTTATTTCATCCTAGAAATGTCATGACATTTTTACACCATCATTTGCTTTTATATTATTTTCTCATAACTACTGTATTTATTTTAGTAACTAATCTAGTCTATAATATTATACAAGTAAATATAATATAATACAATCAGGAATACGTACAAATATATATTATTTAGTATAATTAAATATTATATGTTATAACCAATTTATTTATTTTAATAAGTAATATTACATTTATTTCTCATAACGGAACACAACACGTTTAATTAAATAAGTCTAAATGAACATTGATCATTTATAAACGTATTAGATTTGACAAACTAAAACTTTATTTATATTTGTACCGTTTTCATGTTATGTTTTGGGTGGTATTAGATTTTAACACCCTTTAATATTGTATGCATAACTATATTAACACGTAATTGTTTAAACTTGTCAAAGAATTTTAAAGATAACTTCAAGTTAGTGCATGTTTATAAAGTAATTTATTGAATTTTAATGTTTATTTATTTATAATCTAATAAACAATTCATAATTTGGTACGAATATAAATTTTGTAGCTATAACTTATACTTTATTAGAAAAGGACGAGAATATAAAAAATAATAAAATAAATAAAATGAATGTCCCACCCTTCTAGGTTTTTAAAAGCCATTCCACACATATCTTTAACCCCATAAACAACCCAAGAACACAAACCATAAATATAATATTGAATTACAACCTTTGTTTCAATGGATTAGTAAAAAGTAAACTCGATGAAGTACTATAAATATTGTATTCAGGTATTAAATATAAAGAACACTTCATTAAATTAAAATATTAGATCAAAAAGAAGTCTAAAATAGTAATTAAACTCCAACATGAGCTTCAAACGTGAGAATTCAAAATACCAATAGTGAATTAAACAAAGGGATACAAAATAACTTCAGAGAATCGAAAGCATATATACCGATAGCTTTAACATAAGCATAATCTTTGAAATCAAGACACATAATCGTTTACATTTATAGTAAAATTAACTTACAGTTACAATCCAAAACAGGTTTGATAATAAAAAAATAAAGTTACATTTTTTTAAAAAAAATAGAAAAAACAGTTATAAACAAATAAAAATAGGTATCCTCTTCAATTTTCTTTTGAGATCATCAAGGTGTTATTCCACGTTAACGGAATATCAAATGCTCAAATCCAATCTAGACAACAAATAAAAGCTTGTATTGTTTTAGGAACTAAAAGAACTTCTAAAATACTCAAGAACCACATCCGCAGTACTTAAAACTAGATTTGGAGGCCATTGTACAAAAAAGTGTAAGTATTATCCGTAAAATAGAACTAATTCATATAATTATATATATTACTGGTTGTACTCACTTTTCGGTTTTTTTATCTTTGATTTTTTTTTAACTTTTAGTCCAATATTTTTACATATTTTACAATTTAAATCCTACAATTTTTCACTTGCAACGTTGATCGCATATACTTTCATATTTTATATTTTTTTTGTTTTATGTTTTGGTCAATCACGAGTTAACACGCCGCAACATCCACGTGTGTTTTAACGTTTTTACATCTATTTTGTCCTGTTTAACGGCCCCGCATGATACGGGGGTCCTAGATAATGTTTTATGTTTTATGTGTGTGTTCAGCGTTTTTTCGTATACTTTCCGTTCGGTTTTATTTTTTTCGTTTTTATTTCTATTTTAATAAGGTTTTTTAGGGTGTTGGTGGTCACTAATGGTGGTGTGACATTGGTGCTACTTGTCACTATTTATGTCCACGCCGTAACTTGAGGAGCTTAATACTAGTTACAATATAAGTATCAAAGAAAAGGAATTAAGCTACATTACAAATAAAGAAAAGTGTAAGACATAAAAAGAAAACGATCTCAACGTAGAAGAAGATGGTTCAGGATTCGTGCTCAAGATATTTTCACTAAAACAAATTTCAAGTCTTACAAAGATTTTTTTACTTTTTCAAAAATAGTAGAATAAGCAGTTAAACCTATCGGAACGGACTCAAGAATCCGAATTATGCAGCAAAATTTATATATAAAGATAATCAAAGAAGTGTTGAAAGTTCTTTAAACGAAAAGGGAAGAGTGAACACTTAGAGAATTGGTGTTTGGTGTATTTTTCATCCAAGACTTTGTTGGCGTTAATAGGTGGGAATAAGGATGGTAATGGAGAAGGTTTGGGACGAGTTTACTCAATTTTAAAAATATATCTCATACCCAAACTAATACCTATTAGGTATGTATTGGGTATTTACCCATCGAGTACCGGGCATACCTGCGGGTAATTAGATATACTCATTGGGTATCGTTTCGACCTTTCAACCAAATCTCTATGTCACTATTTCTTTTCGACTAAATTTATCTGTTAAAGTCTCGTTGACTCTCTTTCAATAGTGGATAGGGTTTTAAGGAGAATCAAAAGTCTAACTGTCAAGCTACTCGACGAAGATATTAGACAAATAATCGACTAAGATTCTAATTTTTTTACATTTGACTCCTCTAGGTTTTAAAAAATCTAAATTTTCATCCAAAAACGTTAACTCCGTTAATTTAAAATGTTAAACCATCTATCATTAAAAGGGGTAGTTATAAAATTTTGCATATAAAGACAAAATTCGAATTTATGTTTGACAAATTTTTGTTAAAATTTCATTCACGTGTTATTATTCTATTTATAAAACCTATATCAGACATGTCATCTTTTCATGTTCGAACTTTTCATCATAACTAAATCACGAGATTGTTGACTTCATAGGTGGGGGAGGAGGATATGGAACCCGTTGCAAAAAGGTTGAATAATAAAGACATCACCACTAGTCGTCATCTCCCGTATATTGTGATTTAGTTCCACTCGATTATAGTTATGTAATTAACGGATTTTGTTTTATATTTAAAGGGTAATTTTATCAATATACATGTATAACATTTTAAACTAACAAAGTTAATGCTCTTTAATGAAAATAATGATTTTTGTAAAACCTTGGGGAGTCAAAATGCCAAAAAAAGTATTTTTGGATGATAATAGAGAATCGGACCAAACAACATGGAGAAAAACATCAATTCACTCTATTATTTAATTAGAAAATATCATTAAATAGTAATAAAGTTTTAAATATGTTTCAATTCATACTTCGCCCACATTTAATCACTAAGTCATTAAATCAAGTCATTATTAGATTTTTTTATATCAAAAAATAAATGAAGAAGAAGATATAAGAGTGAAGATTTTCAATATATGTAACTATTAAAAAACATACTAATTATACTAAAACTAAAAAACCCTACAATCTACGTCACCACTTCATACCAGCATAAAAATGGAAGAAGAATTCTAATTAAAACAAAAAAAACATTGTAAAAACATATATTAAAATATATAATTAAAATAAAACATTGAAGTAGACTTAATTAATTGTAACATTTTTTAAACTTTAGTGACATAATTAGAATACTTTTAAAACTTGGTATCTATTTGGCAAATTTATCCCTATTAATTATACGTATCATAATTACATATAGAAATATATATTGTTTAGTTATATAGTATGTTAAATAAAAACTAACATGATTATGTAAATAACTAGCTTTAGTAAACTTGAGAATTATACGAGTTAAATAAATAAATAATTAAATAAAATAAATTTTATTAATTATAAATCAATATTTTAAAATAAAATATTATTAAAATTACGTATAAGTAATGACTATAAATAATAAAATAAAAGTATCAATTTTTTAGTATTTTATTTTACATATTTTTTGTTTTTTTCCAAAAAAAGATATTTTTTTCGAAACAAAACGTTTTACAAAAACATCATTTTTAAAAACTTTCTTATTATAACTCCTATTTTTAATTATTTTTATTAATAATAAATTTTACTTTTTCAAATACCAAATTTAAACTATTTAATATTTTTTAAAAAGTTTGATGTTTTGAAAAACAAATTATTTTATAAATTTTGTTTCTTTAAAAATAATATTAATAATAAGATATTTTTCTTAATTTATTAAAAACTATTTTAGTCCAAAAATTAAATAATATTATTAGTAATTAATGTGATTATATAATAAGAGAGAGAGAGAGAGAGAGAAACGGGAAAATTTTGGTGAGAATGAAAATGGTGTTATCACGTGTCCATCCTATTTTGGTGAGAAGGAAAGTTATTTTTACATATAAAGACCAGCAACGTGACACATCTCCATCACCATAAATCCATGAATAAGACCACCCATCCCCACCCTTAGAGCATCTCCAATAGATGTTTTTCAAGCTTTAAAACAACCACGTGGACATCTATTGAGTTTGTCACCATTGGGTGGGGATGTTTTTGATACAATTGTTCTTCCTCAAGAAAACCAAAAAATGAATAGATCTGGGCCATATGTATTATATATATAGATACATTAAATAGAGAAAAAATGAATGGTTAAAAATAAGAAGGTGGTGATTTTGTGGCAATGTTTTTGAATTTTCTTATTGGAGTGATTTTTGAGGAATTTAATAACATATGTTTTTTTGAAGTGTCAGCTCACTAGACGTGTTTTAGTTGTTTTTAAAACTTTCTATTGGTGATGCTCTTATCATTTAACTTGTCCCTGATATGATAATAAATATACAAGTTTACAATATATATTTCTTTGCATTTTAAGTAATTTTTATACAAAATTCATAATTTAGACACTTATTTGTGTTTTATTTGAATTTTGTAATTTTCGGATGAAGCTCGGTGATTTTGGTGAAGAAAACCCAAGATTTAAAGAAGTTCAAGAGGAAAAATGCTTCTGATATGACCATATTGAAGCTGAGTATGGTCATATAAGCTGTCAAATCCCAAATAGCTTATTTTTTATGTTGAATATGGTCATATCACTTCAGATATGGCCATATTCGGGAGAAAACGGGTTTATAACCCTAGTACACCTTATTTTCAACATAATTTTCATTTCTTTCAAAACCCTAGCATCCCTCAAACCATTAGGTGTCTTTGAGCATTTCTCAAGAGTTTTTGGAAGATTTAAAAGCCAAGATTGAAGATTTCACACTTTCAAGAAGGACCTAACATCATCCACCCATTTCCACTCAAAATTGGTTTGAATTCCTCTAGATCTACTATGAGTTCTTCCATGTTCTTGAGTTCGGGTGTGTCTTTTGTAAGCCTTATGGGCTAAACTCTTATTATCACTTGGATTAGATGAAACTTAGCATGATTTAACAACTTGTACATGATTCTTAGTGTTGTATATTTTAATGTCATGATGTAACTTGATTATTCTTCAATGATTATGTGTATTTGTTCTAGTTTGATGAAATGTTCAACCTTGTGGGTGTTGTAAGCATGTTATGTTGAAAAACCTCATGTTCTTACGAGATTTCTGCATATGATTGCATCTTTTGTATGTAATTTTATGACATTGACTAGGAATGGTGAATGAAAGTTGGGGGTTTAGTAAAATTGGGTAAATATATATCCTTATGTTTATGTTTGATAAAACCATGGTGTATGTCATGAATCTCTCTTGTCATTGGTTATGAATTGATTTTGTAATCGTTGTTTGATGTTCATGAGTTGAAGGGTAGTTATAGTTTTGTCTATTTTACGCAAGTTAAGGTGGTTGTCTTGTGTTTTTCATGTTAACTTTCCAAAAATTTGTGGAATTAGGTAACCCTAATGGGAATCTAATTCATCTTTAACATTAATATAATTGTATCATTAGTTCTTCATGGCATAACTTTAGGTGGCTATTGTGTGTTTATCGTTCTAGCTTTCCGAATGGTTATATGTTTAGATATTCTTGACGGGGGTTTAGGATACTTCATTTATCATGTGTAAAAAATGGTCTCACCTCGAGTTTGTGTTAGTTGTTAATTCTATGCTAAGTGGAATCAAAATCCAAGTGGTATATTTAATTGATTGTGTGTCTTCGTCTTTACTTCCTGAATTTATTAGTTTCATTTAGTAATCATTTTGGTTAATTATAATATTCACAAATCCAAACTTAATTGATCAGTTAAATAGTGATAATGATTTAATATTGGGAGCCATTGTGTCCACGTATCGATACTCCGTTCTTGCCTTAAACTATACTACTATGCGATAGGTGCACTTGCCTATTATGTGTAGTTGGTTTAAGAGTAATAATCATTTCTTAAATTAAAACTCAATTGTGTGAAAAAATCCTTATAAAAAATATATATATACTTTACACACATCAGTCCCCTTCTAGTTCTTGAAGTGTAAAAGTGTATCACGTGAGTAATAACACAACCAAAACAACATCGATTCATTATAAAATATTGAGTAAATTACATGAAAGCTATTTGTGATTATGTATGTTTTTAATTTTGATCCCTAGTTCTGAAAATTTAAAAATTTAGTACATACGCTTAACAATATATATCACAAAAGGTTTCAGCTTAAATGGTCAATAAAAAAATCCACTAAATGCATGTGAAATGACCAAAGTGACTCTAACTATTAAATAATAGAGTTAATTATAAGGTGGTACCCGCCCACTACTTCATCTTCAACCCTCACCCTCTCTATATTAACCCTACTATTCCTCCACCACAATCACCACAACCTTCTACCACCAGCACAACCTCCTGGCGTTGACACCTACCACCATCGTCACTAGTATGTCATCACCACAAGTTCACACCTCCTGCTGTCACATCTACCATCATGGTTGTTTTCTCACGCCTCTAGACCATCAGCGTCACCACCCCCTCTGATTAGAGGTGGACATAAAAACCGGTTTCGAAAACCGGTTTGGGCAAAAAAACCAGACCAGTTAAAAACATTGGTCCCAAACCAACCCAACCCGCCGGTTTCCCTTCGATTTCACAGTTCGTGGAGCAAAAGCAGTTTAGAAATCGGTTCAATACTCAAACAGGTTTCCGAACCGGTTTTTAAAATTAGTTATTATCCAATGTTTATATAGTCGTTTTTTGACCGTTTGGGCCATTTTTTGACCTTTTTTGGTGTTTTTTACCATTATACCCCCTTAGGATAGTTTAAATATATATTGTATGTTTTAGTTGAATCACAACAACTTAAAACGCTCTCTACTCTCAAAAATCTAAAAAACGCTTGATACTTTGTGAATTAAAAAAAACTCTCAAATGGCTTCATCAAGTGCTCAATCATCTGTTGGTTCTGATGCGTTTTCAAGCAACATGGTGGTAGCAATCCTTCCTACGAATAGAAACCTCAAAATATGGTGCAATTACGATTTATGTCAAATGGCTATTGGTCCGAACAAAGCTCGTTGCTTTCTTGCAAGATTTGCAATAAGTTTTTCAAAAAAGATGCAAACACAACCTTAAAAAACCACATTTCGCATAAATATTGCAAGCCGTTTTAAAAGGTGAACTGTCTCAAGGTCAAGCTTCGCTAACAAGCAAAAAAATGTTTGGGCTTATAACGTTAATGCGGTTCGGGAGCAAATGACACATTTTGTAATTCAAGAAAGCTTGTCATTCAAACATTTCGACAACGAACGTTTGACTTGACTCATTCAACGAACTATTCAACCACGTTATACCAATGTAAGTCGTGCTACTCTTCTAAGAGATTATTAACTTAACTAGTGATGTTTAGTATAAAAGTTCTCTCACTTGTATAGTTGAGACAAGCTTTATAAGCCATTTGATTGTATCTGCCAATTTATAATATTTGTACAAAATATATTAATCAAGTGAATACTTTGAAAGAACTTATTGTGTTTATCTTTACTCAAAGTATTTGTGTTGTGATAGTAAGTAACTAACATAGATTCCGCATTCGATAGTTATTGATCATTGAAGAAGTTTTTGTTTGTCTTAACCGACCCCGATCCAACATTTTTTAATTTTAAACCCATTTAAATATCTCTTTTGACACCAATGATCCTTAGCCCCAAGTGTTTGAGGTGAGGTACCTCAAGACTTATTAAAATAGAGAGATCTTGGGTTCAAGTTCTGCCTCTGGCAAAAAAAAGGGTTCGAGGTTGGGTTAGGAGGTTTTCTCTCACCTATGATGAGTTTCTTTTTTATGGTGTTCTCGGGCTGCGTACTCGAGTAATAGAGATGGTTGGGTGGGCCAGTGACCCGTTAGTAATCTAGTTAGCCGTTTAAAAAAAACTAACTCTTTTGATTTTAGTTAGTATTGTATAACGGTTTCGTTTTGCTTATAAAAAGTTGGATGTTATCTCCATGATATTTTTAAAAGTTCTTTTTCTTATGTAAAAATTATATTTTATCAATGTTTTTGCCATTACATGTTTATTTCTATCGATGGTTTCAACTTGAACTTTTTTAACCGGTTTGTTTTGCATATAAGCTTTTGATTATGTCAATGCACTAGTTGTAATGTGTGGCTTTACGCAGCTTATTTTTTATCAATGTTTCGTTGTAAAGCTTTTAAGAGGTTCATCTTTTATATAAGGTTCCGAGTATCATAAGTTCACTTCCTGCAACGTGTGAGTTTACGTAAAAGTTTTGTTTTTTAATGATGTCTCACAATGAACTTCTTTAAGTGGTTTGTTTGTTTAAATAAGCTTTTATGTTACAATTTGAAAGAAAGCACGAAGTATGACACAATTACACCAATCTAACTGATATAAATTACAAATCTTAGTCCTATATTTAAACCAATTAAACCAAGAGAGTTTAATTATTAGAAGGACCAAGTGTTCTTTGCTTTACAAACGGATCGAAGGTACCAAATAAACTATAACAAGCCTAAGCTTTGAGTGCCATTTGGATTCGGCCAACCATCTAAAAAAGATTAAAAGGTCAAGTCTGTTAATTGATGTAAAATGTTAAAAGAACACTACAACAAAAACAAAAACAAAATTCCAAACAGCCACTGAGAAAATAAACTCAAAAAAGCTACGGTCGGTTTCCATCTAAACTTCTCATAAGAACGACAACTAATATGCCTGTGTGCAAAAGAATTTTGGCAAAAGGAATTCGGTTGCTACAAGAATTCGGTTTTGATAAGTTGGTCAAATAAAACAATTCATCTTTAATGAAACCCAGTTAACCCATTTAAAATTAAAGACCTAATTTCCAAAATTGTTTTGAGTCACGATCAATTATGTGTTTGTGTTTATGATTGTGTTTGCGATCATAAACTGAAATAATTTTAAAAAATATCGAGTCATGAGGGTCCCGTCACATTTAATGCATTGTGGATCTTGTCATCTCGGCAATGGCATGCGATTGGAGGCTATACGGCCGAATGGCATGCGACTGAAGTCCATGCGCACGACTGCCATGCGACTGAGGTCCATACGCATGGAAGTCATACGACTGAAGTTCATGCGCCTGTAAGGTATGCGATTGAAGGTTATTGTCTAACCCGCTACACAAAGTCCAAATTTAAGATTTTCTTTACTTTTTCGCTCCAATACTGTTCTAAAATCTTTTCTCCATTTAATTTTATATTTTAGAAAGCATATACTTATTAGATAAATACTTTTTATTACTCATTAATATATAATAATACTATAATAGTTTTAGTTATCTATACTATATATAAAGTATATGAGAAAGGTATTTTAAGATACCATAAAATTAAGAACATTTAACTCATTTAATGCATAATGTACAACCATTTTTAAGGGTAAAATAGTATTTTTAACATTATTTACAAATTATCCCTTACAATTAGTTATATAATAACCTTATAATTACTATAAATTACATAAAATTTTATATTATCTACCCATAAATCAAAAAGAACTTAATTTGTGTTAAGATTTTTGTTATATCAATCTATCATGTTTAAAAACTTTTTGATACTACAATCGTAAATGTATATTTTTAAAAGTTTTAGTGTAATTTTTTGTTGAACCTATATGTTTATTTGTAACGTACAATAAGTTAATGCATAAATGTACAACTCGTCATGCAAAATCTATTTATTTGATGTTTTAAAATTTAGCTTAGAAAAAATATAATAAACTTTTGTAAAATTACTATAAGAATAACAAATTTTAGAAACTCGTATCGGACATAAAATGTTGTCCCGTCGCATTGCGCGGGCACCCTTCTAGTCTTTATAATAAGTAAAAGTTATATATGATTTAATAAAAAGGTTTATAACCAATAACATTTTGCTCGCATGAGATTGGATAAAATTTATATTAAAACACAGGTGAAAATAAAAGGATCGTAATGGTTTATTTAGAATATTGAAAACAATTAAAATGTTTTGAAAAGAACTAAAAATATAAAATACTCGAACCATGGGTTTTAACCTCGTGTTGCAAAGTTATGTAGAGATAATCACATCGCAACAGTATATTCATAACTCCAAACAACATTACGTTGTTCAGAAAAAAAATCAATAATATATTATATTTGACCCGGATCATTTTCAAGTGAAGCTTGCGTCTAAACATAGATAAAAATAAGGGTGTCGCAAAAGTGTATTTGAAATTTACAAAACGATTATATGGGTAAAGTTATAAGAAAAATACAAAATACAATAGAAATTAACTATGAAAAAGTTAAGAAGGTTTTAAAAATTTGGTGAAGTTTTTTTTTAAAGGAAAATTTTGAAAATGGGAGGATACATACACCCACGGTCACACAGAGCCAGCCACATACACCCCACAGTCACACACACTAACCATCATGTATGAATTCAATTTATAGACATGCATATAGGGTTAGGGTAAAGTGTATTTGAAAACGAGTAAGAATCGTAGCAACAACCTAGCGTAAAGAAAACGAGTAAGAATCGTAAAAACCCAACCAAGAGAGAGTCGAAGGGGTAGGGGGTAAGAGTTTCTGGTTGAGGGGCTGCCACGAGGGAGGCATTTAGGGTTAGGGTTTCGACCGAGGGTGAGGGTTACCGAGGGTGGATCGGTGGTGGTGATTTAGGGTCGCGAGAGAGAGGGCAGAAGCAAGATGGTGAGAGAGAGCTAGGGTTTGTAGTGGTGAAGATGATGAGAGGGAGAGAGTGCCGAGAGAGAGAGAGAGAGAGAGAGAGAGAGAGAGAGAGAGAGAGAGAGAGAGAGAGAGAGAGAGAGAGAGAGAGAGAGAGAGAGAGAGAGAGAGAGAGAGAGAGTGAGAGTGATAAGAGAGAGATCTAAAGGTTGAGAGTTTTGGGGGTGGGGGGTTTGGGTGTATTTAGTCAGGTTAAATTTTGTTTAATTTGCAACATATCCACGCCCTAAGCTCCATAAATTACAACTTCAACCCAAAGGTGAAGTAATTAACTCTAGTTATATATCAAGATTAAATAATTTGATAAATTAATCCGATCAATTATGGAGAAACGTTTAAAATAACTTAAAGTTGAGTTAAAACAGTGTTTCACAGTATTAATTTATCAAGATCAATCAAAATCACTATTTTTTTGCATAACATCATTACACATATATAACATTGTGTTCTTTTATGTATATGTGTAAGATCCTAAACTTAAGTGGTTAAAGTCACGCACTACACGGTGGGTGTCCAATCAATATCTCACATGAAGGTTGCTTTAGTTTTGTTGATATGTCAGAAATCATAAAATCAGAGTTTGATGGCGAAACTCAAATAAAGTCTTAAACTTTAGTAGTCAAACTCAAAAAAACAAAAATAAATTTTAAACTTTAGTGGTTTTGAGTTTAAAATTTAATGGCCAGACTCAGAAAAAATAAAATTTCGTTATAAATAGTTTAGTGACCAATCTCTAAGATCTTAAAATTTATGGTTAAAGTCAAATAACCAAAAGTTAGAGTTAAAAATATGATTAAACTCAAAAATTCATAATATTACTATTCATTTGGCTTGAAATTTAATTATTTAGTAGTAATTGTTTAATACTTGCTGGAAATTAATATGAACTCAAGTGGCCGTTCGAATTTCTTTTTTAATTGTCGTGTAACAAAGCTTTACGCACATGCGCGGAATGTGTAGGTAAATTTCTGTGGTAGTCGATTTTAAAAAGTCAGAAAGCAAAATATTTTATTAATTGATATTGTTTAATACTTACTGGAAATTCATTTGAAACTCTACTGAGTCGTTCGAATAAAAAATTTTGAATTATAGTGTAACAAAGCCTGACGCATTTACGTGGAATGTGTAGGTAAATTTCTGAAGTAGTTGACTTTCAAAAGTCATAAGGCAAAATAATGACTTTTCAAAGAAGAACTAATTCACAAGACTGGTAGCCACCGTTTGATTCGCAAGAATTACTAGGGTTGTTTAGTATTAATTTTCTTATAAATTTAAAACTTAGAGCATTTACAACTCATTCCTTATAACATGTGAATGGAAGTTGTTAAGAGCATTCACATTAGGATCTCCATCTCTATCTCTATAATTTATTAAAAATCACATTCATCTCTAAATTTTATTAATTTTCTAAAAGTCTCTTACATCTCATTCTTCATCTCTATCTTTATATTATTTTTTTATCTTTCATTTACAATCTTAACTACTAACTATTTTGTCTTATTATCTTTTTTCTAATCTAACTTCTTGATAAACTATTATACAATTTTGACTATCAAACTTTAAATAAACCATATAATTCAAGTACATCACATATTTAACGAGAATAAGAGCATCGCTCATGAGTTTTGGAACCCACAACACCAACAAAATTGGTGGAGTAGTTTTCCATCTAACCGACAGAACACAAAAGTATTAGGTTAGCATCAAGTAAACTAAAAGATTCAAAGATGATTATCTCAAGCATGATTGCGTCTCCTCATGATTTCCTTTTGAAGCTCCTCGAAATATATTCGTTGCATTTCTGGCATGACACTCACATCCATCATCGTAATTCGTTGATGTGATTCATTCTTTGCAAGCTCCATCTTCTCAGCCTCTAACCTCAGTCTTTCGTCCTCTTGCTGTAATTTTTTTTCCTCTTTCTCCTTATCATACTTCATCTTCTCGGCTTTAAGGCGATAAAACTCTTTCTCTTGAGCTCGTGACTCTTCTAAAAGAGTATACTTCATCTTTTTGAGTTGGATGATTTCCTCGGTTTGCCTACCTTGAGCCTTTCTTTTTCTTTTTTCGGCTTTCCTACCTATTGGTCGGTCCAATTCGCCAACTTCATTCTCAATCGCATTCCCCGTCTCAAGATTAAAAATTGAATCATCTATAGGCATAGAACATCAAGTTGGACACTTTGGACCATTCTTGGCACGCGCAAATCAACTTTGGTTGGTCCTTTAGTAGGTGCCAACAATGCTCCAGCGTGATGAGTGCACATTACTAATATCTTTGTTTGAAATGGACCTTACCTCGTTCTACAATCTAGACCACGAGTTAGTAGAATGAACCACTTCTGTTTGAATTCTAATCATGTGCCGATGAGGTTATCCCATCGTGGCAATTAAAACATGTATTTTTAACAAAATTGATAATGATAATTAATATTTTTCATTCAAAACAAGTATCTTATACACCTTTAATCTTACACTAAAATCTACAACTTTGTTTATTATAAACCTTAAACTCTTAACCATTTAAAAATAAACAAATTTCCTACACATTGGTAACGATAGTCCGCTGCCACCTAAGAAGAATAGAAATTTCCTATGCACCTTAGAACAAAAATAAAAAAATATTTCTATTTTCTAAATAAATTATTTACTACGAGTGACAAGTGGTAGGATCACATTTCTCATTGCCAAAATTTCCTTTTTCTCATTCCTATTAAATAATTAAATTTACTACTTATAGTATTATTTAATACTTTTTTAATTAAAAATAAATTTTAATTAATTAAGAAAGTGAATTTTAATATTATTGTTAATTATAAAATGATAATCTAAAGTAAGATATGATTGAAATTATGTAAAAGTAAGGAATATAAGTAATAAAACAATGGTATCAATTATTATTTTTTATATTTTTTTTAAAAAAGTTAAACATTATGTTTAAACGCAATCTGTTTATAAAGGTATTATTTTTAAATATTTTCTTATAACTTTAATTTTTAAATTACTTTTTGTTTATAAAAAGTTTTACTTTTTAAAATGACTAATTTTAAACCATTTCGTATTTTTAATAAGGTTTGATTTTTAGAAAAAAAAAAATTTTATTTAGAAATAACATTAATAAATATCTCTTTCTTAATTTATTAGAAAAATATTTTTAATCAAAAAAATAGTAATATTATTAATTATTAATGTAATTATAATATAGGAGACGAAAACATAGAAATTTAAGTGACGAGAAATATGATATTGACACGTGTCCCTCTGGTTATCTATGCTAATAAAGCAAAATAATATTTTGTCACAATGTCATCTTATCACACCATCATTGGCACATGCCATATTTTTATACACTCCATGATACATGTCACTAGCATAAAAAGATAACCATTTAATGATAATATTAAATGTTAAAGATTTTATTTATATTCTTTCCAAATTACAATACATATTTATTAAAGTAATATAACTTTTATAAAAATAAATAAATATGATCATTTTAATTCAGATAACTTTTTTAAAGATATTTAAAAAATGAATTATTTAAAAATCATTATTTAACAAAAGAATTTTAAAAATAAAAGTTTAAAAATATATTGTTAAGGTAGTTTGTTATATGTAATCCGAATCATATTTATCTAAAAATTAAAATAAATTTACTAAATAAAATATACTAACTATTAATTTAATTTTTTTTAAAGTCGTGTGAACACGGGTTTATAAACTAGTTATTTTATTAAAGTAAAATAATAAATTTTTATTATATATAATATTTTATTTATGTGATATGCGAGTTAATAAACTAATAGTAATAATAATAATACGTTATATCTTATTACATCGATATTTAATGCGATAGCCGTAAATAGACTAAACGCCAACTGGAACTGACCAGTTGTTAAAAACGTGTACAAAATAAACATACAAACCGCGTGGCAACTAAGTAATTCCCAAAACAAGCAGGGGCACGATAGTAAAACCCTCATTTCCAAAAATGCTTACACGAATCACCTCTTTAATAACCATCTATAAATACACACAACATATCGTAACGAAGAAATCAACATTCAACACACATTCATTCATTGCGACGTTACACAACAACATTCAATCCCCAATTTCCCCCTATATCTTCCCAAATTCCTCACTAGAATCACCTCAATTCTTCACAGAATCACACACCTAACGATTGATTGATTGATTGATTAATCGATTGATTGATTGATTGATTGATCGATTGATTGATTGTTGTTGTTAATCGAAGTGTTGATGGAGAAATTGGGCGTGATGAAGAGATACGCTGTTCTTCTGTGTGCTGAGGACTCCGATTACGTGAAGAAGAAGTACGGTGGATACTTCGGTGTTTTCGTCAGAATGCTGGCGGAGGACGGTGAGATTTGGGAGGTTTATCGTGTTTGCAGCGGTCAGTTTCCTTCCGATGAAGAGATTGAGTTGTTCGATGGATTTGTGATCACTGGTAGCTGTAATGACGCCTACGGTAACGATGTTTGGATCTGTAAGCTTCTCGTGTTGCTGAAGAAGTTGGATTCGTTGAACAAAAGAGTCCTCGGCATTTGCTTCGGTCATCAGGTAACTTTCATTGATCTACTTCATTTTATAGCTAAATTAGTGGTTTTAGAGCTTGATTTCTACATGCTTCTCTGTTTCATTTGAGATAAAATTGCTTGATCAGTAGTAATATTTTACCACTAGAATTTGAAGAATAATTCAACGGATCTATGGACTTCTAAACCTGATTATGATTAATGATTATAATGGATTAATTTTAGGGGACGTTACATCTGAGTTTCGTCAATCGGCTTTGGTTTTCGTTTCTAAATCTGTGATTAATAATTATTTGATCTTGAATGTCAACTGAGTAATTTTCTAGCATTTGACTTTTTAAAAATGCAAGTAGATTATTTAATTTGGCTAAAAGCGTGTTGTGATCAACCAAACTTTAGGCATAATCTTCTCAAAAAGTATTTTTAAATCTACAAAATAGTCATGAATTTGGCCCTAATTCAGGACTTAAACACAAACCAATATTATGGTGGTAAACAATGTATTTCACTCACAAACCGATGAAAGTTTAAATTCTGAAATGTACATATTTATAACCTAGTTAATAAGAACACATTAGGTGACGGATAAAACAAAATGATAATTGCATCTTTTGTACATGTCGTTATCGAAGGCATCTCATAATGCTGATTTTTGTTGCCATGTAATGGTCCATTTGGTAAGGACGGATATATACAAATAAGCAAAGCTATATATTAGGGTATTAGCGCACACGCAAGTATGTGTTTTTGATCATATAGAAAAACAATATAAAAGTAGAAAAAGACAATATAAAATTATCATTGAGTTATAAAATGGTCCCGTCACGTTTTAGTGCAAATATATCATGTGGACCTTTCCACCCTGGCATCTTTAGTTACGCGGACCGTCACATGCTACACAAAGTTAAGATTTTCATCACTTTTTGTTCCATCATTTTCCTGGTTTAACTTTATGTTTTATGTTAGAAATATATTTTCTTAACAATATCTTTTAATTATAGGGTTTGACCTCTATCATTTTTTTGAAGAGGAAGAATTAATAAGTCAGAACATGGATATGTTAGTATTTATTGTATAGATAAGATTTGTTTTAATTATTAACTTTGTGATGATCAGAAGTTTTGATATGAAAATTTGTTTAGTTATTTTTGTTTTACTAATATAGAAAGTTAAATCAATAATCTTACTTGAGATGTCACATGCCAACACCACAATCATCGTCACCAAAAATTTTCCGTCTTTCTCTCCTTTTAAATAAAAAATATTTTATAAAATAAATAATTTTTTCTAAAGCATAATTTTTTTATAAAAATATGAAATATTTTAAAATTGGTATTCTTAAAAATTCAATTTTTAAAACAAAAAATAATTAAATTTGAGAGTTATAATAAGAAAATTTTCATAAATAACATTTTTATACGGTTTGTTTTAGAACAAAATGTTAAAAAAAATTTAAAGAAATTTAAAACAAAATTTTAAAAGTTTATATCACTATTTTATTAGTTATAATCAGTCATATCATATCTTAAAATATCATTTTATAATTATTAAATTGTATTATATTAATATTTTATTATTCAGCCCGTGTAATATACTAATATTAATGGTATAAAAAGTTGAGCTTGTTAGAATAGGCTCAATTAAGGTGGCTTGTTTAACTTATAAAACTCGTTTCCAGTACCATGGCTGATCATGAAAAATATACATATATATAATTAGTGTTTTTAGATTTATTTATATATAAATTTAGTTATTATTTATATATGCGCATATATAATTGTTTTTGTAATTTCAGCTTAAATATACTTATTGACTAATTATTGTTAGTATTATGTTTGTATCTATAAATAAAAACTACAATATTTATATTGATTATAGTCGTTTAGACTTATTAGCCTAATAGCTCACTATATAAGGCTTGGGCTAGAATTTGTTTATTAAATGACGCAAGCTTCGGCTTATTTATAGCCCTATTACGTAGATTTATTGGTTTAACTATTTATATTATTGTTTACTGAAATATGTTTATGAATTATGCCTAATTTAACACAACAAATAGTTCATAGTAGAATCCATCTAAACTATAAAGCCTTTAAGATTATTCCTGTTTAATAAAAGATTTCTTGAATTATTTCCACATGAAAGGACCAATCACATGACACATGTCCATCACCATACATCCATGACCAAGACCACCCCACCCCACCGTCTCATTGTCTAATTTGTCTCACTCTGATCTTTTATACCTTTTCGATCTTTTGGCTAAGAACAAATAGATTTTAAGTTTTTGTTTATAGTTCTATTGTAGTTTACAAAATTTCAAAAGACTTTTAAGTTGGATAATAATGAACACTTGTATTTGTATTTGTATATGATTCAACAATGTAAATTAGTCGAGCTGAATCTCACTCGATGAAGATCAAGTTCGACTTGTTTCATTTAAGTAAGCTAATTTCAAATTTTATATCTAAAATTTGAGCTCGACTATTAATTAATTATTAAAAAGTAATTATTAATATTTTTATAGTTATTAAGTAGAATATACAAGACTGTATATAATTTTAAGTTTCCATATTATAATTACATATATAATAATATCTATTTTCTAATTATATATTGTATAATATAAATATTATATATAATATATATATAGAGAGAGAGTAAGCTTGTTTAGTCGGGTAAATGCAAGTAGACTTTGCGTATGAACTATGAAGCTCGAGCTCGAACACGTATGTAAAATAAACTCTAATTTAGACTCAATGTCTACTAAAGTCAAGTTTTTTTACGAGCAGCAGCTCAACTCGTTAATGCCCCTAATTTGATATTGGTTCATATTTTATATACTGATTCTACACTGACTTACATATTTATAACATTTAGATTCAATAACAACTATTTAAACATTATCAGATACTAGCCCGTTCTCTTGGAGGAAAGGTTGCTCGTGCAACAACAGGGTGGGATATAGGAGTCCGGACCATTCAGTTCTCAAAATCCATAAAGACTTTGGCTAATTTGAAATTGCCAGCTAGGTTATCCTTGATCGAATGTCATCGTGACGAGGTACACTTCACATTTTACATTTCTTGAACCTACTTTCCACTATCGAGCTAATTTTGACCGTTATGGCATCACAAAATAGGTTAGGGAACTCCCATCCAAGGTAGAGGTGTTGGCATCATCAGATAAGACTAAGGTCGAGATGTTTAGGTATGGGGATCATATCATGGGTGTTCAAGGTCACCCCGAGTACACCAAGGATATTCTTACGCATCTCATTGACCGCCTTCTCCAACGCAATTATATTGAGGTAGTCTTTATATCTTTGTACCATTTACACCATGTTTTGTACACAATATACACATCATATACTAGAGTGTACAAATTACAATATGAATAGGCTTAGTATAATTAGCTTGAAAATGCAAATTTTAGGCTTGTTTAAATCCCAACAAGCCTTATAACACTTTTCCTATTCTTTCTTTTAAGTAATGGTTACAAAACGCTGTTAATATAATAAAACAAGTTACTTTCTTATTTACTGATCAAGTCTTGGTATATTACCGTCAGTAAATATTAATAAATTTAGATACCATCACAATCATTATATATGAGAAAGATATGCACGTGATTTAAAATGTTGACTTTTTTTACTGATGTGAAGTGTTATTTGATAAATATTAGTCCCTTTAAACTTTAATTTAGACATCTTAAGTATTTATTACTTTATCAAGTGTTGATTAGTTCAAAAGGTAACGAATAATTTTGGTAAAAAATAGTTTGTGTATATATATATATATATATATATATATATATATATATATATATATATATATATATATATATATATATATATATATGTGTGTGTGTGTGTGTGTGTGTGTGTGTGTGTGTGTGTGTGTGTGTGTTTTGAACAAGCTTGATGACTTTCATATATACAACAAATGAATCAAAGATACTTTTTTATTGGTAAAGTATGTTGTTGACAAAATTTAATTTACATAGTAAATTGAGTTATAACTTTTTTGAATTTGAATATATTTTAAATTAATTTTTAACATGTTTATCTTTAGACATACGACTTACTTTTGTTATACTAATAAAAACTTTTAAATTAAAGATAAAACATATCACAAATGTATCTTTATAAATAGGTATCATTAGAGTTGGTGATCCAGTAACAAAAGTTTATTTCTAGAAGCATCACTATGAGAAGGTTTAAGGTTTAAATTTTAACAAGTGTAATATATAGGTGGGGTATAGTTTAAAAATGTATGATTAATTTCCTGATCCAAAAAATCAATATAAATAATTGTATATGATTGGCACCTTTACGTTATTACTTATTATACCAATCAAGTTTGTAGATTAGGACATGTCTAGAATGCATACGTACACGTGTAGGTAACTTATAAAGCCCACAAATAAAAATAAAATAAAATAAATAATATGGTAGGATTAAATATTAAATTTGTTTTGATTAGGAATGGAATGCTATAAAAGGGAGAGAAAGTGTGGATGAGCATGAACCAGACAGGGAGGCTTGGAAACAGCTTTGTACCAGCTTTCTAAAGGGGAGATTATGATTATTGCATAATTAAAAAACAAAATCAATTATGTATTCTTAAAATAAACAATTATGGAAATGAATGTATATAATAATTATCTTTTTTTATTTTCTTTATCTTTTAATGAATGATTTTGAAGAAAACATCAAGCAAGCATCAAGAAAGGGGGAAATTGATTCTTGATTATGTTTTTATGTGTTCTTGAATTTTTTTTCTTTCTTTTATCTCTATCTTTTGATGTGTATTTATGGGGGTTTTGCTCATTAGTTATTGTTTTAGTGTATTTGTGTAACTGTTATGACTTCAATAAGTTTTTTACATTTGAAATTAGATTGTGTACTAATTCTCTTTAATGGTAGAACAATTGTGTTTTAAGTTAGCTCTATTAATTAGGTATTTCAAGCATCCTATCACTTAACATTTTATAAATTACAAAAGGGGTTCTGGTAGTGTGTTTTAGGGTTTTTATCATCTTCATTGAAAGCGACATGTTCCAAAATCAATCTATTATGTTTAATCGCTTGTTTTCCTTTTACAAACAACCATTAGTTTTGTTTGATTAGGTCAATATATAGAAAAAATTGCAAAATTTAGTCACTATGTTTTGATCAGATTGCATATTGATCCTTAAGTTTTTAAAATTGCAAAGTAGTCCAAAGTTTGCACCCTATTGCAAGATTGGTCCCAAACATTAAACTCCTGCTAATTTTTGGGATTAAGTAAGGACGATTTGGTAATTTTGTATTTCCTTTTTATTTGTATTTTTAATTAGTCTCTAAATATATTCTAGTTCTCCATTGATTTCATCCTCTCATTCGACCTCTCTGCTTCATTCAAAGAAAAGTGTTATTCTTTGACGTGTAAAAAAGTAAATAAACAATCATCTTTGTAGGTGAAAAATGATCAATTTCGACAATTTAATCCTCGCCCTATTACAACTTCATACAAGATTTTGAAGAAGCTTCATTTTTTCACTAATACTACCACCTTGCTTGCAAATCAAACCAAATATTACAGAGATTTCACACACAGAATCTTGAAATCATCTATTGAAATCAAGAATCTTGTTTCAAAAGCTCACTCTATGTGCTAAACTATGGCTATCAATAGCATGCCCCGGAATTTCGAAGCGAGCAACTTAGTAATAATGGTTGAGTTCGGGTTATGTATAAAAAAAGAGAGAAAAAGATTATGGGCCAAATAACCTTATGGGCTTAGGGTTGGATGGGTTTAAGGGCCTAACCACCCATTAAACACCCTAAATCAGCCACATTCTTCATTTCTTACAACCCAAGTCACTAACAATTTAGAGAGAGAAAGTAATGAGAGAAAGTGAAAAAAGTTGAAAATTTGGAGTTTTGTTGATTGAAGGATTGAAAATCTGGTGTTCGAGCATCAAAACAACAAGAAAATAGCAAGAAATCCGGGTAAAAATCATCATCTAAACATCTTTGTAGATCTGGGTTTGATTCTTGAGTTTTGGGTTTTTAGGGTTTTGAGAAAAATTTCAAAAAATATCACATTTTTGTGTATGAAATGATGTAAAAAGCTTAGATCTAGCCTTAGAAATGAAAAACTAAAGATTTGGACGTAAAAAGTATAGATTTTGGTTGAAAAATGAAAGTTTTTGATGAAAAACGAGCTGAATAACTCGTCCAGCGAAACTGTAGTTTCATCATGCGATACTGCGTGAGAAGCTAGCTGTGAAACTAGCTGCGAAACTAGTTACGAAACTGACTGTATTGCATAGAAAATGATAGATTCGTGTGGTAATTTGCATGCAGATTGTGCGACTTATTTATTGACCTGAATTCCTCTTAGACTGAAAACAATTTACTCATCAGATGAGTTCTAGATCCCCTATTTCATACATGTTTTAAACGTTTTGGGGCGATATGCATACTAAATGACCAGTTATTTTAAAAAAAGTTTTATATACTATCTTATATGGGAAATGGGGTTTTCTAAATGAGTTCATATTGTGCTTTTCTTATTGTCACATGACCTTGGTATTGATGATATGTTCATCATTGAAATTTGACAACCTCACCCCCTTTAATTGAAGTAGGGGAATGTAGTCGGATGGAAAGATCGAGTGTGATTGTAATATGTTGTGTTATATTATGTATAACCTAAAGATGAAAATGAAACCTAAATAAATGTTATTGGGCACATAACGTGTACCTTTGTAAAGTAAAGCCTTGCGAGCAAATGATAGAGGAGGGTTGCATTTGTTGTGCCCTCATGACAGTAAGGACTGGATTGGCATGTCAGTAAAGTAAAGGTCCGAACAGGGAGGTCAGTAAGGCCTGGATTGGCATGACAATAATGGCTTGTATGGGTACTACAGTGGATTGGCATGTCGGTAAAGTCCTGTGTTCATCATAGGCACCGATAGTGACTGGGAATTACGGATAATGAAGAGACATAGATATCAAATAAATGAAAGTATTGTCGATAAAGCGATAGTTTGTGTATAGTAATGTTCGGATATGTGATAACTACTTTCAAATGATAAAGTTAATATATCTTACTAAAACTTTATTTGATAAAGTAAACCTAAATTCACTCAGCGAAGCTGACTTTTGTATGCATATTAGTTGACAGGTGAGTTGTTGGACTTGAGTGAATGTGAGCATGAATTCTAGAAGCTACTTGGCATCTGAAGGCTGGCATCACTGATTAAGAAGATTATTAAGAAGACTTTTAAAGACTATTTGATGTTTTAAAGACAATGTTAATGTTTTATTTGAATTATGTCGTAATGGATTGAAACTTAATGTACTTTTTCCGCTGCAATGTTTATCTTAGTGAATGTTTTAAATCTATGTTTTTGCTGTGAATGACCAACTGTGAGGTTTCCTGAGATCAGGGCTTTACAAGTTGGTATTAGAGTCAAAGTTTAAACGAAAAAGGTAAACTATTTTCAAAAGAAAAAACTAAACTGAAAATGGGACCAAAGTGAGGATGCCAGTCCAAGTAGCTCCATGCCACGAGGTAATGATATATGTTGTAAATATTAGTCGATTATGTAGTACCTTGTTACTAAGGTTAGACTTGAGGATAGAGTAATATATCATTAATCTGTTGTATGTTGACACCCTGAATCTTATAGAAAGTTGAGAAATGGCACCAAAGAAATCAGTTACAACTATACCTACTTGAAGAAGTATTAGGGGAAGGCCCCCTGCTAAAGCAAAAGAAGTAGCAAGCAAGGCTGCAAAACCGGCAAGAAATCCAACCAGAAAGCCAATAGAGAAACCGGTTGAGAAAGAAATTGAGTCAGAAACTAAAGTTGAGGAACCTACTGATAAGCAAGCAAAGCTGAAGGAAACATTGAAGGAAGCTATTGCCCAAGAGGTACACCAAATTCTGACTTATGTGATGCCCGCCTTGTTTGCGGAGGTTATGGAACAGGTCAAGGGTGATGATAAGAAAGATACGGTTCAGAAGAAGGTTGATAAGAACAAGGTGGTTAAGGCTGAGGAAAGTGGTGATGAGGATAAAGATGATGGCTTCGAGGTTGAAGTAGTAGCAAAGGGGTGTAACTATGGGGCTTTTCAAATGTGTAAGCCCCCAACTTTTGATGGTACCGGTAATGGTGCTGTTGCTCAATGTTGGATTAGGGAAATGGATGCAGATTTGGAAATCAGTGAGTGTCATGAAGACTAGAAGGTGAAGTTTGCTTCCCATTCACTTTTGGAACCAGCACTGGATTGGTGGGATAACATCGTTGACGCCCTTGGGAATAGGGTTGTTAAGCGGATGAAGTGGGAAGAGATGAAAAGGTTGGTAATTGATGAATACTGTCCGGAAAGGGAACTAGACAAAATCAAAAGGAAATTCATGAACTTAGAAGTTGGCAACATGAGTCACCAGGAGTACACCTCGAAGTTCAATGAAATGGCGCGTGTGGTACCGGAATTGGTGAAGCCTGAGTCTAAAAGAATCAAGAGGTACATTTAAGGGTTACCATTGAACATCCGTAGGGATATGGTCACTGCAAGGCCAGGTACTTTCAGGTCAGCAGTAAATCTCAATGGGAGGTTGTATGATCATAGGAGGCCCGTAGTTGTGGGGGAACAAAAGAAGAAGTGGAATAGTCAGCGCAACAACTATGGCAAGAGATATGTGAGCAATAACAGTCAGAGTGGAAACAAGAAAGCAAGGGTGGATGCAAAACAGGCAATTGTGAGAGGGTTTGACGAAATCAGTGAATGAGGGAAATGTGGAAGGAGGCATTTAGGAGAATGTAGAATGGGTAGCTATGGATGCTAAGGTGTGAAAAACTAGTCACATAGCCAGAAAGTGCCCAGAATTAAAAAGTTGCTTCAACTGTAATGAGTCTGGGCACCATAGCAAGGATTGTAGGAAAGCTAAGCCGGGGAGCTCAGGAACAAGCGGGAAGTGTCACACCCCAACCTTGACGGCGGAAACGTCGAGATATGAGGGTTAAGATTGTTCACAGCCACATAACGCTATAATTAAATTGCAAATATATTATTCATAAGTTTCAAAATTTCATTACAAGCATAAGTCTCAATAATGAAATAAGTTTCAACATGAAATAACAAACATAATCATTTTGTTTATTAACTAGGTCCAAATCCTAGAATATGCCAGCAACATAAGTTCACTTCAAACTTGGGGGTTTTCCTGAAACATGATAAAAATAAAAGGTCAACTATAAATAGTTGGTGAGTTTCCAAGGTTTTCATACATAATATGAAAAGGTTACAAGTAGCAATTCATGTCATAGGTTATAAGCTAGTAAGGTTATAGAACACATATCGTTACAACCAAACCTCGACTTGATTACAAGTATAAAAGATTGGCTAAGTGTATTTGGTTCCCTAGTGCACAAGCGTACGGCCCCTAGGAGTCGGCAATACCTCGACTTTAGCACCAAATAGGCTTGTCAGGCCCAAAGATCTAAGACGTCGCCAGGCTAGCAATAGTTAATGATTGTAAACAAACTATGTATCTCATATAATCACTTACAATACACAAATAACCATGACAAAATAATAAGTAGAATTGCATGTGCATTACAAGTCTCAAATGTGAATAAGTGTATCATGTATAAGTATCATGTTTCACCCTAAAATAGTGTGAAATAAAGTAAAAAAGGGGACAAGGAAAACTCACATGGAAACTAAGTATAAGAATGATGATAAGAGATTAAACGAGGCTCCAACGATTTCTTTTACAAGTTACCTAAATGTATATATATATATTCCAAGGTTAAGTTTAAAGGTAAGATTAACGACTAAACGTGAGCTAGGGTTTCAATTGGAATTTGGGGTTTAATAGTGAAATGAAATAATGAATCGTTTATGCTTTGGTTAATTAAAGATGATATAAATCAATTAAGACCAAGAATGATACAATAATTTAATTTATTGATTTAATAGAAATTAAGTATAATGTATGCAAGAAATAATTAATTTAATAATTAATTATTTAAAACTTGATAACGGTGATTAATTGCATACTTATTAAATGACTTTAAAATCATTTTATAGGGTTAAAACTCTTTAAATGATTTATTATAAAAGTCTTATAATATCAAGACTCTAAAATAAAAGTAAAGGATAATATTTAATATCAAGCTTTTATATGATTTATATGATTTATTATCAAGACTTTAAAATAGAGTATGATGGAAAATTATATTGTTTTATAAGTTTCAAAAACCTAAATAAAATTTTAAGGAATAACACTATTGACTAATTATATATAACATGTTTAAATGTATAAATGAATAATTAATTATTTAAATAGTTATTAGAATAACTATTTCAATAATTATTTAAAACATGTAGATTTATAATGTTTTAAAATAACCTACATTTGAACCATAATAGATTTATAACATTTAAATTACATTAAATAATTAATAATGTTTTTTTATAATCCTTGTTATCCTTAAATAAGTAATTAAATTTAAAATCATAAATTTTTAAAACCTTTAAAATTAATTTAATGAATTCTGAAATATTTTAGTTAACGAAATAATTATAATTCTAACTAAACGTTATATTAAAATTTTATGCAATTAAAAAGAACTTAAAAAAAATCAAACAAAAAAAAGGATGAGGGTCCCCGGGGTCGAACCCGGGTCCCTCATGTGAGTGCAATAAGCTGTAACCAGTTGGGCAGAAGCCCAATTCTGGTTAGGAGTTCGAATTTATTTGTTAAAAACATTAATTATCAAAATCCCCAATTTCCACATAAACCCTAGAATTGATCTTCTCCAAATTAAACCCGAAGTTGATGTTGTTAATCAAATTAAACATAGGGCTTTGATTCCCCATGTGAAATCGAGCATAATGATATGTATAACTTACATGCTTGTATTCGAATTGATGATGAACCATAAGAGGTATAGTCGCGACTGATGGCTAGTCAGAATTCGTAATAGCAATGTTGATATGGTTCAATTAATGGATGATAAAGCTTCCAAGGTTGATGAGGAACAGAAGCCCTTTATCAATTGTATTCAAGGATGCTCCGAAGATGGACCTCGACTATGTTGCAGGTCCGATGAAGATGATGAGTTGAATGAGATGGTTTTCGTGTTTTTCAGATAGAATTACGTTGTGTAGAGGTTTAGGCATGGTTAAACGATCGTGTAGGTGTATTTAATTTGAGTATTATTGAGTAATAATGCTCGAACGACTTGGAGGTTTAAGGTGAATCCGTTACCGACCTCCTTATAACCGTTCACGATGTAATAAATCAATTTAAGACCTTCATTGAGTTCGAATTAAGTTCTAGTAACGGTCGGGGACGATTGGAATGCGATCTGGGAAGTAAAATCGCTCGGAAATCCCCTGCCGGAGTCGACCGGAGGGTGGCCGGTCTTTTGGCCGGAGTTTCGCCGAGAAAACGGGGTTGGGGGGTTGGTCTGGGTAGTTTAAATAAATTACAGTTTCAGTCCCTGTGGTTTAACAAGGTTATTATTTTAAGTATAAAAACTTTCTTTTAAAGTTTCAAAGTTTACAAAAACAACCCCTTAACTTACTAAATTTAGGTTTTAAACATTTTTAAGTTGATAATTTGTTTATAAGTTATTACCATTACTAGTGTTATTATTATTATTATTAACTTTAATATTATAATCTATTATTATCAATGTTGTTATTATTATTAGTATTATTACTATTATTATTCACTTAAGTAACAATAATCATTATAATTTTAAAAGATTAAGAGACAAATTAAAGCTATATACAAAAACAATCCATAAGTTTCATATTAGGCACAATGGTCCATACAAGGATTATAGCGACGTTAACTTTTAATTAATGCAAAATACCGGATGTTACAGGAAGAATGACAAGGGGGATGATAGAAAGCCCAAGGCCAAGGCAAGGGCTTTCACCATGAACAAGAAAGAGGCAAGGAAGGACCCGGATGTGGTGTCAGGTATGTTTCTCGTCAATGATGTTTGTGCTTCTATATTATTTGATAGTGGTGTCAGTAGGAGCTTTGTATCTGCCTCTTTCTATGGTACCCTAGATATTCAAACTAGGGAAATAGATGAAGCTTTTGAAGTAGAAACGGCTGATAGTAAATCCATTAGAATAGCTAGGGTGTTAGATGATTGCTGCATAATACTAGGAGGTCATTGTTTTCCTGCGCAATTGTTTGCCATGACCTTAAGTGGTTTCAATGTCGTATTGGGAATGGATTGGTTAGCTTCCCATGATGCCAACATAATATGCCAGCAAAAGATAATGGGAAAACTTCATAAAATAGTAACAAAGTTTTATGAGTGTTCCAATCAGGTCATTCAAGTTTTAAACTGTTTCAATCAGGTCATTTAACTTTAGGGTGGTGTTCTAATCCTATGTAATTAACCTGATTAGTAGGTAATTATTTATTTTTCTAGTTTTATGAGTGTTCCATCATTGCCGCCCACCACCACTGTCGTCCCACCACCATCGCCGCCCACCACCATCGCCGCCCACCACCATCGTCGCCCACCACCATCGTCGCCCACCACCACCTTCGTCCCCCACCATCGCCGCCCACCACCACCGTCGTCCCCCACAATCGCCGCCCACCACCACCGTCGTCCCCCACCATCGCCGCCCACCACCACCGTCGTCGCCCCACCATCGCCGCCCACCACCACCGTCGTCGCCCCACCATCGCCGCCCACCACCAACGTCGTCCCCCCACCATCGTCGCCGACCACCACGGTCGTCCTCCTACCATCGCCGCCCACCACCACCGTCGTCCCCCCACCATCGCCGCCCACCACCACGGTCGTCCCCCCACCATCGCCGCCCACCACCACCGTCGTCCCCCCACCATCACCGCCGCCCACCACCTCCTCTCACATTTGACCATCTCTTTTACCTACTATTCAGGTTAAATACACAAGATTGAAACATCAAAATAAAGTTTAGTGACCTGATTGGAACAAAAAAGTTATGAGTGACCTAATTAGGACAATTTTGAAACTTGATTACATTTCTACAAAGTTACCCCAAAGATAATCCGATTAACGGCTCCCGATGGTAGTCTAGTTACAATTTACGGTGATAACGTCTGCAAAGTGCCAAGAGTCATTTCCATGATTATGGCGGAGAAATTTATGGGACGAGGCTGTGGGGCGTATCTAACATATGTTAAGGATGTTAAAGATAAAGCAAAAGAGTTGTCAGATGTACCAGTGGTGCGTGACTTTGCTGATGTATTCCCGGAGGATTTGTCAGGTGTACCACCTGATAGAGAGATAGAATTTCAGATTGACATACTGCAAGGCTCCCAACCCGTGGCCAAAGCACCATATCGTGTAGCCCCGTTCGAGATGAAAGAGCTCATGTCTTAACTGCAAGAGCTTCTTGATAAGGGGTTCATTAGGCCTAGCATATCTCTGAGGGGTGGTCTAGTGTTGTTCGTAAAGAAGAAGGATGGTAGCCTAGAGAAATGTTATTGGGCCCATAACATGTACCTTTGTAAAGTAAAGCCTTGCCAGCAAACGATAGAGGAGGGTTGCATTTGTTGTGCCCTCATGACAGTAAGGCCTAGATTGGCATGTCAATAAAGTAAAGGCCCTGACAGGCAGGTCAATAAGGCCTGGATTGGCATGACAATAATGGCCTGAATGGGTACGACAGTAAGGCGTGGATTGGCATGTCGTTAAAGTCTTGTGTTCATCATAGGCACCGATAGTGACTGGGAATTGACGGATAATGAAAAGACATAGATATCAAATAAATGAAAGTATTGACGATAAAGCGATAGTCTGTGTATAGTAATGTTTGGATATGTGATGACTACTTTCGAATGATAAAGTTAATATATCTTACTAAAAAGTTATTTGATAAAATAAACCTAGAATTCACTCAGTGAAGCTGACTTTTGTATACATATTAGTTGACAGGTGAGCTGTTGGACTATTTTAGAAGCTAATTGGCATCTGAAGGCTGGCATCCCTGATTAGGAAGATTATTAAGAAGACCTTTAAAGACTATTTGATGTTTTAAAGACAATGTTAATGTTTTATTTGAATTATGTCGTAATGGATTGAAACTTAATGTACTTTTCCGTTGTAATGTTTATCTAAATGAATGTTTTTAAATCTATGTTTTTGCTGTGAATGACCAACTGTGAGGTTTCCTATGATCTGGGCTTTACACCCTTCATGCTCGAACATGAATATAATTCTTCGGTGGCTCTGGCGGGTTCTTCTTCTCCCATATCTTCCAACCATTTTCATGCTCTGTTTTCTTCGGTCTCTTCGAATCATAAATGACTTCTTCTCTTGAAAACTAAAAAATAAATTAAACAAATCATTGATACCTATTATTTTTTCTGTAATCAAAATGGGATTATTACCTTTCATGGTATTGATCTGATCACAACTTTTCACTTTCTTGTAGTCGAAACATTCTGATTCTTGAATCGGAGTTCTTGTCGTGGAATTTGTTTCGAAACAGAATGGAGATGATAAAGATCGATGGGGAACACCAGTATTTTTAAAATAATGATTAAACATATAAGTAAAAAGGAAATACAAAATGACCGGATTATCCTTTATTTTACCCCAAAATTTAACATGAGTAAATTTCAATGTCCAATCTTTCAACACGTTGAAAAAATTATGGACTACATTTGCAATTTTAAAAACTTGAGGACCAAATATGTAATCTAATCAAACCACATGAACTAAATTTATAATTTTTCTCAAATATATATAATTAAACTTCAAAAAGGCACCATGCGGTTATCATGTATTTGTGTGTTCTTAAACCTTTTCATTAATTATTAGACTTTGGGCTACGTTGTTTCTAGAGCAAAGTATTTTGTGTTTTGTCTTTCATCAGGCTCATACACATGCTTGATGAGATCTTCCCGATCATCGAAAATCAAATCTTGACATTGTTGTGTGAGCATTTGCGGAACATTGATTGGGATTTCATCATCACAGGATCTCATATTTACATGTATGGATTGGATGCGATTGTGTGATTGTAGTGTGTTTATAGAGTGAGTTTTGAAAAAAATAATACTTAAATTTTATTTCTTTAGAATAACGTTGTTATAGGTAGGGTTGTAAACGAATCGAACGTTCAACGAATAGTTCATGAAGAGTTCGGATGATGGTTCGTTTATGTTCGTTCGTTTAATAAATGAACGAACATGAATAAGAAAATTATATTTGTTTAGTTAAAAGAACGAACATGAACATAGGCCACGTTCGTTTATTTATATTCGTGAACGTTCGATAATGTGTTCGTTAATGTTCGTTTGCGTTCGTTCATTTAAAAGTTATTTTTGAGATAATTATGTTACGTACTTATTTATATTTGTTGAATATTACATAAGGTTTGTGATTTTAATTATAGAATCAATATATGATAGTTTGTATTTGTTTGTTTTAAAAAATTTTGTTTGTGTTCATTAATGTTCATGAATATTTGTGTGCGTTAGTTTGTCTTCGTTTGGGTTCGTTTATGTTCGTGAACAGTTCATGAACAAATTTATTTCCTTAATTAACGAACATGAACAAGAAATCTCGTTCAGTAAACGTTAATGAACAAGTCACTAACAGTTTGTTTTCTTAATGAATGGACACGAACAAGCCTCGTTCTTGTTCGTTCGGTTCGTTTACAGCCCTAGTTAAAGGGTTTTAAAAATAAAATATATTTCCTTTTAAATTTAGCCGTTGGACTAAGAAAAAGAAAAAAAAATGACACAATTTATATTTCAAAGTTTATCCTTTGGTTTTGTATTCAGGTTTTAAAAAAAAATTAATGGGTGGACCCCACAATCACACCTTGCGCTTCCGGACGAACACTAACAACGTGTGAAGGTCTCAAACAAGCACCCTAGGTGTGTGGGTGCCAAATAGGCTACATGCAACCATCAATCAGTCATAAACGTTTGTTGTGGATGGTCTTAGGGACTATTTGGTAGACTATTAATAATTTCATTAAGATGTCACATCTAAACCAGTGAAAAGTATAGTATGTTTGGTTTATTTAGAAAACACATCTTAATGGTCTGTGATTACTCTTAATGAGTAAGTTTTAGAAATATATTGACTGATTAAGAGACTATAGAGTTGTTTAGTCGGGTAGGCTACTAACAGTCATTAAGAGGCTACATTTTATTGGTTTATAGTCTATTAATGATTAAAAACTAACCTTAATTCTGAATAATCTACTATACAATTAATTCCATGACAATCATCACCATGCCTCGTCTCTACTTAAGGTTCAACTCGCTATGATTTGCCTTATAATGACGGAAAACACGCCTCGTATAATGGGAGGAGATGGGGGAATAGGCTTATATATAAGCCAATATAAATAGGTGTGAAAATGGCATGGTTCCTCATCAAAGACCTCAAAGATTCACTTGGACAACAAGCTACGAGTTGCGTGAATTAGACACTTCTTTCAAAGACTCTTCCTTAGATAATAATATATTATAATTTACAAATCAATACATGATTACTTGATTAGAGCATGGCGTGATTTATGTTGATTCAAACAATGCAACGGATACTATTTTTTAATTAACAAAGAGGTATTACGTGCCAGGTTGAAAAAATAGTCCATCGAGTCTAACGAATCTACCTACTTTAATAAAAATGTATCTTAGGTTGATACGTGGTAGCACTACAATCATTCTCACCAAAATTTTCTCGCCTCTCTCCTCTATTAAATAATTACCTTAATTACTAATAATATTCTTTAACACCTTTTTAGATTTAATTAGTTATGAAAGATATCTATTTATTAATGTTATTTCTAAATAAATATTTTTTTTATAAAATAATAAATTTTTCTAAAGCATAAAACTTTTTTAAAAATACGAATTATATTAAAATTGGTATTTTTAAAAAGTCATTTTTAAACACAAAAAATAATCAAATTTGAGAGTTATAATAGGATCTTTTTAAAGATGACATTTTTATACGGTTTGTTTTAGAAACAATTGTTTATTTTTTGAAAAAAAATTAAAACAAAAATTTAAAAAGTTGATATTACTATTTTATTATATATTAGAATAGAATATCATTTTATAATTAATAAAATTTATTATATTTATATTTTATTTATTCAACCCGTGTAATACACGGGTTTACTAAAGCTAGTTAAATTATATAAGTTTATTTTTTTATACCCAAACAAACGATTTTAGCAATAAGCGTAATAAAATGATAGTATTAGAATGACATAATGTAATATGTAACCAATAAATATTTCTATTTAACTTCGTTGCTAGCGTCTGTGTAAATTGTATTTGGGTTAAAAGTTAATTGGGTTAAACTTTTTAAGGGTTAAACAAGCTATAACTATTTAAATATATATACATATATATATATATATATATATATATATATATATATATATATATATATATATATATATCATATATATAAAAGAAAATTATAAAAAATTAAATTATTAAAACTTTTTATGCCTTTGAGCGAGTGGGCCCTGGATGATTGTCTAGCTCGCCCCTCCTCAGGGCCGGTTGTGTACCTGAATTTTTGTAACTTATATATGTTTGACATTTATCATACATGCGAGACAGAAAAAATGTTAAGTATATAATTATGTCGAACTCATGCGTAGACTTTACAACCAAGATTGTACATGGATATAATTAGAAAATAAATTTAAATTTTGTTATAAGTTGGTTTGTATAACTCAAAGTTAAAAGGTGATCATAAGTTAATCAACTTACTAAGCGAAGCTTTATAGTCATTCACACTAACCAAAATGTCAACAAGCTTATATCCAACTAGTTTTATACCCGTCCGGTGGCCAGGTATTTTAATGTCATAATGACATAACTATTTCTCTTTGCATTCTATACTTTCAAAGTTTTACGTGTTCAACCCATTTTCTTTTTCGTTAAATCCTTTAGCGTAATCCGTTTGACCCATTAAAGTAAAACATAAGACAACGGCAAACCCATATGCCCATATATAAGTAAGTGCACCAAATTAAGTTTCATCTCAGCACTCATAGCAGTGATAGAAACATAACAACAGAGAAACTATCACATACATGAATCGACAACTGACAACATTTTAAATAACTTGACGAATGGAAGTTCCAACAACAGATGATCAAAAATGTAAGCAAGTTAGGTTGCACGTCTCAATAAAATGGTAGCCCTTTCTCCTTGGGTTGTGTTAACGAACTTCCAATACCTTGTCATACTGAAATATTAAGTAATTTAAAATAATCATTCATAAAATCTAATACCATAAGTGCTTTACTTTTCAAATTTTTTGGCTTGTGGGAATTTTTGGCTTGTCCACTAAGCCCACTTTAAAAGCTTGTCTAATTACTCTTTAGCAATACTTTCTTAAAACTATAGCAATTACATGAATATTTATATAAATCTCAAACAGAAACAATTATTTAAAAACAATGAATCAAATTGGGAAATTCAACCGGTTTGACACAATTAATATTACCAACTCATTAACATGACCCGACTTGATCCATAGATAAATAATATCTTTCAAGAACAATTTGTAACATACTCGAACAAAATCCATAGAAGTCTTGAAATAATATGTAACATACATTACAAAAGACGCATGAAAACATCCATAAATAAACAATTCATAGTGCATTTTGGTGCTTCCTTTCTGCTCTTTAGTTAGAAACCTGCCACACAGAGACACCTGCAATCAAATTAATATTAAAATTCACATAAATATAACCAAGCTTCTATCTCAACTGTCCAAACTATAAACTGATTAACTACCAGACATACAGTCAAATGTAAACTGCTACGATAATTGTTTAACAAAACCACATAACAGCCAAAATGTCCAAACAACTCAATTAACTATCAAGCTTCTTGTGACCATGATATTCAGAGTGAATAGCACAAATATCACATGGCAGGCAATGTAAAGATGGGTATGGCTTTTAGGAGAAGCCAACTGGAAACCACCCCTTTCTAATAAAACAACATTGCCATCTTCTTTTATAGTATCATTTTCCAACTCTACCAAGTTAATATTAGAATCTTAGCCACTAGGAAATATTAATTACTAAGTGAAGAGAACTATTATAGGGCATGATAGTCGTGAACAAAACATCAACTCGCTATACTATCGCAAAAGTTTTCGTGACATAGAAAAGGGGATAGAAACAATCGAGATTCAAGTTTTAACTCACGCTTTAAAGGTTGTTGTAGTCTTCTTGTACTTCAAGAACTCTGAATATGACGAAGCTACACAATTTGGAATGATTTCAAGTAAAAACATGTGCAATTTGCAAAACCTGAACATGAAAACTTGAATATCAAAAGAGCTGTAGAATAAGGTGCCTTATTCACAACAAAGGTAATGGTCACTTCGACACAACAGTTTAAAGGTCATATCACAATTAAGTCACCTAACCAACTTAGTAAACACATTCCCAAGGTTCAAGCAGATCATTATAATACTAAAGATGCAACTGAACATAATTACTCTCAGTAACCACTACACCCATCATCACTTAGTTATTCCATTTCCAAAGAATATGGTTTGATCACTTAACATTATAGCCCATGCAAATCACATCCCATGTTTGAAATCAACGTAGCTATAAATTCAGAGATATAAGAAAACAAATTCACTCAAATTTGAGATTGGAAAGCCCAAAATTACATACGAAACTGAAAACTACCTACACCAAGAGCAGGGGTATCCAAGGAAACATGCTTGTCCTAACTCGCCCATCTTCCGAACCCCTAGCTCCACTGCATAATCGTACCCTCATCCCTTTCTGCCGCACACCCACTGAATCCACCGGCGATCGGATCATCATCAAAACTACTAAGAAAGAGAAAAATAACACTGTCAAGGCTTTAAAAACCAAGTTTTCATGGTGTAGAGCAAAATGACCAACGTAAGCAGTCCCAATAACATTGTCAAGACTTCAAAACCAAGAAATTACATAACCCTAAAAGCAACTAACCCAACAAAAACAAAGAAGACAATCAATATAAGCAAGAAACAATTATTCATTACCTTCATCATCATTGGTGCACCATGAAATTGTATGATGTAAACGGTATCAGAATTAGAAAATGAAAGAATAGCAAAAAGGGTGCAATGAGGTCGTTCAGATGAAATTAAACACAATAAGCTCAATCGATTGATTGAAACCCGTAGAAACCGATGCATCTCGTCATCGACGAGTTCATCTGAGAGAAAGAGAATGGTATTTGGGTTTCAAAAAGGTAGAATTAAGCTTATGTAGGTTGTACGGCGAACATCGCGGAGGAAAAGAAGGAGAAGGTTCAGGGGACGAAGTAACCGTCGGTAGAAGGGTAACCGCCTGTAACTGGTCCGTAACTGGCAAAACTGCCGAGTTTATACGGCTGTGATTTTGTTTCAGACAGATCCAATGGCTAGCATTAATCTTCAAGGTCAGATCCAAAAGTTTAAGTCACTTTCACTAACCACATTAGCGCATTTGTACTTTACACTTCAAAGTGATACCTTTTAAGCTAACTAGTAACTACTTCCAAGTATAAAACCTTTAATCAAAGTTGAAGACGAAGATCAATTGAAGGACTGAATATAAGCCTTGAAATGAGTCAAGAATTGGTTAATGGTAGTTCTAATATATTTCTCACAAACTCTTAGAATATTTTGAAGCCTGTAAAGATTAATATCTCCTGGATCACAAAACATGAAGAATCATGTATCTTATTTTTAATTGAGTGAATTGTTATTTTCTTCCAAGTTCACATTTGTTATTTTCATGCAAAAAAAGATTTTTTAGCATCTAGCTTCCCAAAGTTTTGAGAAGTTGTCATTTTAAAAGGTTAATTCCATTAATTTAAAATGTTAAACATCCATCATTATAAGGGGTTATTATAATTTTTCCATATAAAAACAAAACCCTAATTTATGTTTACGTATGTTTGTTAAAATTCCATTCATGTATTATTGTTTCATTCACGAAACCTACATTAGATCTTTGATTATTTTATCTCGAACCTTTCATCATCTATTGAATCACTTTCATCTGTAAGGAAGGAGGATGGAGCTAGTTTCTGATTTCCCCTGATGCTTAGAAACCCATGGTGAAGGGGTTTTATAATGGAAACCATTAGGGCTTTTTGTGTTGTATTTAAAAGGTAATTTTTTTTCAATTTACATGTTTACTAACATAACAAACTTCTGTTTTTGGATGAAAATGATAACTTTTCAAAACCTTGGGGGGCTAAATGCAAAAAAAATCATTTTTATATGAAGATATCAGATGTGACTAAACCACAAGGATGAAAACAAAAATTCACTCTTCTTGATTCTTTCAAAGGATTTTAAAATATTAGAATGAAATGTCTAGATTTACTAGCATTTGATGTTAGACTTATCAAGACTTGCTAAAAATATAAAAACAATCTATACAAAATAAACTTCTGTTTGTTGCCTATAGAAAAAAGACAAATGAATAAAATACAAACGTGGTTATTATGGTGACAACCGGTGGTGGTGGTGACTGGTGGTGGTGGCCGGTGGAGACTAATCTTGGTGGCTACTGCTAATATAGTGGTGATTGGTAGTGGTGATCGATGGTGATTAATCTTAGGGGCTGGTAGTGATGGTGGTGGTGGCAGGTGGTGGTGGTGGTGGTCGGTTGTTGTTGTTGTGGTCAGTGATGGTTGTTGTGGTAGTGGTAGGTGGTGGCTGTGGTGACTAAGGATGAAAAAACGGAATGAAAAAAAAGTGGATGGAATGAATTTGGTATGTATAGAGGGAATGAAATTACTAATGTAATGGTCAATTCTAATTCTTTCACCAATCAAACATCTTTGATATACAAAAGTGGTTATGGTGGTAATGAGCGGTGGCTACCGGTGGTGGTGCGTGGTGGTGGTAATAGATAGTGGTGGTTGTGTTTATGGTGGTGGTGCTGCTAGTAGCCAGTGGTTGCCGGTGGTGGTGACCGGTAGTGGTGGCAAGTGGTGGTGGTGTTGGTCTTGGCCGGTTGTGATTGGTGCTGGTGTCTGGTGGCGGTGAGTGTGACTTGGTGGAAAATAGAAAAACATGCTATACAAACCAACTCTTCTTTGTATAAATTATGGGTATTTTGCGTCTAATGTGAGCATATTGAGAGTGTGAGTATGTAAATAGTAACATATCCTAGTGTGATATAAGGTTTGGTTTTTGGATTTTTGCGATTCTGGTTTTTGTTATTGGATCAATATCTTTATTCAGTCATTACCAACATTGGTTCTTTGATTTTATATTAATATAGAATTACACATTGAAAATTTAAGTGTGTCATCAACGTAGATAAAAAGAAAAAAGTACCATTTCTTAACAATGATCAATGCTTTTATCAGCATATAGATTTATTTACTAGGTTTGGATCATTAATGGTTGTGAAATCAAAAAGCATTTCAAGATAAAGTATGATGATTTAGGAAGTCGTATCTCAACAAGAAGAACATGCTGATCAAAATTAACAAAGATTTAATTAGCTAATTTCACACATCTTTAATCCATGAAAATCAAAGATAAACATTTCGGACTTTCACTAAAAAGTTTTAGCAAATACAAGTCTACTAAGAGAACTAACCTACATCACACACACATGCACATAAATAGAGGGTTAAATAAATTACTCTTTATATTACGAGATACGTGAAATATACTTTTGAATAGAATTAGGGGTTCTTGTTGGGTTTTTCGGTTAGTGTTCTTAATCTTCCTTCCATTGTCGTTGAAGTTGTTATTCAATTGATATGTCCACCATCTAGTCTTTATACTTGGGGTTGTCACCTTTTTGAACCCTTACGAATTTCTCAACATGAAGATAACTTCCAAGTTAGACCAAACACAACTTTGTTTTCAATTATTTTAACATTTGCTTGAAATCTTTTCATGATAGAGGCATGTTGTAAGCCACACTTGAGCTTGATATGGACTCATCCATCTTCATATTAGGTTGAAAAAATTGCCCTAAGATACAATGAAGTTTATTTTGCTACCCTATCACATGTCTTGAATAAATAATCCTGTAAATATTATAATGAATGTGTAGAAATTTCTTACTTATACACATACCATTAAAAATTTGACCTAACATATGCAGTCATTTTTCGAACTTCATTTTACGCCTGCTTTGCTCCAACATTTCCTCCTTTACGATTCTAGCAAGAGGGTACTTAAAACTTACACTACCTTCAAAATGATGAAATAAAAGTGCTTTTATTCCTGTCGCTTTGAATTAAATAATTTTTGGATATACTCTTTGAATCGTGTACAAACTTACAAAAGAAGTAAAATCTCAATTAAATAAATCCGAAAGTACAAAAAAATTATGTACTTATTAAGTAAGTATATAACCCCAAAATACCGACCAAAACCATAAATTTATATGCAACTAACCATCACATCTTAGGTTGATATGGCACAATGGTTTGGTTGATCATTAATTCAGTTGGTTTGTGTGACACTCCACCCAGGTTTGGGTGTTCTGAAGCAATTGATATGGACTTAGATAGCAAAAAACCATAACCCTTTATGATAACTCTCATATGTATATTACATTCATGTTTTCAAGTAATGACAATAGACTACATTTGTAATCTCCAGATTCATTTTTAATACTCACAAGTAATCGTAGTATTAACTTTCAAGGCTCACTTTTACTATAGACTTAAAACGACACCACCTATTACTAGTAAACTCATGAATTGTCATTTCATAACATATCAAAATTCATACAACTATAAACCAACGTTAGATGTATTTACCTAAGCCACAACTAATATTATGAGAAACCTTAAATTGTTTTGAAGGTGAAAAGTTTTCAAGGAGAAGATGTGGGTTCGATTCCCGCTATCCGCCCAAAATGAAGTCATTTATTTACTATCTAAAATTCTAAATTAAAACGCTAAAGGATTTGGTATAATTAGTTGTCATAGTGTAATGATTCTATCCTTTCCCTCTTTGCCTTCTACCCCAAAAGAAAAAGTGTTAACTAATTACTAGTTACCAGAGTACAACATACAATTTTTTTGGCAAAAAGTATTGCGGAGACATGATTTAAACCCGTGACTTCAAGGTTAAAACATACAATGTTTAATTATTTTTTGTGAGATCTTGTTAGAAATCACATACGTTAGATTCATTTACCTTTTGGAAATCCCCTTTAAGAGTGGTAAATTGTCATTTTTTCAATAATTCTTGGAATAATTATTGGATTTAGTTACATAGATGGTTCATGTGAAAAGTCCATATTACATCTATGATATTAAACTTTAAAAAAATACAATCATGGCTTTAACTATTTATTATATTGTAACATTGGTGGTTCTTGATATGTGTTAAGTGGGTGTGAATCGACCAAGATGCCCCTAATATTATTAAAACATAAAATGAAAACCTAAAACAAAAATAATATATTTATGAACCTACCTACCCTACCCGACCACATCTCCCTTGTCATTTTCCCTTCACTGACGACCATGTAATTAACTATAACCATTATCGCTAACAACTACCACATGCCACCACGATCGGTAACCCCTCCTGCACCATCCAAACACCTATTACATGTACTTTTCTTAGCCTCATCTTCATTCATCAAACTCCCATTGCTGTAACCCAATCGATGACACTCGAATGTTTACTACGATCATCGAATGGTGTCATCAATTGATAAACCTTCATATTTCACCTACTTATCATCATCATTACAATCGTGTCAAGTTTTGGTCTCGGTTAGGAAACAAAATCACAACCCTAGAAGTCACATCTGATTCTTTGATTTCAAAATGTTTTGTCTTTATTTTTCATTACTATTTCATTAATGAAAGCAACTTAACCTGAAGATAGGATTCCCAAACAAACTATTGTAAGTGTTGACTATTGTGATTACAAGTTTAGGTAGTTTTATCTTGGCAAATTATGGATGCAAAATTTGTCATGATAGGGTGTTCTCATAATAAATAGTAAGTGCTTAACTCGTATTTTCAAGATTTCTTGATCTTTTGTCGGGCTTCATGCTTAAAGTTTGAATTACTACATTAATTTTTTTTGCATTATAAAGATTAAAGAAAAGTCAAGTGTTTGATTGTTTTTCCACTATTGTCGTCCGTATGAATTGGGTAGCTGATGTGCTCAACTTATACATAAAAATCCTATAAAAAACATATCAATTATTCCTTAATATCTCCCTCAAAATGATGATTATGTACTTAAAATTATTAAATTGTGTTTTCAGGTGTTAAAAAGGGCAATATGGACAAAAGAAGCATATTTGACAAGAAATTGAAGAAATCCGAGCTTTGGAGTCCAAGCATGGGGCCGTGCCTCATTAAGCACGCCCCCATGCCTTGCCTGAAACACACCCCGTGCTTAAATTGGCACACCCCCATGTTTGAACATCTGACATGACAAAAAGTACTGTCCCCTAAAAGTAAGCATGGGGTCGTGCCCCACCTCAAACACGGGGTCGAGCCCGACATCTTCTACACGTACGAGCCGACCAACTTTCGTAAGCATTGTACTAGCACGGGGCCGTACATTTTAGGCACTGGGCGGTGCTTAAACACTCCAGAAAGCCTATAAATAGAGGCTTAAGCTCACCATTTTTGGCAAGCTTTTGGTTGGGGAGTTACTTGTCACATCCCGGCGGAAGCGTGAAATGCTTAGGGTGTGACCTGTTTGCTCAGAACTCATTGATACACAACTTTTACCAAGTATCACATAAACATGTCATATTTCATAATAAAGCACAATAGATATTATCACATAACATAACATGTTTCATAATATAAGAGTTAGGATTACATTAATTCATGATAGTCAAAATTTAAAATAACATAATCCTATTACATTAAAGTCCTAATAGCAACATCTTCAGAGACGATGGAAGTGAGCATCCACCGAAACACTGAGATCATACAAGTTCACTGTCAGGTTTACACAAACTTTCCCCACAACCTCTCCCCAGCCATTATAAACATCAAAGGAGAACATTAAGCTGTTAGTCATGGTGAATTCCTGAAAAAGAATACCCAAAACAGTCAACATAAAGTTGGTGAGCTTCACAGGTTTATTAAACAAGTAACATTGATGCATTATATACAACCAAACCTTACATATCAATCAGATCATTCATATCTGTCATAAAATATTTCATAAATCAGATAATATAGCATCACAACACTCATCCCATTGGTGCAGGAAATATTTTTCCTAAGTAGCGCTACCAATATTATCTAACGGTTCCACATCCGAATTAATGGTTGTAACATAAATTTCAGAAATAATGCATCAATTTGTAAATTAGTATGTTTTTTCCCCAAAACTTTATAAAATCAAAATGGGTTATGAAACTCACCTTTACTCCAAATGGTAACCTATAAACAAGAAAAATATTTATAGTTTAGAAAAATGTATTTTTCTTTAACATTTTTAGCACCTCAGGTTGTAAAATTTATTTCATAAGTTAGGCTTTTGTATAAATCACGAAATTTTTACAGTAGACATATCTTAATATTAGATATAATATACTAAAATTTCATATTTAAATTATTTTCAGGCTATTTCTTATCATTTTTACATTATTCAAATAATACTTTAGAAATACCTTCGGGCCTCTAAAATTATTCAAATTTTGTCAGAATAATTTTTATAATTCTTATAGTTTCTCAAAATTTTCTCATGTTTTAAATCATAGCAGAGTCATTTTTTATAATTTTTCTCATTTTACTCTTATTTGCTAAAAATATCAGAACATGCTCAAAAATTCTAATTTTTACACAGACTGTTTTATTTCTATTCTTATATTTTCTATAAATTTCTCATAATTTATTTCATAATTTAAGTATTTTTCCCGATTTTTAGTTGACAGAATAGTTAAAAATTCATATTTCAGATATAATTTTGAGTTAGGTCACGAAATTTTTCCAGTAAATTCTAAAATTTGTAATAGTCAATATATAATTTTTCCATATATTTACTAGGGTCGGTTCTTCTGATATGATTTTTCCTCTTATATTCTTAGATATTATATATAAATTTATTTATTTATAGAAATGGCACCAAATTTTGCAGAGCTCTATTTCCTAATATTCTAAATATATTTTTAATGTTTGTTCCCACAATCATAGTTGTTAATATGTAGAACTGATTTAACAAACTATAACTAGATTTTAACCCTTTTGTTGATAATTTCTTGTCATAAATTTGATTTTTAAGATTTTATTTTACTTATTTCAGATTTTTAAAACCTTTCTTTTTGTTCTGAAAAATAAGTTTGACTTTGTATATGTTTTTATAAGAACTTGATTGTTTTAATCAAAAGGGTTAATCACATGTGTTTTATTTAACACATGTTTGGTTTTCATAATCTTAATCAAGTAAGGTTTTAGGAGTTAGAACCTTGATTTTGACAGAAGGAGAGTGTGAGAAGAAGGTGAGGATGGCCTAAAGCCTGCTTGGTTTTGGTGTTCTTGACAATCTTTCGGGAGGTGATGCTTCCACGAGGCTTGGATGTTGCTGCCTAGTAACCGAGAGTGTGTGACTAGTGGTTGACCGGGTGGAGTTGATGATGTTATTTGGTTGAAGAGGTGGTGACCGAGAGGGTTGAGAGGGTGGTTTGTGGCTTACGGTGGTGGTGTTCGGAAGTGGTAACCGAGGGGTAGTAGTGGTTTTGTTTTAGAAAGGTGGTGAATATGCAAGTCTTCGGCCGAGGATTGATATAGGGGGGGTTCTCATGATTACTACTAGTCCTAGGTGGTGAGGTGTTCATTGTAGCCTTGCTTAGTCATGGCTATGTGGCGGTGCATCTAGAAGAACCGAGGAGTGTGGCGGTGGTTTGTCCAAGTTGTGATCCAACCGAGAGCTTGCAAAAGAGGTGGAGTCGGTTTCCATTAAAGAGCTTCATCATTGCTCTTAGGGTGCTAGACTATTAAGGTGGCATGCATACACATATGCTTGGTGTTTTGGAGAGCTAGGTGGCGGGGTGAGGTGTCCCACCCGATTTGAGGTGTTAAGCCTCTCTTAAGTCGGGTGTTTTAAGGGTTAATGAACCGATTCTCAATCTTAGAGGATACTTTGGTTTGGGGTTTTAAGTGTAGAAGATTTGTTTAGGTTTGTTTTGATGTTAAGTTTCTCTTGATGTTAACTTGTGTTTGTGATGTTTGGTTGAGTTGTGTTTTGGGTTTGTTTGATGTTGTATAATTGGTGTATCTTGATCATATATCATTTGATATCATAATGTTATGAATATGGATACATGCATACGTAAAAGGTCGTGCATGCATGTATGCATGCATACGTACATCGTATATATATATATGTAAGTAAAACAAGAGCATGCATACGTACATCACACATGTATGTATAAAAATATATACAAGTTAGCCTAGGTGTAGTTAATTAATTAAATGATCTAGTGTATAAAATTTCTAAATCTAGGGTTGTCACATTCTCCCCCCGTAAAAATAATTTCGTCCCGAAATTTTATTTGGATAGTAATACTCTAAGTTTGAAATGAACTTATCTGACCATTGACTTAAAATAGATGGGGGTATCTTCTTCTGATTTCATCTTCTCTTTCCCACGTATATTCTGGTCCTCTCCTAGCGTTCCACTTAACTTTCACTATGGGGATTTTGCTCCTTCTTAGCTTTTTAACTTCTTTGTCTAATATGGCTATTGGTTCTTCTGTAAAATGGAGCTTCTCGTCTATCTTTATTTCTTGAACTGGAACTTTTAATGTTTCATCTGTTAAACATTTCTTCAGATTGGACACATGGAACGTGTTGTGTACTTTACTTAATTCTTGGGGTAAATCTAGCTTATACGCAACAGGACCAATTTTGTCAATAACTTCAAATGGTCCAACATATCTTGGGTTTAACTTATTTCTCTTTCCAAATCGAAAGATTCCTTTGGTGGGTGATATTTTTAGATAGACCTTATCTCCAATTTGAAACTCTAGTGGCTTTCTTCTTTTATCCGCGTAACTTTTCTGCCGATCCCGTGTTGTCTTTAATCTATTTTTGATTTCTTTGATTTTGTCAGATGTTTCTTGAATTAGGTCAGGGCCTATAAGTTGTCTATCTCCTATTTCATTCCAACATAGTGGCGATCTGCATTTTCTTCCATACAAGGCTTCAAATGGGGCGGTTTTAATGCTGGAATGATAGCTATTATTATAAGAAAATTCTATCAGAGGTAGGTGCATATCCCAGCTGCCACCAAAGTCTAATGCACAAGCACGTAACATATCTTCTAATGTTTGTATTGTCCTTTCACTTTGTCCATCTGTTTGTGGGTGGAAGGCTGTACTAAGATTTATTTGGGTTCCTAGAGCTTTTTGTAGGGTTTGCCAAAACCTTGATATGAATCTATTGTCTCTGTCGGATATAATGGAGATGGGTATCCCATGTCTGGATACAATTTCTCGTATGTAAATTCTTGCTAATTTCTCTATTTTATAATCTTCCCTGATTGGCAAGAAGTGTGCTGATTTGGTTAACCTATCTATTATAACCCAGATTGTGTCATATCCACTTGAGGTCCTTGGTAACTTGGTTACAAAATCCATAGTAATTTGATCCCATTTCCATTCTGGAATCTCAGGTTGTTGTAGATATCCTGAAGGTTTTTGATGTTCTGCTTTGACTCTTGAACACGTATTGCATTTTTCTACAAATTCTCCAACTGATCTCTTCATGCCAGGCCACCAGTAATGACTTTTCAAATCCTTATACATTTTGTTATTTCCTGGATGTACTGAGTATTTTGACTTATGTGCTTCTTGTAGTATAACTCTTCTAAGTATAGCATCATCGGGTATCCAGGTCCTTCCTTTAAACTTAGAATTCCATTTGTATCTTCCTGTAAATCTCTCACTTGTCCTTTTATTTCTAATTTACTTTTCTGTTGGGCTTCCCATATTTGTCTTAACAGGTCTGATTGCAGTTCCATTCTCATGGCTCGTACTCGTAATGGTTTAACCCTATCTTTTCTACTTAAAGCATCTGCAACTACATTTGCTTTACCTGGATGGTATTTGATTTCACAATCATAATCACTCAATAATTCTATCCATCTCCTTGTCTCATGTTCAGCATTTTCTGTTCAAATATATGCTGTAAACTCTTATGATCTGTATATATTGTACATTTTGTCCCATACAGATAATGTCTCCAGATCTTAAGTGCAAATATTACTGCTCCTAATTCCAAATCATGAGTAGTGTAGTTCTTTTCACTTCCCCTAAGTTGTCTAGAGGCATATGCAATGACTCTACTTCGTTGCATTAACACACATCCAAATCCTTGACGAGACGCATCACAATATACTACAAAATCATCAGTCCCTTCTGGTAATGACAAAATAGGTGCACTACATAACTTACTTTTTAAGAGTTCGAATGCACCCTTTTGTTTTTCTCCCCAGACATATGGCTTGTCCTTTTGAGTTAGTTCAGTCAAGGGTTGAGCTATCCTTGAGAAATTTTCTATGAACCTTCTATAATATCCTGCTAGTCCTAAGAATTGGCGTACTTCTGTTGGTGTCTTGGGATCCTCCCATTTCTTAACAGCTTCTATTTTTGCTGGGTCTACCTGTATTCCTTCTTGATTGACTATGTGTCCAAGGAATTGCACTTCTCTTTTCCAGAATTCACATTTTGAGAATTTTGCATATAGTTTTTCTTTTCTTAACAACTCCAATGTCAATCTTAGGTGTTGCTCATGATCCTCCTTATTCTTAGAATAGATTAAAATGTCATCTATAAAGACTATGACAAACTTATCTAAATAGGGTTTACATATCCTATTCATCAGATCCATAAATATGGCGGGAGCATTGGTTAATCCAAATGGCATTACCAGAAATTCATAATGTCCATACCTTGTTCTGAATGCTGTCTTAGGTATATCTTCATCCTGTATTCTTAACTGATGATACCCCGATCTTAAGTCTATTTTTGAAAAGTAACTAGATCCCTGTAATTGATCAAATAGATCGTCTATTCTAGGTAAGGGATACCTATTCTTCACAGTTACCTTATTGAGTTCCTATAGTCTATACACATTCTAAACGTTCCATCCTTTTTCTTAACAAATAAAACTGGTGCTCCCCAGGGTGATACACTAGGGCGTATAAATCCTTTATCCAAAAGTTCCTGAAGTTGGCTCATTAATTCCTTCATTTCAGTAGGTGCTAAACGGTAGGGTGCCTTAGCAATAGGGGCTGTTTCTGGTATCAATTCAATTTTGAATTCTACTTGACGAGGGGGTGGTAAACCAGGTAATTCATCAGGAAATATATCAGAATATTCATTGACAATTGGAACATCTTTCAGGTTTACTTTGTCTATCTTAGTGTCAACAATATGGGTCAGATAAGCCAAACATTTCTTCCTTAGACATTTTTGTGCATTCTTGCAAGAAATTATCTTTATGGTACCCCTAGGTTTTTCACCATATATACACAGTGTTCTATTCTCTTTAACCAAAGGAATTTTGATCATTTTCTTACCACATACTATTTCAGCTTGATTTTTACTTAACCAATCCATTCCTACAACAATGTCAAATCCTCCTAAATCAATAGGAATCAGGTCTATATTAAAATAGTTTTCATCTAGATTCATTGTGCAATTAGGAATGATTTCATAAGCTTCGATTGTCTTACCATCAGCTAATTCTATCATATATTTTTTATTTAGCTTTTCTGAGGTTAGGTTAAGTAGTGGTCTAAACATATTTGAAACAAAACTACGGGTTGCTCCAGTATCGAATAGTACAGTAGCATACTGATCGTTTATAGGAAACGTACCCGTGACAACCTCTGGTTCGTGTCGAGCTTCTTCCGCCTGTATTATGAATGCTCTCCCCCGAGGGTTGTTCTGATTAACCGGAGCCTTTCCTTTTAGTTGTGGACATTCGTTTCGGCGATGGTTTTCATTTCCACATTGATAGCAGACTGGTTTTGGATTTGCAGGGTTTTTGCAGTCTCGGGATATATGTCCCTTTTTCTTGCAGTTGTAACAGATTACCATCGCACAGTTGCCTTGATGATATCTTTGGCAAGTGTTGCACCATGGCTGGTTTTCTGCCTGGGGTTTCTTTTCCCGTGTCATTCCTAGGTAGTTCCGAGTGGGCTGTCTAACTATTCGTTTCTGAGGAGTTCCTTTAAATCTTCCTCCTGGACTATCATCATTCCACTTTCTCTTTTCTCCTGATCTAGGGTTACCTAATGATCCATTTCTTATCATTTCGTCTGTCAAGCTTCCTGATAAACTTACAGTATCTTGAAAAGTCTTGGGCCTAGCAGATTTTACTAGTCCCCTTATTTGTGGCACTAGTCCCCAAATATATCTTCCTATTCTTTTCGATTCTGGGGCCACTAGATGTGGTACTAACCTTGAGAGTTCATTGTACCTGTCGGTGTACTCCCGATGTGCTGCTCCTTTCATTTCTAAAGCTAAAAATTCAGTTTCTAATTTTTCTATTTCATTATAAGGACAGTATTTTTCTATAACTAATCCTCTGAATTCCTCCCAACTTAACTCATTCATAACGTGCCTACCTTTAGTGGTCATCTCCATTTTCCACCAGGATTGTGCTTCCCCTTTTAATGAATGCGAGGCAAACAAGGTTCTGTTGTTATTGGCACATTTGCTGATTTCCAGAGTTGATTCCATCTCATCTAACCAGCGTAGAGCTTGTACGGCTCCGCCTCTACCATCAAATTCTCGGGGTCTACATGACATAAAGGCTTTGTAGGAACATCCTTTCTCTGTTATAATCTCCTCTGCTGGTTGTTCTCTTATGGCATCATCCATTGGTATTTCGTTGCCGGGTGTTGTTGTACCGAGGTTTAGGTTTTGTTGAAGTTGAGTTACTAGTATGGGTATGGCAGCCTCCAATTGCTGTGACACTATCCGGGAGATCCTTTCATCTTCATTGGCTGTCGAGTTTACAGGTGTTTCTTCCCCAAGTCTAGTTCTAGGTCGTCCCACTCGCGCAGTCCTCCTTACGGGTTGCGTATTCCTTCTTGGCGGCATGTCTTTCTATAGTTAATTGTAGTCAATATTAAAAGAATTTTAGATTCTTAACAATATTCTAGCTAACACATAGCAAGTAATAGTTCAAACACAAAAGATGTATTTCATTTAAATTCTTATTAGAAATTTCCATATTAAAAGTTAGCTTCTAATTTCCCTGCACCCATTTCCATATTCTTGAGAAGATGTTTCCCTTGGGTGCTTTTAGTTCTTTAACATCCTTCTGAATGTCCCTGATCCCTCGTTGAATTTTCTTGAGCTGTTTAAGGGTTTGTTGAGTGGCTGCGTTTTGGTCTCATCCATCCTTTGTCTTTTAGCCTTTCTTTCTTCGTTTTTGAGGAAGTCAGTTTCTTGTATCTCCTTGCCTTCGTCTTGCTTGGTTTTGAATTTGTTTCCGGGTCGTACCTTTTTCCTAGGAGTTTTAATGGTATATCCCCCTACCATTACCGGTGCACGACGGACATAAAATTTAGGCTTATGATTATCTTCATCTTTGGTTGGAGAAGGTTCTAAAATTTGCTGAGGTTCAGGTTCAGGCGTAAGTTCTTTGTGATTGTTATAGTCCGAATATTCGGATGAGTCAGTCTCACAGAAATTATTATCATTACTCATGGCTGCAAAACAAATCCTTTCATGATTTTGAACCCAAAAGAAAATGTTAAAATGAGTCAGTCTCACAGAAATTATTATCGTTACCTATTTCCATATATTATAAATTCCTTACTATAAAAGAAAATGTTAAAATATTCATGGAATCATATCACACAAATTCATATATACACATAATCATACTGATATGAGCTTATGGTTATAGTCTAGGTATTTCATGGTACCTAATTCTCTATAACCAATGGCTCTGGTACCAACCTGTCATATCCCGGCGGAAGCGTGAAATGCTTAGGGTGTGACCTGTTTGCTCAGAACTCATTGATACACAACTTTTACCAAGTATCACATAAACATGTCATATTTCATAATAAAGCACAATAGATATTATCACATAACATAACATGTTTCATAATATAGGAGTTAGGATTACATTAATTCATGATAGTCAAAATTTGAAATAACATAATCCTATTACATTAAAGTCCTAACAGCAACATCTTCAGAGACGATGGAAGTGAGCATCCACCGAAACACTGAGATCATACAAGTTCACTGTCAGGTTTACACAAACTTTCCCCACAACCTCTCCCCAGCCATTATAAACATCAAAGGAGAACATTAAGCTGTTAGTCATGGTGAATTCCTGAAAAAGCATACCCAAAACAGTCAACATAAAGTTGGTGAGCTTCACAGGTTTATTAAACATGTAACATTGATGCATTATATACAACCAAACCTTACATAGCAATCAGATCATTCATATATGTCATAACATATTTCATAAATCAGATAATATAGCATCACAACACTCATCCCATTGGTGCAGGAAATATTTTTCCTAAGTAGCGCTACCAATATTATCTAACGGTTCCACATCCGAATTAATGGTTGTAACATAAATTTTAGAAATAATGCATCAATTTGTAAATTAGTATGCTTTTTCCCCAAAACTTTATAAAATCAAAATGGGCTATGAAACTCACCTTTACTCCAAATGGTAACCTATAAACAAGAAAAATATTTATAGTTTAGAAAAATGTATTTTTCTTTAACATTTTTAGCACCTCAGGTTGTAAAATTTATTTCATAAGTTAGGCTTTTGTATAAATCATGAAATTTTTACAGTAGACATATCTTAATATTAGATATAATATACTAAAATTTCATATTTAAATTATTTTCAGGCTATTTCTTATCATTTTTACATTATTCAAATAATTCTTTAGAAATACCTTCGGGCATCTAAAATTAGTTAAATTTTGTCAGAATAATGTTTATAATTTGTAGAGTTTCTCAAAATTTTCTTATGTTTTAAATCATAGCAGAGTTATTTTTTATAATTTTTCTTATTTTACTCTTATTTGCTAAAAATATCAGAACATGCCCAAAAATTCTAATTTTTACACAGACTGTTCTATTTCTATTAGTATATTTTCTATAAATTTCTCATAATTTATTTCATAATTTAAGTATTTTTCCCGATTTTTAGTTGACAGAATAGTTAAAAATTCATATTTCAGATATAATTTTGAGTTAGGTCACGAAATTTTTCCAGTAAATTCTAAAATTTGTAATAATCAATATATAATTTTTCCATATATTTACTAGGGTCGGTTCTTCTGATATGATTTTTCCTCTTATATTCTTAGATATTATATATAAATTTATTTATTTATAGAAATGACACCAAATTTTGCAGAGCTCTATTTCCTAATATTCTAAATATATTTTTAATGTTTGTTCCCACAATCATAGTTGTTAATATGCAGAACTGATTTAACAAACTATAACTAGATTTTAACCCTTTTGTTGATAATTTCTTGTCATAAATTTGATTTTTAAGATTTTATTTTACTTATTTCAGATTTTTAAAACCTTTCTTTTTGTTCTTAAAAATAAGTTTGACTTTGTATATGTTTTTATAAGAACTTGATTGTTTTAATCAAAAGGGTTAATCACATGTGTTTTATTTAACACATGTTTGGTTTTCATAATCTTAATCAAGTAAGGTTTTAGGAGTTAGAACCTTGATTTTGACAGAAGGAGAGTGTGAGAAGAAGGTGAGGATGGCCTAAAGCCTGCTTGGTTTTGGTGTTCTTGACAATCTTTCGGGGGGTGATGTTTCCACGAGGCTTGGATGTTGCTGCCTAGTAACCGAGAGTGTGTGACTAGTGGTTGACCGGGTGGAGTTGATGATGTTATTTGGTTGAAGAGGTGGTGACCGAGAGGGTTGAGAGGGTGGTTTGTGGCTTACGGTGGTGGTGTTCGGAAGTGGTAACCGAGGGGTAGTAGTGGTTTTGTTTTAGGAAGGTGGTGAATATGCAAGTCTTCGGCCGAGGATTGATATAGGGGGGGGGGTTCTCATGATTACTACTAGTCCTAGGTGGTGAGGTGTTCATTATAGCCTTGCTTAGTCATGGCTATGTGGCGGTGCATCTGGAAGAACCGAGGAGTGTGGCGGTGGTTTGTCCAAGTTGTGATCCAACCGAGAGCTTGCAAAAGAGGTGGAGTCGGTTGCCATTAAAGAGCTTCATCATTTCTCTTAGGGTGCTAGACTATTAAGGTGGCATGCATACACATATGCTTGGTGTTTTGGAGAGCTAGGTGGCGGGGTGAGGTGTCCCACCCGATTTGAGGTGTTAAGCCTCTCTTAAGTCGGGTGTTTTAAGGGTTAATGAACCGATTCTCAATCTTAGAGGATACTTTGGTTTGGGGTTTTAAGTGTAGAAGATTTGTTTAGGTTTGTTTTGATGTTAAGTTTCTCTTGATGTTAACTTGTGTTTGTGATGTTAGGTTGAGTTGTGTTTTGGGTTTGTTTGATGTTGTATAATTGGTGTATCTTGATCATATATCATTTAATATCATAATGTTATGAATATGGATACATGCATACGTAAAAGGTCGTGCATGCATGTATGCATGCATACGTACATCGTATATATATATATGTAAGTAAAACAAGAGCATGCATACGTACATCACACATGTATGTATAAAAATATATACAAGTTAGCCTAGGTGTAGTTAATTAATTAAATGATCTAGTGTATAAAATTTCTAAATCTAGGGTTGTCACATTACTCTACAGAATTCTCTCGGGAATCAAGACTTAAAGATCATTTGGAGGATTGGGAGGTGCATACAACACTTGGAAGAAGCTCGGGATTGTCTAAACATCATCCATTGTGGTTCACCGGTTTGATTGTTCCATTTCACCGATGATTTCATATCTATATTCTATGTTATCTGTTGTTATGTTCAAGCTTATTATGAGCTAAACTCTCATTATCATCCTAATTGGATGAAACTTATGTAATTTGTGATGAACTAATAGTGTGATTTATATTATATTAATGTTTTGGTGGTCTTGGGAAAACTTTTGATGGGTAGCATCTACATTTGAACGGGAAGTTATAACTTTATGATTTGTAATAGTGATTGTCATACACAGTTGAAAAACGTATGATCAACTTTTATTCGCAAAACCGGTCTTCATAATAAATCCATGTCTAATAAACTAGAAATAGTTATTAGAAATCATATCACCTTAACTTTCTGATCATTTGCGGATTCCCATTTATTAGTCTGAGAAATCTACAGTAATTGTTATGGGTTTTCAAAATTACTGGTGTGTTAAAAAGGAACCTGATCAACTCTCTTTTTAACATTAAATTATGTTCTCAGAAATTGTATGTCAAAAAGGTCACAAAAATTTACCTACATTACTAGGGCTTTGATCGAAGAAGTAAAACTCAACCTGATGTGATCCTAGTCACTACGGAGCGGATAGGCAAGAAATTGCGTCACCTCATCTTTATAAACATTAACATAATTACATTAATTAATATCTCTAATCACACCACCAATTCATAACAGTTACATAAGTGTAATCTAATTAGGATGATAGCCTTTATTCCTTGGTTTTAAATCCAAAAGCTTCAATCTTATTTTACTTTATTTTAATTATTGTTTTTAAACCCTAAAGATCTTAATTACATCAATGCAACTTATCATTTTCTCAAAACAAAAACCAAATCTGGTTGTCAAATATTAAGGTTGTTGAGTAGGCTAGGTGCGTCCACGGATTGATACTCGGTTTTTACCATCACTATATTACCACACGATAGGTACACTTGCATTTTGTGTATGTGGTTTAGTATTAGTAATAACCAATTAAAACTAAATCTGTGCGAAAAATCTTTATCAAAATATATATACATTTCATACCGCATCAAGTTTTTGGCGTCGTTGCCGGGGACACACGGCAGTTTTGAAAGACAATCTAAATTTTTGACTATCTTGTGTATATCCTGTTAATATTTTTTGTTCAAATTTATTTTATTTTTGTTAGATAGTTTACCTTAGTTAGTTAGTTACATTTGCCTGATTCATTCTAAGCCTTAGTTAGTTTATGCTTCCTTAAGATAGTGTATGTCCGACTCGTCTAGTCCTGAACTTGTTTCGCCTCTTTCGGAACCCGAACGACTTTTCCGTCAAAGGTTACGCGAAAGACCATGACAAACAGCTACAATCATTGAAGAAGACGTTTTGGAAGGTACACCATCCGAAGAAGACATGGCTAACCAAGACGAGGAAATGAAGATGACACACTATGCTATGCCGTCAATCGATGGTTACGAGTCTAGTATTGTCCAACCAGCAATAGAGGCCAACAATTTCGAGATTAAGTCTAGTATTATCTAACTCGTAGAAAACTCTGTTCAGTTCCATGGATTGCAAGACGAAGACCCTAACGCTCACATCTCACGATTCCTTCGTATCTGTGCGACTTTCAAAATCAATAACTGTTCAGACGATGCCATTAGACTAAGACTTTTTCCATTTTCACTTCGAGGCCGAGCCATTGACTGGCTTGATTCGCTTCCGCCTGCTTCCATCACTACATGGGCGGAAATGGCTGAACAATTTCTTTTGAAATACTTTCCACCCAGTCGCACTGCTAAACTGAAAAGCAGCATTGCCAAGACGATGATGAATCATTACACGCAGCATGTGAGAGATACAAAGGTCTCCTTCGGAGATGCCCAGATCACAGACTTGATATGTGGCTGCAGTGTCAAACCTTTTACGATGCAATCAGCAGAGCACACAAACAAGTTGTCGACCAAAGTGCGGGAGGAGATTTCAGAAGTGTCACACTAACAGAGGCATACCAAGCCCTAGAAAGAGCAGCTAAGAAGAGCTTTGCTTATAATCCCTTAAGAAACAAACTGTTCTAAAGACATTCATCAAGTAGACTCTAAAACCCTAATTGCAGCCCAATTAGAAGCTCTAACCAAAAGATTCGAACAATTGCAAGCCGAGCTGAAAAAAACTCCAACACGATGCAACACATGCGAAAATTCACACAAGACCAGCGAATGCCCACAAGGCATTATGATGGTTGAAGATGTTGATTACGTCGGAGGCCCAAACAACAAAGTAATAATCAGTATTCTCGATTGGATCAAAAATATAAATGATACATGAGTTAAATACAAACTACAAAGTAATGTCCTAACAAATTAGAGATGCATATGATAGATAATTAAACATGGATATTATATAAACTAGTCTTGTTCAAGTTTCAAAATCTCTGTTATTTTGCTTGGGTGAAAGGTATTCAAAACGCCCCCACACGTCTCCCCTTTCTCTCTAGAACCCTTATTTCAAAACACACTCTTCTTCTATTCATTCACCCCCTAGGGTTTCATCTTCATATTCATCATCATCATCCTCTGCGATTTCAACCGATCGATCCGTACAATAAATCCATTCAAATGGGCGACGAACCGGTGGTTCCTTCAACGCCACCACCACCACCTCCGGCGAACGCCAACGCCGCTCCTCTCGGCCACAACGTCATTCCCATCGTCAACAAGCTGCAAGACATATTCGCTCAATTAGGCAGTTCCTCCACCATCGAGCTCCCTCAGGTCGCTGTTGTAGGTAGCCAGAGCAGTGGTAAATCTAGTGTGCTTGAAGCTCTTGTTGGCCGTGACTTCTTGCCCAGGGGTTCCGATATTTGCACGCGTCGGCCGCTTGTGCTGCAGCTTCTTCAGATCAAGAGGAAACCTGATGGTACGGATGAAGAGTATGGGGAGTTCTTGCATGTGCCGGGGAAGAGGTTCTATGATTTCAATGAAATTCGAAGGGAAATTCAGGTGTTATGTTATATTCTATCTTTTTTATTCACTTTGATGTTTCTTGTGTTTAACTTCTGCGGTATTTACAAGTTAGTGTCTCATTTTGGATCTCCATACGTGTGTTTGGAATGATTGAGTTAGAAGTGCCTGAAGTTTTAAGTGCTTTATGGACATTGTATGATTCAATCGGTTAATTTCGTTCGTGATCGAATATAAAGTCGTCCGTAAACTGGTAGGCATTTTTAAGTGTGTTTTATTTTTGCCTATGAACGGAGGAAGACTCCAATTGTTTTACCATATTACGGGTGAGTTTATTAAAATTGTGACCAAACTACGTGAAATTTATAGTGATATAGACAGAAGTCTTAGTGAGTGAAGATTTAGTTCTGCTGTCAAGACTCAAGATTCCAGACATGCTAGTTGTAAAGAAATTCTTAGTTGACCCACACTTGATAAAGTATCCCTAGCAGAATGATTATTTTAAGCCATTTTTGGATCTGTAAATAGCTTAAGTTTGGGATTTGTGTTGCAGGGACAGCTGATAGCTGTACTAGTTTTATTTCACTTTCTTGAATACTTTTTTAATGCCAGATTTGATCAAGTAGTTGGTGTAAAATGTAGCATCTTTATGAAGCATTGTTAAGATGACACCATATGACAGTATGACACATTCCCCATATTCTGCTAGTTGTGTGAATGGGGTGGTTCGGTTGGGTTTTGAGCCTGAAATTTTTGGTTCTTGGGGAATGCTAATTTATCGGTTCTAAGAAGGCATTTATCCATGCGTTGTCTGGGTACAAAAACTATGCAATGGGTTATGATGAAGTTATGCCATTAAGCAAGAGAGGAGTTGATATTTTAGGAGGTCTAGGGGAGTAGGGAGCACTACTGTGGATGCTTTAGATACAGCCATGATAATGAAACTATTATCAAGGGACCCAACCCATTGGTCTACTTAGAAAATGCTGAAAACCTTGTTAATCGGCTTTTAATGGCCTTCACGTTGATGTTTTGTATTATCACACAGCACATGCTGTATCTGATTGGACTCAGCAGGCACCTTAGATGCTACCACTTTACAGCTTGAAACATCGCCATGGTTTTTTAAAAACTAGAAATGAAACACCGACATGGTTGTCAAAGGCATAAGGTGCACTCAATGTGCTAAGGGTGAGTCTTGGGTGTAGGAGCAAGACGCTTTAAATCTGAGGGCTTTTTTAAGCGAGGCGCATTGTATAGAAATACAATACTTAGAGGTTTACATGTTTTAGGCTTGTTTTGGGCTAGATTAGGCTGTTTTAGGTTGATTCCAGGCTTGTTTAGGACGAGGGTAAATGGTTCACACATCTTTTTTTGGGCGAAACATGGTCTGGACATGCACCTGAGCGCTCGGAAAATGGGGCTTTTGAAGCAAGGAAACAAGGCTGCGCGGGTTAGCGCTTGAGTGCCTAGGAGCACGTCCTGTGGGCTTTGGCAACAGAGACCATCGGTTAATCGTTCCGTTCGGTTAATTTTTGGTCGAGTATTTTAGTTATGGATCGGTTTTTGGTTTCTTTTTTCACCCATATATTCTTCTGTAGTAGATCACAATATTCTTCAGGGTCAAACTTTTGTTGTGAGTGTAAACCATTGACCTGATGTACGTCAGAACTTGACTGAATGGATGACAACATTGCTCCTCACTAAATCCTAAATCAATTATCCCGTTATAGGGAAGTGTACATCACTTTAATAATTTAACCGCATATACAAGTATCAATGGTGAACTTGAGAATAGAAAGTAACAATACACAAATGTCAGCTTGTATAATTTCAAGTTACTTTTTAGATATAGTATCATTATCTGTAATAAGTTGTGGTATGATGTTTAAACAATTTTACTGGTTATGCTGTGAAATAGCAATATGAGGGCAACTTAATGCTAGCATATATGAAATTAGTTCTCAAGTCCAGTTTTACTCTCTTAAAGAAACTACATGTGATAATTTTATAACAGTCTCCTTTCAGTGAGTTGATGTATCTTATTGGTTATCCGCATAGTTTCATAGATAATTTATATAAAGATTATATTTTGGTTAATTAAGATATAAGCACTGACTTCTTATTTGACAATCTGGGTACTGTAGGCTGAGACAGACAGGGAAGCAGGAGGAAACAAGGGTGTATCTGACAAGCAGATTCGATTAAAGATTTTTTCACCTAATGTTCTTGACATAACCCTGGTTGATTTGCCTGGCATAACAAAAGTTCCTGTTGGTGACCAGCCTTCTGATATTGAAGCTCGTATAAGAACAATGATAATGTCTTACATTAAGCTTCCCAGCTGTTTAATTCTTGCTGTGACACCAGCAAATTCTGATCTTGCTAACTCAGATGCACTTCAGATCGCTGGGAATGCTGATCCAGATGGTAAGTGCTGATTATTTAACATGATATATTGTTTGAGCTATTAATACTATCACTTTAACATGATCCTTTTTTTCTTATCCTGTCAGGTTACCGAACTATTGGTGTGATAACTAAGGTGCATATGTGATACCTAAATCAAATTTTAAGTTGATTTTTCTACTATTTGTATGCTGTTATTTTGTTTTGCTACTTTCTGACAATAGTTGCCCTCTACATTGTCTAGTTGGACATCATGGACAGAGGAACAGATGCTAGGAATTTTTTGCTGGGAAAAGTGATTCCACTTCGACTTGGTTACGTGGGTGTTGTAAATCGTAGTCAAGAGGTACTATTATATAATAATCATTGTTTTAAGTTTTAACACTTAAATCAAAATTTGAGTACCATTATTTATTTTCCGGTGTGGTATTTTTTTGCTATTTTGAGTTTTTTTAATTTTTATGGAAGATGTCTATCATGCTTATTAACACATAAAGATTACTGAAGTTTTAGGCACAACTATAGCGGTTTTGTTGTTAATTTATCTCACAACATAATGACATTTGTAAATAGGATATTATGATGAACCGGACCATTAAGGATGCACTTGTGGCTGAGGAGAAATTCTTTCGCAGTCGTCCGGTATAGCATTTTTCCTCTTTAGTTTAACAATTTAGTGGCTATGGGTTCTTCAATTTTTATTAATAGTGTTGAAAACTAATCATTGTGGTTTAGGTTTATAATGAGGTTGCTGATCGTTGTGGAGTGCCTCAGCTGGCGAAAAAATTGAACCAGGTATTTTGCAATTTGCTCAAGTGCTTTTGAAGCTGTCACTGTTTTCACCCATGATTGAGATGGTAGTGTGAGATGTGAAGTACTATATTTTCTTGTTTCTTATTATTTGCAGATTCTAGTACAACATATCAAAACAGTGCTACCAGGGTTGAAATCGCGCATTAGTGCTTCCTTAGTTTCTTTGGCAAAGGAGCATGCTAGTTATGGAGAGATAACAGAGTCAAAGGTAGGCAATGAAACAAACTGTTTTGTAATTGAGTCTTGATGTTTTTATGAGTTATTGAATGATTTTGTCCTGCAACTTTTATGAGGGATTAAGCATACACATAATCTGTTGGCTATAATGGAAATTTTGTAACATTGTTGTAACCTAAGACCTATTTTTCTGTTCAACTTAGGGATCACAAATTGTGACTTCTAAGATCCATATTATGATAGATCACAAACCAAAGAATCTTATGCATAGTCTTGATCTTGAATCTGGCAGGTTTCTTTGTGTTTTAACTGTAGCTTTTTAATAATTTGCAGGCTGGCATGGGAGCTCTTCTTCTAAATGTTCTATCGAAATATTCAGAAGGTTGTGCGATTTTTTTTTGCCTTTTGTATTTGTTAATGAGCATTGGAGCCAAATCTTATTTTTATTTATTTTGAATACTTGTTGTTTTTTTAAACAGCCTTCTGTTCGATGATTGAGGGAAAGAATGAAGAGATGTCAACTGCTGAGTTATCTGGAGGAGCAAGAATACACTATATTTTCCAGTCAATATTTGTCAAGAGTTTGGAGGTGCGTGTAGGTTGAGTTTATCTTTTTGTTTTTGAACAGCAGGTTGGGTTTATATTTTAAAGCTTTTCTCCAACTTTCATGCAGTGTAACCTTGCAAAATGAATAATCTTTTGGTCCTAAGTTATTATTGTTATCATTATTGATAAATAAATAACTTCCTAAACGAATATTTTTTTCTGCTTCTGAGGGTATTAATTTCTCAATGTTTTACTATATAATTTAATTGAAATAAACTATTGTTTCTGGATAAATAACTCACACCAAATATGATGGTCAGCATAGCTCTTCTTCATCTTCCATAGCTAATAAGATTTGTTTCTTGTTGCAGGAAGTTGATCCATGTGAAGACTTGACTGATGATGACATTAGAACCGCCATACAGAATGCAACTGGCCCAAGATCCGCCTTATTTGTGCCAGAAGTAGGTCTCACTCTCAACTTATAAGTTTTAACTATCATATATGCCTGCGTAGTATCTCATATGCTTGATATTCTTTAACATCCATTTGCAGGTTCCGTTTGAAGTTCTTATTAGAAGACAGATTGCTCGTTTACTAGATCCAAGTGTTCAATGTGCAAGATTTGTTTATGATGAGTTAATTAAGGTCAGCATTCATCTTACATTGTTTGGCTTTAATCATATCATACTTTATCACAATGTAATTTCATTTTTTTTAATTTCTCAGATGAGTCATCGCTGTATGGCTAATGAGCTACAAAGGTTTCCCGTTCTCAGAAAGCGAATGGATGATGTCACGGGGAATTTCTTACGTGATGGTCTGCAACCTTCTGAGACCATGATTAGACACATAGTTGAAATGGAGGTATATAGTATATCGTTATTACCAATTATTTTTAGTTTTTGAAACGCAAAAATAGTACATGCCTTTATCTGTTGGAGATTTATTTGCAGATGGACTATATAAACACTTCACACCCGAATTTTATTGGTGGTAGTAAGGCTGTGGAGTTGGCTATGCAGCAAGTCAAGTCTTCTAGGATTGCAACAACAGTTTCAAGGCAAAAGGTGTAACTATGAATAATGTGGTGTTAGTTTTGCATTCTTATCCACTTGCTAATGGCTTTATTTCTAACTGTTAGTTATTTTTGGTTGGTCAGGATGCTGCTGAATTGGACAAAGCACCGCAATCTGAGAGAAGTATTAAGTCACGAACATTTCTTGGCCGACAAGGCAATGGAATTGTCACAGAGCAGGTTGTTTCAATGTTAGGCGTTTTTTAAAATCTTTTCTGTTTACCTTTTTCTAAGACCAACACCAATTCCATTTCCATTTGAAGGGGTGAAATTGCCACCGCTAGTCCATTACATGACTTCGTGCTTTATATCTAGCCAATCCCTTGATTAAATGATACCATTCTCGTTTTGCAAGCCCCTTTTTTGTTGCTGTCATAATTATTAGTGATTAAACTTTGCAGCATAATCAACCTGGGAACAGGCCAGTTGGTGAGGTGGAGAAGTCGACATCTGGTAAGATCTTGTTATAAAACATTTACTGAAAAAGCATCACGAGATCTTGTATTATCAACAGTCGTGAACTTATGATAACTGTGATTTTTGCAGGAAGCTCTAGCTGGGGGATTTCATCAATCTTTGGTGGGTCAGATAGTAGAATGTCCACCAAAGATAACTCTGCAAACAAGCACTCTAATGAACCTGTTCACACGATTGATCATATGGACTATTCATCTTCAATGATCCATTTGAGGGAGGTAAGATTTGATTCATTGTAATTTAAAAAATATTTAGTACCTAAGAAATTGATATAAGTATGATACAATTCTTAATATATTTGACTTGTGTTATAGCCACCATCGGTTTTGAGGCCTTCTGATGCCAATTCAGATCAAGAGACTATAGAGATTCACGTGACGAAGTTGTTGTTGAGATCGTATTACGATATTGTCAGGAAGAACATTGAGGATTATGTGCCCAAAGCCATCATGCACTTCCTAGTAATAATGACATCTCTAAACTTATTACTGAAGTATCAATTTATTATTTTAAATGGCATTTCTAGTTTAGCTGATCGGTTATATTTCTTATGACTGAATATCAGGTCAACCATACAAAAAGAGAGTTGCACAATGTGTTCATTAGAAAGCTATACAGGTAATATAGGAGTTGGAGATTTTGAAACTTTTTAGAACTGTTGTTATTTATATAACTTTTTAGAAATATAGCAATCTTCCTATTGTATGGTAACCAGTTAACCACCTAACTGGGGCTCTCTCCCCACCCTTTTATACGTTTCCATTTAAGATATAATTTAGCTGTTCAAAATAATTTGTAGTTCAATATTTAATGTAAATTCAAATGCACAGTTTCATCAAATTTTCTGGTAAAATGTTGAAAGAATACTGAACAAAACCATGTATTTAGATTCGTATTAGTTTATATGAAAATAAAAACAAAGAAAGATGTATATTAAATCAGATATATAGAATACCATACTTGTAAAAAGCAAAAAGTGCTATATTTATAGAAATTACAATAGTTGAGTTTTTTTTTAATTAATTAATTTATGTATTTTTTTTATTTCTTTTGAGCACTTATAATGTATAATCTGACATATAATATTTGTGTTGATCACATGGTTTTACAGAGATGATTTGTTTGAACAAATGCTGCAAGAACCCGACGACATTTCAATAAAGAGAAAGCGCACTCGTGAATTGCTGCGTCTTTATCAGCAAGCATTTCGAGTAGGGTTCTGTCTCTTTTCAACAATTTATATTATTTATACGAGTAGTCTGGCTAACTTAATAAATCTTATGTTTATAGACACTGGATGAACTACCACTGGAAGCCGAGACAGTGGAAAGAGGTTACAGTTTGACCAATAATGATCCAACAGGCCTCCCTAAAATCCACGGGCTTCCTACATCATCAATGTTTTCATCTGGGTCAATGGACTCTTACAACACGGCCTCACCAAAGCATCAGAGATCATCGCGCAAGTCTTCACACTCAGGCGAGGCTAGTTCACCCTTTTATGGCAATTTCGAGACCAATGGAAGCAACCACACTTCTCTTCTTGGTCTGTAAATCGCCAAGAAAGATTCCGTCAGCTTTTCAAGATCATTTCATGGAGGCGTAGACCCAGTATTCTTTTTCTATTATGATTATAGTGCATTGTTTGCTGAAGTCCAGTGAGAAAACTGGTGCAGTTCATTCCACATACCTTTTGAGTCATAAACTTGCAACAAGTAGTTGTTTATGTTTGGGGATGTTAAAAAGTATTTGGAAGAAGGCTAATAATGTACAGTTTGTTCAAATCTTGTAATATGTATGGCTTTGGTTTTTGTATGATGATGCTTGATTTTGATAAGTGGGTTCATGTTTCATTTCATTTTAGGGTTGGTGCTCAGTTGTTTTAGTAGGTAGATGGTGACACCCGAGCAAAGTTTTTTTGACGTATTTGTATGAAAATGGTTGACTTGATCGGTAATACTAACTGGCTTTATCAGAGATCTTTATAAGTTGGTGGTTTTTGTTTGGCATAAACTTGATTATGAGGGGCTGTAAGGAGGTGTTTGATTTGATGAAAATTCTATGCTGAATGGCTAGTTGTGGGTTAGAAAACTTGCAACCTAAGTTGCTAAGCTAGTGTTGGCTCAACCGGTTTGGATTTGGTACCATAAAGTCTTAAACCAAGTTTTTAAATAATTTCAAAATGGTTGGTTGTGATATAATTTTAAAATTGAATATATATATATATATATATATATATATATATATATATATATATATATATATATATATATATATATATATATATATATATATATATATAAGGCTCATGTGAAACCCTTCTTTATTATAAGAACTCTTTAACTTATCTACTCACCATTGATATGGTATCAATATGGAATATTCTATTTGGAAGGCTAAAATGGGAGGAGGGTTATTTTAGTCATTTTCACATTTGTACTTTTCTGATCAACTTTTCACTTTATCATATTAAAATCATTTTTTTCATTTTACATATTTTTATTTCACACCATGGATGCCAAGCTCTAGATCTATCTCCCCACCACCATTGATGCTTCAAGTCACCTTCTTTCACAACCTACCATCACAATTTCACCTACCATCACCAACGATCCCAACTCCCAGCACCACAACCATGACACCACCACCGTCGCCGCTGATTCTGATTCACACAACCCCACGACATCACCTCCACCACCACTATTATTGATTCCATTCCATCGTTCTCTCTCTAACATCGACTTTTCCCGGATCTACTTCTTGACCTTGATATTCAAGAATGCAAACCCAGGTAGCATTCTCTTTTGTTCTTGTGGGTTTTGATTTGAGGATTTCTTGAAATCTTTTCTTAAAAGCTATGTAGACCCACTTGAATCTTGTTAGTAGCTTTTAGGGTTTTAATTTTATGAAAAAAATAAGCTTTCTTTACATAGTGTTGTTCATTATTTGTTCCTCATCAATCTTTGATTTTTGTATATATTCTAATGAAAAAGAAATTGTTCATAGATGGGAAAACAAGAACCTTGGAGTATGGTATATTTTGAATTTAGATTTTGATTATGAACAAAAAAAAAGAACTAGGGTAACTGGTGTTTTTTTAAAGGACACTAACAATCTCGTTTAAGATTTCAAGCCTCTTTACAGAGTGGTAGAAGATACACAAGAGAAAATGTTGTTTTTTCTTAAGTTACAATGATTTACATTGATTCACATTAAAAAAAAAAAGTTAGTGGTGTAGTTACAATAGTTTGCAGATTGTTTTACATTATTCTATAGATTGGTTTAGATTAAGTTAATTTTGTGACAATGGTGTAGTTTTATTTATTTGATTTCTTTATAGTTTTAAAATTTGGTTACAATGGCGTAGTTACAGGATGTAAAGTTGTTTTTGGTTGTTAGGTTGTTGTAATGACGATATTACTGAAAGTTTGAACGATGTAATATCGGGTGTAATGACGATTCGTTTGTTTTACAGAGTGATTTATATTGGTTAATATTGGTTTACATTAGTTTACATTGGTTTACATTGTTATTTTTTATGGTGTAACACATTATTACATTAGTGAATTACCATGATACATTGGTTTACTTCGGTTTAACTTCATTACAACAATGTAATTTTGTTATTTTGGTTTTGTTACAGTGTTTAAATTTAATTACAGTGTTGTAGTTCACATTAAAAAAAATTTAGTGGTGTAATTACAATAGCTTGCAAATTGTTTTACATTATTCTATAAATTGGTTTACATTAAGTTAATTTTGTTACAATGGTGTAGTTTTGTTTATTTGATTTCTTTATAGTTTTGAAATTTGATTACAATAGCGTAGTTACATGATGTAATGTCGTTTTGGTTGTTAGGTTGTTGTAATGACGATATTACTGAAAGTTTGAACGATGTAATATCGGGTGTAATGACGATTCATTTGTTTTACAGAGTGATTTACATTATTTAATATTGGTTTACATTAGTTTACATTGGTTTACATTGTTATTTTTATGGTGTAACACATTATTACATTAGTGTATTCCCATGGTGTAACACATTATTACATTAGTGTATTACCATGGTACATTTGTTTACTTTGGTTTAACTTCGTTACAATGGTGTATTTTTATTATTTTGGTTTTGTTACAATGTTTAAATTTAATTACAGTGTTGTAGTTACATGGTGTAATATCGTTTGCTTGTTAGGTTATCATAATGAGGATGTTATTGCTAGTTGGGGTGGTGTAATATCGGGTGTAAATATTTGGTACAGTAATGCAAGATTATATAATCTAATCGTTTGCAACATTACATGGGAATTAACGTTGTAACTTGTAACATGGGTTTAGTGTTGTTTGGTTGTTGAAATAATGATGTAATTAATGGTTTAATGTTGTTTAGATTTTGCATACGAAAATGATGTAATTCACTGTAACATCTAACGTCCAGAAATTTTTTTAAAAAAGTATCGAGACTATATTAGAATTAAAGAGAATAATGAGACGAGTTTAATGATGTTATTTTTATAAAAAATTAACAATGTATGAAAAAGTTATAAAGGCTATAAAAACAAAAGGGGTAAAAACTTTAAATAGGAAAAAAAAAGAATTAGGGGAAATAGGGGGGACATGTGTCATATTTTTGTTAAAAGCTGATTTTTAGTTAGTAGATAAAATGACTATTTTGCCCTTTTGTATTAAAAAAAGAATAGAGAGATCTAGTTCATTGATTTTTTGATCCATGGTGGTATTGAGTTAAAGATTTCTCATAAAAAGGTTGGGTTCTCATTAGAACTACACCCTATATATATGTACACACACACACACACACACACATATATATATATAATATATATATATATATATATATATATATATATATATATATATATATATATATATATATATATATATATATATATATATATATATATATATATATATATATATATATATATATATAGATAGATAGATAGATATGTCTATATACATATATATATCCTCTATATATATACCTATCTCTATATCTCATCTCTATATATACCCTATCTCTCTCCCTCTCTCTCTCTATCTGTCTCTATCTCTCTCCTCTCTCTCCTCTCTGTCTCTTCTCTCTATCTCTCTCTCTCTCTCTCTCTCTCTCTCTCTCTCTCTCTCTCTCTCTCTCTCTATCTCTCTCTCTATCTCTCTCTCTATATCTATATATATATATATATATATATATATATATAGGAGGGATCCTAAGAAAACCATATAGTTTTAAGAAAACCAAGAAAACCAATTCTAACCAATCAAAAATTTTCATTATAAATATATATTTATTATTTACAAAGGGTGTTTTAGTAATTATCTATGAAACTTATTTATAGTAAAAAATCATTGTTAACTACAATCCCTTATTTTACTCCATTGTTGAACAAATTAGGCTAATTAAAGGCATCGAACTTTTCATCTTCATCAATTTGATTCTTCAACCATTTTTTCTTCCTGATTCAATGATACAATCCTTTTTACATAATGAATTTCTGCAATATTTTTATCTGTTCCATCATTTATATGGTGGTGATTGAGTTTTCTCCAAAAACATTAATCGACGATGGATGATAGATGGAGGACGACTATCAAAACAAGATGAAGCGACATCAGAAACCATAGATCGATCAACAAGAAACATCATCGAGATGATGCAACATCAACAAGGAATGATTTCATCGACAAAAAACCATCAATAAATTCAAGTTGGTCGGCATTAGAAGATCAACAGTGTTGTTTGATTGCATCCAGATTTAAGATGATTTCAATCGATATTCATCAATTTAAGTTAGGTTTGTCTGAAATTTTATCGAATGATTGTGTTCTAGTTTTTAGATTGTTACGTATATGTAATCAAGTTATCATTATGTACATATGGAAGCTCAACTTATGTTTACGTATATGTAACTCTTATTTATTTTTTTCAAAACTTAAGTTTTGGCTTCTTTTTTATGATTGTTACGTGTATGTAATCAAGTTACATATAGGTAACCATGTCTACATATGTTGTTATCGTTATGTAAAAAAACATCAGGTTACATATATGGAACCACGTCCACATATGTGTTATAGTTTCATAAATGACATCAGGTTACATATACGAAACCACATCTACATATATGTAAACTAATGAGTTTAATAAATTGGTTTGTACTAGTTATGCATTATAGTTACATGTATCTAATTGATAATTGTTGCATATATGTAACAAGATGTATAAACGTGGTTTACTTTGTCTGAAGATTTACGATTAGACTTGTTTAAGAAAACTAATTATGCGTTTACGTATATGTAAGCAGGTTAACATATGTTTGCATCAGGTTACTGTTGGGTTATTTAAAAATAAAATAAAGATGAAGTCAATGTTGATGTATATGAAAATAATCAAAATAAAATGAATTCTTGGATTTTGTATAAATGTAATTTATGAGAGAGAAAAGAGAAGAGTGAATGTAGGAAGTTGGTAGTTATTTTCAAAACTAAAAAAAATATTGTTCCAAATTTGCCCTTATGCCATTAATATACTCTACTTAAATTTTGGATTATTTACTAAAATACCACTATGTATATCAACCATTGATCATGTAGATCAATGGTTTAGATTTGGTTTTCATAGTTTTTTAGTAAATCATGGTTTTCTTAGGAACCACCCCCTATATGTATGTATATATATATACATACATATATATATATATATATATATATATATATATATATATATATATATATATATATATATATATATATATATATATATATATATATATATATATATATATATATAATGAAGATAAACAATAATGGTCTAGAAACAGTGAGGCATCTATTCACTTCCTGTTTAATTGCTTAAGTTATTGGTGTCAGTTTCCTCTAATCTATGCTCTCCTAGATGATTTCTAAAGCTGCATAAATTTTGGGGGGTGAATGATAAGAAAAAGGTGACTCAAGGTATAATTTTAACGGTGTGTTGGTGTATTTGGAGATCAAAAAACGAGGCGGTTTTCTCAAGTAAAAGGTTACTCCGACAAAGCTTATGGATGATATCAAGGTTATGTCGTTCCTTTGAATCAAGCATAGGTCCAACCTAAATGAGTTCCAATGGCAGAAATGATGTAATTTCAATATCGGAATGTAACGTTCTCTGTGTATGGTGTTTTTCTTTTAGGTACTCATCTAACTCCTCCTTGTTAATTCGTTAAAAATAATACACCATCTTTCGAAAAGTAAAGTAGTAGTAATAATGGATAGTAAAAATCATTTATAGTCATAGTGATATCACAATCATTATGTTAAGTTGGGGTCAATATAAATCGTTATTGGTCAGTGGTATTTAATTATGATTAAAATGGCTATTAAAAATGATTGACCTAATATAATCATCATGACCTAATATGAGTTATTGCAGTTCGCCGTTCAAAAAAAATGAGTTATTGCAGTTCCTTCTAGACCTTTAGACCATGAGTAATGATTAATGCCCATTAAGGGGTATTTTCTGTCACATCAGCGTCAAATCACCATTACTTTTTTTGTTATTAAAACATAAGTAATGGTTGATGCTCCTATAATGCCCCTTCATCATTATGGATTTGGTGATTTGTGGCGTTATAATAATAACGCTTGGGAGACTTTCTTTAAACATAACGCTCCACAGTAATGGTAAATCTCAATATAATTTGTTAATACTTGTCATATTATTCATTGGTTGTCAAATAGGATTAACAATCATGAATACTGATCAATTATGATCACTATTCGTTGATTGGGCTAAAAGTATTCATAGTGGATTCTTCATCTTTATTCATATATTACATTAAAAATCATTATTTTTTTCTCTTTTTTCAATAAATAATACTTTTTATACCTTTATTATAATTTTTTCTCTCTGCTCCACTCACAACGACTTTTAAAAATATTAAAAAATTTATAGGGATTGACAGTTATTTTCCAAATATACTGATTAACAGTAATATTTTCTTTATTTTTCACTCACAATCACTTAAAAAATTCCCTATAATATAGAATATACACTCACTCACATAATTTTAAGGATTGCATCATAAATGCTCTAATGAGAGTTAATGTTGGCCAATGAGGCTTAAAAGACTTCATAAATACATGTATCACTTAACTTAGTCAATAAGGATCAATGTTAGTGAGTTATAGTCAATAATGATGTATGGTTCTCAGGATCTATTATACATATACTAATTACTTTCTTATGTATTATGAGTTGTACAACATATTTTAGAGGTTGTACTTAACTTTTGTCTTATTCAATTTAATCTTTAACTTTTTTATTTTAGCCCAACATCTTTACATCTTTTATAATTTAATCTAAATATTTTTTTTTTACTTTTAACTTTGGTCTCTATACTTTTTATATTTTAAAATTTTTCGTTTTACGTTTCGGTCAACATTTTGCAAGTTAACATGTTGTAGTGTGCGTGTAGCTCAACATTTTTACGCTTATTTTTCTTCCCGTGTAATGGTACCATCGCAACGCGCTGATCCAAAATCAACTTAGTTATTGTTTTATATATTTTAGGTTTCGCCTAACGGCGGTGTGTCATTGGTCCTACGTTTCGGTTGGTGGTCGCTAACGGTGGTGTCTTTGGTGCTACTTAGCATAGTTTTACGCCTCTTCACAATCTTAACACATAAGCAGCCAAAAAATCACAACAATCATCAGATAGTTCCCCCAAAAGTAAACAAAATCTAGGTTGTATTTGCATCAAATTATAAAACAGATCAATTTCAAAGGGAATACCACTAAGATCGTAGGTGATTAGGACCAATAAAAGATTGATAATTGAAAGAGTGGAACTAACAAATTTCTTGAAATCAGAAGCTCTCTCAGATTATTAAACCGAAATGAAATGAAGATCAGATAACTAAACGATCCACACCACACCATTATGGCTTTGTTCTTTGTGCTACTACATCGTCGTCAGGGCAGTTCAACGTTTTTTGGAACCCCAATCGAACTAAAAATGGGTCATTTTCAAAAAAAATTATTAAAACCTTTCTCCTTTTACCAGGATTAAAACCAATAATAATAAACTAATACGTTTATAGTTAGTGGAGATATTATTAAAAAAATTATATTATATATTGTGTATATATAGATGTTTAGATTAAATTTAATTTCTAGCAAATTTATTAGATTGGATGCCCAACAATTATCAAATTGTATGTTTTAATAGGAATGAAAGGCCCACTAAATTAATAAAGTGTCTAGCCCAGCCAAATGTTTTATACATATAAACCTATTTTACAAAATTTGAAAACCCTTTAACATTAGAGGCTCAAAGCCCTAGCTTTACTAGCTTTAAGCTTGGGATGACCCTGACTGTCGCTACTACCACAAATGTAGCATAACAACAAAAGGAACAGTAATATCATAATGTTATCATCCATCATGTTAATTTCGTGTTGCACGATCTTCCTCAGCATCATGACACCGTTATAGGGTTTCGTTCCTTTGGTCGCCTCCGTAAAGCAGTAAGAGGGGCCTAGATATCTCAATCATGCCATGGTTTACACCCATCTGAGTCACCAACGATGACTATTTTGCATTCAACTCGTGATTTCTGTCTATGATTCTATCAACACTATCGGTATCAATAATCGTTGCAATTCCTTTGTGAGAGAGAATGAGTTCTCAATACTATATGTGACTTTAAAAGTCAAAGGTGGTGAAAAAAGTGAGGAGAGGATAGAGGAAGTCTGCAACCAACATTATGCATTGTAAAGTTGTACATCATGTTTCAAGTGTTTGTTGTTTGGTTTTTTAAGTATAGTATAATATAATTTATATAACATTTTAACTGTACATGTTCACAAAACAAATGTACACAAAACAAGCCAGCAATCAAAATCACTTTCACCAAAGAACTAAACGCAAGCAAATACGAACCATCAATCTTTTAAAGTTCAATATTTTGCTTCAAGATGATTAATGCTATACATTCTTACTGGCTGGCTTTGAAACTCATCAATACGATCATCAAGTTAAACCGTTGATAATTTGACGTATAATCTAACAACCAACTGCCAAAACTTTGTACTTTCTGAATCCGTGATATGGAAATAGAAGTATTGATAATAATGATTTAAGCTTGAAGGAGGCTCTTAATTACAATCTTGTTCTGCAGCCTCCTTCATGATAAAATGTCAATGTTGGTCTGCAAGTATGAATGCTTGAAGGAGGCTCTGAGCTGACTGTGTTTGATCAGGTGTACCAGAGATGACAACAATATAATTAGAATTTCTTGAACCAGGTTCATGAACCACAACTTTTGCACCAGAAATCTGGAAACATGCACCACAAATGCGAATTTTGGGACAGAATTAATTGATAATGATGATGATATGTAAAGTAGATAACTAACAATGTTCTTATTGTCATCATCGAATTCATCTGCAAAATTATCCATTATTCCTCAAAGATTGAAGGGTTTATTAAAAATTTTAAGCAAGGTTATAACAGTTTTATGAGTTACATATCATGATACCATCTAAGGGTAAAACAAAGCCTATTTACCCCTTTTTAAGCTAAATTGAAATTTTTACACCAATTTCACAAAATGTGTTTGCTTTTTCACAAAAATGTCCTCACTTGTCATTTATATCTAGTTGGTTCCTTTAAAAACTAGAATTTGTCAAATACTCGGACATTTGACAATCGATTATTATAACTTTAAACGTCAGCAGCACATCCAAACTCTTTAGATACCCGTTTATTATAGCAAATTATCAGATCCTAATTATTCAATACTACATAATCGAATTTGAAAAGTACATCCAATCAATCAAAGTTAGCTACCTGTCTTAAACGAGTCAAATTGCTTCCATTCTCCCCGTAAACACAGCCAATATCATTCTCAGGGACCATAATTTCAACTGCTGTATTTGTTATAATAGCAGATCTACTGCCTCTGCAAAATGTACTTATGATAAATTACGACAGGACCCAGATAGAATATACAATGAAATGCACTGCAAATTAAAATTTAACAAAACTAAATAACAAAAACAAGATACCGGTTTACACTCGAGAGATAAATCAGTTATCTAAATGACACAATTTAGATACCATAATAACCAAGAATTCAAGCCTAACTAACTTACAACTATAAGCCCTACTTGTACAGCTTTTTTTAACATAATGCTATCCTACTAAAATTCTTATTCTTACCCCTTATCCAAAATATACCTATTTAATATTAAAAAATTCCAAAAATTTCAAAAATAATATTCAGGATATAACAAGACAAACCTGCCAAGTTCAATGCCACCTTTACCAGGAGTTGATGCTCTCTCAACATCATGTCCATTCATGGAATTTCCAGCTCCTGCCTGCAAAACAATACACAATAGATGAGGGCAGCTTGAAATATAAGAAAATAGAAGAGCTCACAAGCATAAAATAAAATTTATTACAGAAAAAAAATACTTGAGATTGCCACGGCCCAGATGATGAAGGATGATCTACATTATTGACAAGTCTGAGGTTATCCATACTTTGTGTTAAAGTAGCATGCTGATTAAAATGATTAGTTGCCAAGGAAGAACGCGTTTCAAAAGGGGGTTGACCATTTCCTCGCCCATAAAGTTTAGCGACATTGGTGAAGAGGTGGTTTCGCAGCCTGCCAGTGACACTATACAAAGCATCCCGTACATTTACATACTCTCCTGTCATCTAACCAACCGAAATAAAAAATTATTTTATTATAAATAAAACTGAAAAACTCCAAGATCATTGTGTGCACAAGAGAATTTTAACCCGTTTACATATGAATATGGGTCAACTTACCGTTTTCAATCCATTCACTTATATTTCATATGTAATGGGTCAAAGTTGAAAATCCAAAAGTCTACTTTTAATGCATAAAACCTCTTAAATCACATTTTTCAAAAAATTGATTATTATTCAGAAGATATAAACTTCTAATAAGATTTACACTAATTATTTAATAAAAACAAAATATTTTGGACAAAAAGTGTTTCAAAACTTTTTGCCATATTTACTTGAGTGAGATCAGAAGCATAAAAATCTCACCAAAACTACTTCATCAGACTCTGATGCACATCCAGGAAAATTCTTGCCATTAACTATCTTTATAAAAGCACCAGTTACTTTTCTCATGTCCGCCATTATGGAACCACCTTTTCCCAAAAGACAACCCATTTGGCAATGTGGAATCACAAGTCTAGCGGTAATAGGTGTTCCTGATGATGGTGAGTCTAACCCCTTTTCGTAGGCGCTCTCCACAGACCTATTGAAAATAAGAATCACAGCATTTTGTGCAGGTGAGATCTGTGACTCTGGGCTCTACAACAGAATACAAGGACCAAGTGAAGAACAATTTAAGATATCATTATAAATATTAGTTGTAAGCTATACAAATTCCAACTAACGAACCTCAGTTGCAGTTATGGTGATTAACCGTTCATCACAGTCATGTACTGGATATGCAACGCTTATAGAAGCACCTGTTTGGTTTTCAAATGCCCGAATGATCGTCCCTGAAATGCCTATCACACCACCTACAAGATCCCTTGAACAAAGGATTCTAAAAGCTATTAAATACTGATTCGGGGAAGTTTCAAAATGCTGGCCTCCTAAACCATAATTAACAGAGCTAGTCGGTGCAGGTTCTTGGGCATGATTGAACCCGTTTTGAGGTCTTAGTGGAGGGTAATGATCTACATGCCCATTTGGCAACATGTGATTGAACCTATTGTGAGGTCTTACTGGAGGGAAATGATCCACATGCCCATTTGGCCACACGGGTTTGAACCCATTGTGACCTCTTGCTGGAGCAAAATGATCCATGTGCCCATTTGACCACACGGGTTCCCGATTGAACCTGTTGTCACCTTTACCACAAGCCACCCTTGATCTGTCTTGAGAGGGGCAATCTTGAATCCGACGAGCAACTGCAATAAGCGCCTTCTTAACCGCTAGAATCTCACCCTCAATCTGCCATCAAACCACACACATCACCAAATCTTGAATCTAAAAGTTTTGACATTTTCACAAACACTTGGCATGCAGATAAAAAACAACAGCTAAACAAGTGAACAAACATCAAAGATTCAACACACTAACCTCAATCAGTTCATCAGAATCCATAGCACAAGAAGGCAATCTTTCATGACCAAATACTCTGATCTTACACCCAGTATCCCTCTTGACCTTCTGCACCACATTCCCACCTCTCCCAATCACAAACCCTACAAAACTCGTATCCGTAAGCAATCGACAAGAAACCACACCTCCAGGAGCAAAATAACACCCATCAGCTTCAGCTGCAACACTCAAAACCCTCTCATAAACCCTCACTAACGCTTCTTGTGCAGCAGAAACCTCTGTATACTCACTACTATCTTCACAACTTTCATCATCAAACGACATTCTTCTGTTGACGAAAGAATCAGCAACGACACTGATCACACGATATTCGCAAGTGGGTGGAGCGTCTTCTACACGAATCTTTGCTGACGTGTGTTCTTGCAGGTGTTTGATTACAGACCCTGATTTCCCGATGACACCGCCAATGCGGGACGAGTGGCATAAGAGGCGGAAGCAGGTGTAGATGATCGGAGTTGTTGGTGGCGTGGTGGCTGCGGCGGTGGTGGTGGTGGGTGGTGGTGGTGGTAGTGGCGGTGGTGGGGCGGCGGTGGTGGTGGCGGCGGTGTAGATTGGGAGAGAGGTGAACGGAGCTCCGGCCATTGCTCTGCTTCTTCTCCGGTGATGTTTGAGGACTCTGGTTAAATTTATTACAAGAATATGTTTAATGTTTAATGTTTAATGTTTAATTATTAATATTATTTAATTAATACGGTGAGTTTATTTAAGGAATAAGCTAGTGTCAAATTATGTTTATGAATCTTTTTATATAATAAATTAGTTAAGAATAACATCTAAATATACTACCCTCTCAATTAACGAATATCATAAATCTAAAACAGGGTCATTACATCAATATGTATCGAATAGATTTATACGAATCATATGAACTGTCATTTCGTCACATTAATTAGAGATGTTTCTCACGAGTCGTATACACACATACGACTTGAAGCAAACGAGTTGTATAGACTTTTTTTTAATTATTTGACGTGACATAATATTATTTAATATACGTGTAAATTATTTGACGTGACATAATATTATTTAATATACGTGTAAATTATTTGACGTGACATAAGATTTTATAACTGACATAAGATTTTATAACAAAGTATTATATAAACAACTATATCTTTATTCAATTCATTGTTTCATTATATAAGATGTCGTCTAAAGAAGCAACCGACCCATCCACCAACAAATTCAAAATAAAAGGATTTAAATATGAAGTTGACTAGGTTTAAGAGACTCTAATCCAAGCGTTGTAACTTACTATACAAGTTGTAGTGAAGGTTTATGAACAGAAAAGTTTCTCCCATATCGACACATGGAGATTGTAAGAGCCCATTCGAAATGGTAGCTCGTTCTATTGATGGGCTCGGAGTTTGAGGGATACTCTATATAAGGAACCAATACATCAAAGTTAGGCAACTATACAAGTTTTAGTGAAGGTTTCACAAGCAATATAGTCAATTTAAACGGAAACACAACACCGACAAGACAACTACGGAAAGAGAAGAAAGTTGCCGATCAATAAAGCAAAGGAAAAGAGAGTTTGGTCGACCTTGTTTCCGAGTATAGGGCGATGAAGAGGCATGAGAGTAGAGAAAAAAAAGTCTTTGAAATAAGAGGGTGGAAACAAAAATAAGAAGAGATCAAAAGACGATGACCATGATGTAAGAGCAACGAAAGTCCATCCGGCAGGAACAAACAGATCGAATACAGAGACATTTATGAAAGCAGATAAATATGTGACCGAACCGTTCTTGCAAATAATGATTCAACATAAACGTGATTATGATTGTTAGGTTTTTTTTTTAATTTCTATTTATTTTAATCTTAGTTATAATTTTCAGGTTTTTTTTTAAATTTTGGTTATTTAGATTTTAATGTGTTTTATTTTCTAATAATGAAATTGAACGGTAGTAGGCCGGTTATGAAACAAGATTTTATAATCATATATGAGAATAAAAACCAATAATATTTAGCCCAAGTGATTAAGTTGAGATATCCCAATATTTCATTAAAACATAAAAAGTATTGGGTTCGAATCCCACCCGAGACAAAAAAAAAATTCAAATTGGATCAAAGAATTTTCTCACCTAGTGTAAGTTTCTTTCTGAGGGTGGTCTCAAATTGAAACTAATAGGGACAAGACTAATATACAAGCTTCACTTAGGGTGCCTGTAAGTCTAGTGCCTCAAAATTCGAATAATAAAAATATCAAATATACCATTGGTTTGTCAGTGATTCAATTAGCAATACGAACGCATAACCGCCACTACTAACCTATTTAGAGTTTATGACGAACGAACAAGCGAACGGATGACAAAATTCAACCCTTCCAATTTCGTGTGCCGCTTATCCAAATTAAGGCGGGACCCACTTTTTGTCTCATAGGATTCCATAAGACACCACCATCACTTGAGTTTCATACCTTTGATTTTAACATTCAAGGATCATCGTTCTTTTTAGAAGCTCGATCAAACATGGTGGTGAACGCAGTTGAGCTTTTGAAGAAGGAGATACCACTGGATGAAGAAGAATCACTATGCATACATGAACATGTCATCACTGGCCTTGTTCTTGTGGACATCATCAATGGCTTCTGCACCATTGGAGCTGGAAATCTGGTCTGTTTAATAATTACTTATAAACCATAAAGAATTAGTAGTATAACTTTTTTCAAGATCATCTGATCATGTTGATCATGTTGATGATGATGATGATGGTTGTGTTTGTGAATTAAGGCACCCAGAGAGCCAAACAACCAGATGATGGAGATGATCGATGAATCGGTGAAGCTTTCGAGTGTGTTTTGTGAGAAGAAGTGGCCGATTCTCGCGTTTTTGGATACGCATGAGCCTGGGAAACTTGAACATCCTTATCCTTCTCACTGTCTTGCAGGCTCTCATGAATCTAATTTGGTTCCTGGTATGTGGTGTTACTCTTCTTAATTCGCTTTTATTATTACGCGCTTATTTGACTTGCTTGCGTCGATTTAAGTTGTGTTTTATCTGAAACGGGTCAAATAAAAGAAAATAGATTATGCAACAACTATGGATTATAAAATGCTTTTTAAATATTTATTACTCAGATACCTTTCCTATGAGGTATCTAACAAGTTATGTTTTATCTGTAACGAGTTTGCGAACAAATATTGTAAACGGGTCGAAAAACGGGAAATTATCTGTTTTGATATGACTCCATGAAATACGATATATGATTGTAGTTATATTTCTCACATGAATTACTTGTAAAAAGTTAAAAACTTGTGGACAAAAAGTGGTTTCACATGTACCAAACGATTACTCGACTCGAGGTAACTCCGCCAATCTATTTTGCCACCTCTAGCCTCTAGTGACAACAAAGGACTAATTTTCCTAGCACCCGATCGTTGGTCTCATCTTTTTAACTTGTGTTCATCTCTATACAGCTCTACAATGGCTGGAGAAAGAGCCAAATGTGACGATAAGGCGCAAGAATTGTTATGATGGATATATAGGTTCCATAGAAGAAGACGGGTCAAATGTTTTTGTAAACTGGGTCAAAAACAATAACATCCAGACGGTAAGTGTTCCCGAATACGTATCAAACACAAAACCTAACCGCTAATTGCCACCTAACACCGCCTGTTTTGTTCTTGTTTAAGTTACTGGTGGCAGGGGTATGCACCGACATATGCGTGCTTGACTTTGTTTGCTCCACATTATCAGCAAGAAACCGCGGGTTTCTCACGCCGTTGAAAGACGTGGTGGTGTATTCTCGTGGTTGTGCCACCTTTGATTTCCCAGCATCGGCTGCAAGAGATACTAAAGATGTCTTAACTCATCCCCAGGTATAAACAATTTACTCCTAAGAAGTATGTTATTACAAATGTAATTTAGTGGGTGTTTGGGAATATTTTTTTTTCCTTACTTATTAACTTATTAACTTTTAAAAAGTTAAAAAGTCATTTTATAGTGTTTGGCAATATAATGATTGTGAGGGAAATAAGTCAATAAGTCACTCCATACTAACTTATTAACTTATTAAAAAAGTCAATAAGTCAATAAGTTGTTTTAATAAGCAAACCCAAACATGCCCTTAGATACTGAAACTGTTAGAAGTTAATTCTAATTGTGGCCATATTTGGAAGTTTAGGGGGGAGAATCATCAAGAGTCTAAAGATAGGTTTGTTTTATTTAGTAAGTTTTAATTAGTTTTATTTAAGGTATTAGTATTTATGTTTTGGCTGTGAATGGGTTGTCATTCCAGCTGTGTTTGAGTGGAGTTTTCATAGGTATTAAGGTTAGGATTAGTATAAAAGAGGGTCATGGTCTAAGAGTTTTGTGTGTGGTTTTTATTCAATAAAAAAAAGAGTCGTGGGGTGTTTTCCCGTAAAAACACTGTTGTCTTTGTGTTTCTGTGACCAATTGGCTAACAATTGGTATTAGAGCAACAAAGATCCAGGGCTGTTGAAGACAAAAACCGACCACCATCAAACCAAGAATGAACTTGTGATTGATTCATATATTGATAAAGAGCTGCTGATCAATTATGAATGTTGCTGCAAGGTTCTAATAAAAGGGTTGTTTGTGTAGCAATCAACCAGCAGAGTGCAGACCAGATTTGTGAAGTTTCTGCTCTATTTCTGTTGAAGGATCAAAGGGCTGTGAGAGCTGGTTGCAAGAAGCAATCAAAACAGGGTGAAGATAAGTTACTGATCTTTGATAGATCAATTGAAGAAAGGTTGTGTGACGCAACTGCAGTTGAAGAAGACCAGTGTGATACAGGTTACAAAAGTGTGATACCGGTGTAGAGAAGAAGTTGTTCAATCCGTGAAAGATTGAACCAACTTTGTTGTGAAAGAGGGTTCGAGAAGAATTGATTTGTGATTGATCAAAGTGGGAAAACGGGTGATCCGTGTGAAGAAGTGAGAAACTGATCTGTGTGAAGAGTTTTTCAGTATATCTGTGTGAAAACAGATTGTTTTTGTTGCTATATCTGTGTGAAACAAATTGGTTTATGTTGATTTTGCTGCTGAAGTTTGTAAATCAGAGGAGTTTTGCTACTGTTGCAGGAACTGTTTGTGAAGTTTTTTTTGTGAAACAAAAAAGTGATCAGGTAGTTCATAGAAGGTGCAGGAGCAGTTGTTTTACCCCACCAAGAACCAAACAATATGACTTTACAATGTCCAAAATTGACCACAACAAACTACACTGCATGGTCAATTATGATGGAGACCATCCTAGGTGCACATGGTCTGCGAGAGGCCATAGAACCTGTGACAAGAAGTGAAATTGATGATAAAAGAAAATACATGACAAAGGCGTTGATATTTCAGTCACTACCGGAGGATGTGTTACTTCAAGTGTCAAAGCATAAGGATCCGAAGAATGTTTGGGATGCATTATGGGTCAGATATGTGGGAGCCGAGAAGGTTCAAAAGGCTCGCTTGCAAACACTTAGAAGTGAGTTGGAAGCAATGAAGATGACTGAAACAGAGACTATTGATGAATTTGCAGGTAAGATTAGTGGGCTACAGTCAAAGTATAAAAGTCTTGGATCTTCACTTGATGATGAGATAGTGGTGAGAAAGTTCCTGAATTCCATGCCAAAGAAACATTTGTCAATTGTTGCTTCGATTGAGCAATACTCGGAGATTGAGAAAATGGCATTTGAAGAAGTGGTGGGTCGACTTAAAGCTTACGAAAAGAGGGTAAAATCCCAAGATGAAATTGAAGATAGGCAAAGTAAATTGATGCTCACTTGTAATGATGAACATCCTAACCAAGAAATGATAGTGATTATCAACAAGCTTATGGATGGGTTAATCGGGATGGAAGAGGTCGTGTAGAGGCTTTAGTTTGGGAAGAGGAAGGGGTCGTGAGAATCGACCCGGTTCAAGAAATGATCAACGGGAGACAATGGGAGAACGAGACAAGTCTTGGGACCAATGCTATCGATGTGAAGAGTTCGGACACTTTGCATATGAGTGTCCAAAGTCAAAACCAAAGCATGAGGAGGCCAACTTAGTTTGTGAAGATGATGAGCCAAGTCTACTTTAGAGAAGGAAGACCACATTAGGATTAAAGGGGTGATTGTTAGAAGTTAATCCTAATTGTGGTCATATTTGGAAGTTTAGGGGGGAGAATCGTCAAAAGTCTAAAGATAGTTTTGTTTTATTTAGTAAGTTTTAATTAGTTTTATTTAAGGTATTAGTATTCATGTTTTGACTGTGAATGGACTGTCATTCCAACTGTGTTTGAGTGGAGTTTTCATAGGTATTAAGGTTAAAATTAGTATAAAAGAGGGTCATGGTCTAAGAGTTTTGTGTGTGCTTTTTATTCAATAAAAAAAAGAGTCGTGGGGTGTTTTCCCACAAAAACACTGCTGTCTTTGTGTTTCTGTGACCAATTGGCTAACAGAAACATACAAGTTCTTTTTTGTTTATATAAAGATTGAAAGGTTACTAAACCATAAAGGTTTGACAGGAAATAATGCAGCATATGGGTTTGTACATGGCTAAAGGAAGGGGAGCAAAAATAGCAAAGGATGTGTCTTTTGGTGCCCTAAAGAGGCAAACATGAAGCCAATATTAATATGTAATCTGTTTAATCTACTAAACTTAAAAAGAAACATTGTATCACTTATGCTTGTAATATATGGTGTGCAAGGTATTTTCTTTTACACTTTCGCTGGATGTCACGATCTGACCGTTCACGATGGTTAAGGGGAAAAAAACAAACCAACAGCAGAAAGGCCAAAAGCAGTTCGTTTTCATGGCTAATAACTTTAAATCCTTAAACAAAGGATAAACGATATGCTAAGTTGGTCGCTTGAGTCTGTTTCAACGGTTCATGGACACAAGCTTCACTTCATCAAATACAGTGGAATATTGAACTTTATATGTCTAGATTTTAATCATTTTTTAAGTATCTTGAAAGAGTTAACAAGTGAATCAATAGGCAAAACCAACTGGAACTAGTTTTAGAAAGGAATTTACAAGACAAAATTTGAAGTTTCTCTATTCAGGACTTATTTAAAATCTATAAAGACTGATTGATTCAGATGTTGGGACATAGTAACCAACTTACATACATCATCTCTTCTCTAAATAACACAACTTGACTAGTCAAAAATGACTGATAATTACATTGGTCATTTGACTCTGATGGAATACTATGCAAGTGGGTATACACCTCCCTGCTCCACTGTTAGGACTCCATAAGTCATCTGACACTGCAAGACAGTGAGAAATAAAAACAAAGGATAACTTGTAATTGAATAAGCTGGATAAATAAATGAGAGAAACAATGCAATTTACTCATATATGATTATTATTCTTATTTAATCCGTGGCGACTACTTCCAGCAATCACTATCAACAAGTACCATCTCCACCCCTTCAAAGTTCAACCACCACTAACACCACCATCAAAACCCCTCCAGCCACCAACTCCTCATCACCTTAATCCAACACCACCCATCACAAATTCATGTTCATCACACACCTATACCCACACAAAAAAGGTGTACCTCGTGCTTGACTTACACACACCCAAATGCGATCTGATGCACTGTATGCTGGAGGCAACACTTACACACACCTAAATGCCAAAAAATATTCCATCTCACACACAATCCTATTTGCACAAGCATTGCATCCTACACACAAACATACACATCCTAACTTAGTAGAAATTAGGGTCCAAGACATGAAGTTAAGAACATTTGAAGCAGAATGTGTTGGGGCACAATCAATATACTTATATACATTGATTTTGGGTTCAAACAAACTACTAACTTTTGCATTAATCAAACCTATTACAAAACCCAAACACAAACCAGACTTGCATTAGTGTGCCGTGTGTTTCATGTGGTAAGGTTTGGGTTCAAACAAACTACTAAATTTTTGCATTAATCAAGCCTATTCTAAAACCCGAAAAACAAAATTCTAATCTGACAAAACCCAGACTTGATTGCATTAGTGTGATGTGTGTTTCATGTGGAAAGGTGTGACTAGAGAAGGGAGCAGCGCAACGAGAGAAGCAAGACTATGGTGGCGGTGATGAATGTAGTGCCATGGAAGGTATAGATGGAGATATCTTGTTTGAAACTGGAAGAGTAAAAAACACAATAATAGACATTGACATGTAGTTCAATATTAGGTTATATATGAAAATAGCATTCATATTCTTCATCTTTTTGGTCTCAGGTGTGCGCTTTTTTAGAGCCTAGGTGATAGGCGAACCCTTTGAGCCTTTGACTACTTGGTTGCTATAATGAAGAATTAGAGTTATAATATGTCACTATTTTATGCCCAAAAAACCTACTTTATTGCAATAAAAGGGATGTGTGTGCAGAAACAGGACAACTCACTTTTTAAAAAATAGTTATCATGATTAGGAGACATAAATAACAAAAAACGAATGATGAGTACATATATAAAAGTAGTGCAGTGGTGGTGTGCTGGTGTGTGCCACATGTGCCTATGAGACCACTTTTTCAAATTTGTTTTCAATGCCAACTCATCACCAAAACTCATACTGTGAATGTATCTGCTAAGCATGGGATATATGAAAAGCTTACCTATAAGATCTGAATCAGCTAGAAAAAAGATTTGTGAAGATTTATGTACAAAGAGCGTCTTACTCCTGCAGCCTTAGCTGATTGAAAAACACTAAGAAATGAGATTCAGGGGCCCAGTATACAAATCCAACAACAGGACCTCCATTAATGTACTGCAAAAATAAACATATAAAGCTAGCATCAATAACATTTAGTAAAAAGTCTAGAAAGTCAAATCAAGTACTGAAAAAGTAAGAACCTTCCCGTCCAAAATAACAAGTTCACCATCCACCCATCGAGGATTCTGAAATCCTGGGTCTGCAAGCCTCCCTTGTCCCCGATATCGAGCAATCTGAATTACCAAAAAGATCTCAAAACGCTCACATAATATAATAATATAAACATTTAAATACTTGCCACTCCAAATTCTTCTGGGATGATGCCTCTATGAGGTAACTGATACTTCGTTCCAACTTTTGCACGAAATGCAACCTGTAGAGAGAATAATTTAGAAAGGTGTATATGATTCTATATTAAAAAAACAAAGAGAAGTGCACAGTTTACCTGCCCAGCTGGAACATAAGGATCCCCAGTAATCTTTACTGCTTCTACATACTCATAAAACTCAAGATTTGAAAACTTCATGTTACCATCTTCTTGCCACTGCCCAAATTTTCTTTTTAACTGAATCACCTCAGAAGTGTATATCCCATGTGCACCAACATATAATCCTGCCATAAATAATTGGAATTTAGCTTTGGGCTTCAATGTAGATAATAAAATGTTTGTTGGCAGGGAATAAATAGTAATAGAACTCAATTATATTCTTGTTGTAGATTTCTGTTTGGTTTGAATATTCAGTTTCGAAATTGAAATGTAGACAAACAGTAAACGTCTAAATTACCCACTATTGATTATTTTATATTATGTAATTTTTTGTTACTCTTCTTAAAAAAAGACATATTTACATGTGTTCTACAAATATTAATAAAATTATTTCAGCTACCCTTTATTTACATTGGTCCCCAAAGATGTTTGCAATTGAATTGCAACCAAAAAAGGCAATGGAATGGAATCCTCAACTCCAGCTCCTCCAAAATCTCACCATTTAAAGGATCTCGGGTAGAGGGAAGCTCGATTCGATTAAATGTTGTAGATCCAGATAAAGGTTGACGGTTTTGAGCCTGACTAAGGCTGAGATTTATCAACTGATTTACATCTTTAAGCACCTGAAAAACAAAAGGATATCATCAAGAACTTCAACGATCTGAACTTGACATGCAATAATCAAAAATTTTGATTCATGTAGTCAAGGCTAACCTTCATGGGTATCTTCCCTGTCCCAATATATTTGGCAAGATTGAGCATAACAGTGTCTATGCTACGAGTACCTTGAATCTTAGCATCTTTTTGACTTGAAGATTGTGCATTACTGGAATGAACATTTTGATTTTCTTTCTGTATAGAGAAAGTGAATGACGAACGGTTTTTCTTTTCTAGCTTAGCTGGCACTCGAACTAACTCTTTAGGAGATGTATCATCGGAAATTTTTTGTACTAAACCACCAACTACCACTTTGACTGCAATCTGACTATTATTTTCCCCATCAATTATAGTATTACCAGCATCAATATCAATATCGATATCAATTTGCTCTCCATCAGCTTCATCTTTGATTTCCTCTGTATCATCATCATCTTCTTCTTCTTCTTCATCGTCTTCTTCATCTTCTTCCTCCATGATTTGTTCGACCACTTTCGATATTAAATCTCTGTCTATTTTTCCTGGTGATGTCACATTCATGACCTTAATTTTCACATCTTTTGCGCCAGGAATCATATCTCGCAGAATATTCTCAAAACTATATTCCTCATCATCCGTATCTTCATTATCTTTTGCAAATACATCACTTTTGTCACCCATGGGGTCCACGATATTCACACTGTTAATAATATTTACACCTGATGATTTGGATGAATAAACTGAAAAATCTTGAGGACCCTCCTTCCGTTTTAGGTATACAGCCTGATTATGCAAATTCAATCCCGTATTAAACTGAGTTAAGGATGACAAAAATTAAGAAAAAAATAGCTGAATGAAGAGAGCTACCTGATGCTTGTATTCTCCTTTCTCATTCATTGTAATAAATATCTCGAACAAAGGGACACCATCTGCAGCCTTGGCAAGCTGCCTGAAATTCAAAGGCAATTATTGAACTTTCTCATTATAGATACATATACATGAACATACATACTTACATATATACATAAGAGAAACGGAACTATAGAATGCTGATAAATTACATTAGGAAATCAATTTTCTTAAAAGTTTTCCAACTATAACATGGTTTCAAAGATATACTCTACCTGGGACTATAACTTCTTGCAAGGTATCTTCCGTGCTCTGCGCTTATACGAATGATTCGACCATACGGGTCTTTGCTGTCATCAGAAAATCCAGCCCACCAACCAACCTAAAATTCAAGATAAATATAATAATATAATTGATATATGGTAATGAGAAAGCACAAATATCGAGGGAATGTAGTCCAGATTGTCCAAGATAGACATGATAAGCAGATAGCAATCACAAACACAAATGAACTATACAAGAGCAAAATAGATGAAAAGAACAAGCTCGCCTATGGAAAAATTTCACACAAACACACGAGTAAGGAAAATAGATTGATGTTCACGACTCATAAAACGATATAAGGAATGCACAAAAACCAGATAGAAATCCTCATAAAAGAACTTGAATTTCGAAGGTTTGTTTGTAGCATAAATACAAGCTTTCTCCAAACAAACATTGATAATAAGATATTCAGATAGAAATCCTAACTATGACTTTTGCAAGGCCTCGATTACAATAAGAATTTCTCTCACTTAATCTCGCATGGAAAATATTACACATTACTGGATTGTCTAGCCTAAGGTCACTCAAAACATTCCAATTTACTGGAATGTAAAGTTGTGCAATGTTAGTAAAGAAAACGAGCTTATATAGACGTCCAACATCTATATTTACAGCTCATTGATTCTAGTTAACCACTTCTGTCATCACAATTTTCTTAACTACAGATTTGCTTGCTCTTGTTGAAACCATCCAACTTGTTAGAGACTTAGAGCTTCTTCTTGTGGAAGTTGAATGCTTGAATCTCGATGTAGAATATAGAATTTGATGAAGACTTGCACACTAATCAGCCAACATATTGTGTTTGGTCTAGTAGTTGTTTCTCTTGAGTAGGATTATTCTAAAGTTGGATAAATAAATTTTCAGTTTTATTTACCAAGTCTTGTAACTTGATATATTATATCAGTCTTCACTTACTAAGACTTTCATTCTAAAATTGTTTTTCTAAGTATTCAGTTATAAATCACCATCAAATCTACATATTGTTAAAACTAAGACCTAACACAATCAGATTAACACATTGGAAGGAAAATCCCACTTAACAACTTGCGATTACATCCAAACAATAATATGAATCTAATTATGCAGATATAGCACATAGTTTTGCCTCAAACAATGAGCAATAATAAGCCTAAAATGTTGCAAGATGCCAGCAAATAACTAGCGAGAGCGAGACCATCTCATACCTAAATGGTGTTGAAGGTGTTATTACATATTTACATCACATGAACACAGCGTCAAAAAAAATCCTTGCCCAAAAGTAAAACAAATAGAAGCAGACAAAGAAAAACATTAAATATGCTCCATATTCGTTCTTATAATTAATGTGGGAAGATGTATTCATCATAACATTAAAGGTTTTGCTAATGAATATCTCTTTTTGAGTTTTCAAAAGAGACCATAGTATAGTTAAAAAAAGAGGGTGTACGCAACGCTTGACTTAACTCGATGCAAATTTAAAAATAAAAAAAATAAAAAATAAAAAAAACACCAACATAGATATATAATTTCCCTTTTTGACAACACAATCAATTTTGTTAATTTCACATTGTGATTGTTCTAACTAATGTGAAGATTATCAAGATTTGGCACTTCACAATAAATGTTGTTAGTCGTAAAGGTGGTAATTTCATGCCATTTCCCTATAAATGGGTCAATGATCTTGTTTTACCTTGAAAGGACCAAATGACTTAAAAGACTCTAAAAGTCTATTATTAACGTGCACAACCACGGAACCACCTAAAACGTTTTATCCAAAGACTTCCACCATTGTTGTACCAATAACATTTTTAATTATACTTTAATATGTTGGGTATCTTTAGAACTTCTTAAATGCACAAAAGAAATTTTGCAGATTAACAGCCATTTAACGCATACTAACATTTACCAATTTCGAACAATTATCTAACCCGACCAATTTGACCACACTCAACTTGCAACCTTTAAGCTATATCATTCTAAAAGAAGCATTCTAGTGTTATAGAAGAAACATTATGATCACTTCAGAGTAACCTTTCAAAATATAAAAAACATAGGCGTTAGGATAACATAGCTAGGGTGAATTACATCAAGTTTAGTAAAGACAAGCCTTAGTTAGTTGTAACGATCCATTACAAGCAAAACGCCAAAACTACAATTAACTATGCTAGGTATTTTAGCAACCCTCAAACAAAAATATGCGCACATTTCTTACTCAACTTATGTTTATATAGTTTGAGATCCATAAACATTATGCTTATACAAGTAACATTTACAACCACTGCATTTAAAGAGAGTGATTGTAACTCACCAAACCCGCACTAGCATAATCTCGTACAAATGCTGCATCCTTGTAACGCTCTTCTTTTATGGCTTTCTGCAACAGCAGTACAGATCAGTACAATAATTCTAATTTTATATTTGATGCTCTTCACTAATAACAGTTAAATCAGCTTTGTACATTCAACTGAGACATCGCGCTGCCAACAGCGTCATTATTAGCAGCTGCTGCCATTGCAACCTTGATCCTAGCAGCTTCTTCATAGTCCTCTTTAATAACAGCATGCTTTAGCCGTGCCTATAAGGAAATATATGTCACAACTTCAACATAATAATGGTACCCCAAAGATCGTAAACTGATAATCTAGCCATTAACACGATAAAGCATTCGTAGACACTATGGGATCATCTGTAAATGGAGAATTGCTCCAAACAACATACGTTCAACTTGCTCTAATACTCTGTTTAGTGTTTACCACCCAACAACATTCAATCACTTGAGTTTTTTTTTTAATTACACTGATTCCATGGTAATCACATACTTTTGATCTCACTGCCTACTAAATCTTATCACTTTTACTTAGTATTGCATCTCGATTTCATACCCTAACAACAGTTAAAACCTAAATTTCAAACTCAATACCTTCAACAGAGAAACCATACGCTCCTGTTCATCCACGTCGACAAAATGCTTCTTCCACCGCTCCCAATCCCACTCCTCATCCCCCTCCACCACCACCTCACCTTCTTTCCTCACAGCACCACCCACCTGATTCTTCCGATAACCACCCAAATACTCATCGAACCACTTGATCACATTCCTAACGTTCTGCTGAACCACCGCGTCCCACCGCCTGGGGCTTTCGTCATCCGCACCGCCTCCTTCACTGTAATTCCTCTGACATCGACAGATGGTTGAGGAATCCAAAACCCTAGAGGGATGGTGGGAGAATCGAGTCGACGAATAGGGTGATTGTGGGGTTAATCGATTGGTGGTGGTGAGTTTAGGGGTTGTGTAGGTGAGTTTGTGAGTTGGATCGGTGATGCGTACGGAAGGGGGGAAGTTCGCCGGAGATATTGACGCCATTGAAGAGGAGTGAGGGTTTGGAGAATAATAATATTATTATTAGTGAAAGAGATAAGGGGGGGGCAAAAGAGGTTGATAAGACGGAGAGATGGATCAAGTGGAGCACCCACTAACACGTGGATTTTGGTTTTGTACCAACTTTTATAAAAACTTTGAGCGTACGATGTTAGAGCCGCTAGTAAGATTGTTATTATCTGATTTATAGCGTAAGGGTGGGAGGGGCGTATCCGCCGACAAGTGGTAATACCGCCGCCGGCCCTCCCACATCACGTTTTTTCGTGTGGCACGGCAATGCCACGCCGAGCTGCTTCTTTCCCTTGTGATCATTGCAAAGAGCCGTTAAGCTCCCCCACACCCCTAACGGATGTAACTTTTTTTTAAAAAAAAGAAACATTGTCAAACACTATAAATAATAACTAACTACCACATGTTTTATTAATTATTCTCAAACAAATGTCCTGTTAATTTTATATTTTGTCTTCATCTTCCAATAGTTTGGAGTCTGATGGGTTGAAACCAAAATACAAATTTAGAGTTGCGCGATGAGAATGCATATTTTAGACTTAGATTCGATCTCGTAAAACACGTTACGGAGAATGTGGATATCATGGTTTCGGACGACGAATATTAGTTTTGGTTCATTGTAATTCTTCTGACTTCGACAGATGGTTGAAGAATCCAAAACCCTAGAGTGATGGTGAGAGAATCGAGTCGGTGAGTAGGGTGATTGGGGGGTTAATCGAGAGGTGGTGGTGAGTTTAGGGGTTGTGTAGGTGAGTTTGTGAGTTGGATCGGAGATGCAAATGGAAGGAGGGAAGTTCGCCGAAGACATAGACGCCATTGAAGAGGAGTGAGGGTTTGTAGAATAATATTATTATTGAAAGAGATGAGAGGGAACAAAAAAGGTTGATAAGATGGAAGATGATCAAGTGGAGCAACCACCAACACGTGGATTTTGGTTTTATACCAACTTAAAATAATGAGTGTGAGATATTAAGCGAACTGTAAGATTGTTGTTATGTGATTTGGAGTTATGGGTAAAAGTCGTACTAATGATTTATTAGGAAAATTTGAAATAGTGATTTGTAAATCAGATCAAGTTGACCCGATACCTTTCAAACACTACATAACTTAAGACCTTATGTTTGTTGGACATGTGATCGACCATGACTGAAGGAAGAAGAATGAAAGAAAGGGAAAAAGAGAAAGCGGAACTACCCGTTGTATGCATATTTCAAATAGAGAAGTCATTAGTGATTTAAGTTAGTATCTAATTGTATAGTTAGTTGTGTTTCTTTTAATTTTAGAGTTAAGGTTTAAGATTTCTTGTGTTTATGTGTGTATCAGTTAAGATGTGTTTTGTGTGGTTCCTTGAGTTTAAATGCATGTTGTCAAAACTGAAGTTGTCAACTCTTAACCGATATACTTAGGAGGAAAAATAAATATAAAACCCACCAAACGCCTACTCGTTCTATTTTGTTGTGCGTAAATCATCGAAAATCCATCCTCGTCACACCACTCCACTTATGTGACTTGAATCCCCATCTTCGCTAATAACCTTCCTCTATATCCGTCGTATATTTATTTGTCTGTTTCTACTTTTACCCAGACGACCACTTCTTTAGCTAAAGCTTCCCCTTTACATATTGACGTGCCACTTGTTAACTTTGTTAAATACCCACTTGTTAGTTTCGTTAACTTTCAAATACTTCAATCTAATATCTGTCGTCGATGGTTTGTTGTAGATTTATAGATTGAGAATTTTGTAGCAATGAAGAGGAATCGTTGAGTTCTTGTATACTTAAAGTTGAATTATGTAACAAAGATGAAGAATCAGAAGGTTAAATTTCATTAACAAAGGATGTTAGAGAGTAGTTGATAAACATAAATAATTGAAAATTTAAAAGATATCGTTGAAATTGTTAATTTGAACTTTTTTAAAAAGCTAATTATCGGTTTTTCTTTGAATCAAAACAATAGGGACATGCGACAGTGAATAGGCTTGTAACTAACTGCCTTTGTTAAAACTTAGCACCTATTTTAACAACCATCTATCCCGACGATCAGATATGTCATGACAGGTGAACAACAAAAATTTTGGTGTAATCAGTTACACGTTAAACTAAAACCAAATATTATATTATCATAAGTTAACTCTAAGAAATAATAAAAAATTCTTGCGATGTACCAGAGTGGTTTGCATGTGTTTTTTCGCTCTATGGACATGTCACATAGGGATGTTCAAAAATATCCAAATCCGAAAATCCGATCCGAAAATCTAAATCCGAAATATCCGAATTTCGGATATCCGAAAATTCGGATTCGGATTTGGATAGTGATTTTCAAAAGTTTCGGATATTCGGATATCCGATTATCCGAAAACTAAAAAAATATTTTTTTTAATTTTTTGAATTTTAGATATATTTTTACTTTAGATTGAGAATTTTTAGTGTATACTGTGATTTTTATGATATGAGTTGGTATTTTATATTATTTTTATAATATTATATGTTTAATTATTGTAAAAAAAACTACAAAATAAAAAAATTAAAAAAATAAAAAATGTATTTCGGATATCCGAATCACTATCCGAATCCGTATCCGAAATTTCGGATATCCGAAATTTCGGATACGGATTCGGATAATGATTTCCACTATCCAAAATTTTCGGATATCCGAAATTTCGGATATCCAACTTTAAACACCCCTAGTGTCACATACTTTGAAGTGATCTACCAGTAAGTTTTGGAACAAAAATAAGCATTACTATGTAAAGTGATATGCGAAAAAATCGATTTTTAAACAAAACATATACCGCGACATAGTTAAAACATGAAATGCACGAAGGTTTTTATTAGAATGATGACTCACATAGTTATTTGTTTACACTCAAACTACACCAACTTCAAATCTAAACCATGTCAAGATTTGAAACTTGATATTCTTCAAAGAATCGTTGTTTTTTACCACTTGATTACCAACCCAGATGACAATAAAGGCACATGTATTTTTTTGTGAGGGCATAATGAAATATAACCAAAATCTTAAAACACCTAACTTAGAATCTCAAAGCTAACTTGCAAATCTAAGATGGTTGTTCGTGGGCAAAGAAAAAAAAGAGGTGTTAGTGGTGACGAAAGAAAATAAGAAAGCTTTGAAAAAGAGAAAGAACGACACTTGTTAATGAATGTGTGAGCGGCCACCAGTATACAAAAATAAAGTTTTAAGACAAATTGTAAAACTCAAAAACTTTAGTGTTAACACAACTTGATAATTGTTATAGTTTTATGGGAAATTGTAAAACCCAATAGCTTCACTATTAACAAAACTTGATAATAATTTAGTATAAATATAACGTGACATGAGTGATATAAATTATGGATAATATTTTATATGTGAAATTACAAATTTTATGCATGTACTCTTCTTATGTGTTTGGATTACCCTCTGATCAACTTGAGAGTAAAAGCGAGCAAATGTGACTAGTTCAATAAAAAATAACTCATCAAACGTAAGTAAAATGAGAGCTAATGTAACTCGTTTAGTAGAAAGATGGATACGATTATAATAATCAAAGGGAGTATCACAACACTAATTAAGTTTTTAAAATGTTGAGTCAAGTCATTTAAGTTTAAAATGTGTTTTAATTAAGTCACTTAGATTTCATGTTTTATTTAAATTAAGATTTCAACATGTTTTTTAGCATGTTTTTCTTGGGGAGGGATCAAATATGAACTTTTTTTTGTGATAATAATTAACGTAAGCCATTAGTTTTTAATGATAAAATGGTAAATAATAAAAAATAATAAAAGTATTATAAAACTAAAAATAACATGAAAATAAAAAAAATTACTACACAAAAATGTTTATCTCGTTCCCTCTTTCATAAAAAATAAAATTATTTAAATAAAAAAACTCATTTTTTTTACAAAATTCGTTTTACACATGTGTAAAACCGGATTTACACATGTGTATAACATGATTTACACATGTGTATATAACGAGTGGACGATTTAAAAAAAGTATATCAATATGGTAGACGTTGGAAAGATTAAAAAATACTGAATTTTATGGTGAAATTTTTGGAAAAATAATATCGTGAAAAAAAGTAATGAACATTTTAAGAAAAAAATAAGAATGGTATATGATTTACATGTGATAAAATGTGTGTCTCATATTAGTTTCTAGAGTTCTTAAAAAATAATAGTTGTTAAAATAACTCTATCCTGTTTTTCTTTTGGTACTTATGTGAGTGTTGATGTGTTTTTACGTATGTTTTAAATATAATTAATATGTTTATTTTAATATAATTATATATATATTAAAAATTTTAGACCCTCGCATATTTTCTTTTATTGTTTCCATGACACAGAAAACCAATAATAATTTGATTTAATGGTTTATTGAGTCACTTTAGACAAAAATACATAAACGACTTAATTTGATAACTTTAACACTATTTTTGTGATATTATTATATTGTTTTAATTATGCAAAAACTAAGAGAAATCCTTAGAGGGAGTGAGCGACACGTAGATAAGAAGAAACTACGGAAAATCATAATTGAAGCGGATGTGTAGATGCCATCGTTTTGAGGTGGAACACTTATCTATCGCAATAATTTAAAAATTTTCTTGTCCTTTAATTATTTTTGTTCCCATCTTGACATCCTATTGTTTTTTCTCTATCAATTTTATTATAAATTGAGTTTAATAAAAACACAACTATTTGATGTGGATGATTGTCCTTATAAAACGACGTAGATTCGTAACCTACATTTACGCATTACTTAGGTGATATTTAAAAGAAAAAGAATACTTTTTGGAAAAATTGATATCAGATTTTAAAAATTGATGCATAATTTTTTAGTGTTTAACAGTTAAAAAGACACAACCATGTATTAAAAGTAAATGAATCATTACATATATCTAACTCATCTCATTTGTGCTTGTGCTTATTATAAGCTACAATATTATCCATTCTAGTAGATATGACAATGAGAAGGATTAGTGTAATTTCAACGTCATTATCGATCATAAAAGTGCATCAACCTGATTGAAAATCTGTTGGGTATCAATAAAGAATTTACCTATTGGGTTAGGTATGTCCGTCAGGTGTCAATTGGTTACAAAAACCATTGTTTTGAAAACCGGATCAGACCGGACGGTACGACAGGTTGAACCAGGACCCGGACTCTAATCCAGTCCGGTTCGGTGCTTAAAACTGTTTTCGCATTGAACCGGGGTTAGACCGGTCAAACCGGTTTTTCATATATATTTTGTTGTTTTTTTAGTATTTTTTACATATATATTTATAGAATAATTATTATTTTATCCGGTCCAACCGGTTGAACCGGTTCGACCAGTAAACCAGTAAAACATCAGGTTCACTGTCCGATCTGGTTCTGAAAAGATTGACAAAAACATATTAAAATGATAGAACTAACTTTTCAAAATTTTGTTCAAGATAAGTGGAAAAAATATACATATACATATAGAATATAATATAAAAGGTACAAGTACACGAGTATTATCAAGTAATCGAATCGAATAAACAGATATACTATCAAATCTCTTACACGTCTCATATCTATGAAAAAAAATAAAAAAGAAATCCCAAATCCAATTACACATATCAAATGAAACTTCATCAGGTTCGGTTTCACACCCATCCCTGCTTCTAGACAAAATTTTGTATTTTTTTGACAAAATAGGAAGGACTAAACAAAAAGAATATAAAAGAATTAATTAAAGCGCCTATTTAATTAATAAAAACAAGTATATAAAGACAACGGAGAAAGTAGATGAAACCAAGAGGTCCAAGATTTCAGGAGAAGAAAGAGAAGTGAAGTTGTACACCGTGCTTTAAGAGTTGTACATCCGATGAACAAATGAAGTTTTCGTTACGATCTCTACTTAAACAACCATTTGTTCGATCAATTACACCTGTAAGTACACCGTTTTTGCTGCTTATCTATATATATATATATATATATATATATATATATATATATATATATATATATATATATATATATATATATATTGCATTTAAAATTACTCAACAAAATTAGTCGTCGGAGAAGCATCACCGGTGCCGGAGATGTAATAAACATCGTTTGATAGTTCCGGTAAGTCATCGGAGAATTCGCATCTCCGGCAACGAGAAATACAGCTCCGGCGAAAGAGACTCAAACTGACGTGTAAAATCAACCACCCATTCAGAGAGATAGAGACGTGAGTCATGCATTTTCATTTCTCAAAACTATGTCGTGTCATGTGGGCCATGGAACCCTAGACAATCAACCATTGTGGCTACATATTTTTCTTTAATAACTAGAGTCGGAAAAATTCGTTTTGGATGATATATGTTATCTTAATCGAAATTATATATCTGTTTTTTAATTGGGATTACACAATCAAGAAAATTTTTGGCTATACTCGGAGAATATTTGTCCCGGGTGAGACTCGAAACTACAATCTTCTTGAATGGCTATATTAGTTAGGGCTGTAAACAAGCCGAGCCGAGCGAAGGTGGGTTCGGGCTTGGCTTGTTTATATACGAGCCGAGTTGAGGCGACTCATGAGCCAACTTGTTTGTTTAAATATAATAATTGTATTGTTTTGTTCATATATATAAAATCAAAATATAATATTTTTAATATTATTTTATCTTAACTCATTAAAACAATAATACGAGATTGATTTTTATACGAGATTGATTTTTGTGAACATATTTGTTCATAAATTCTTTAAAGATTACAATTTAGCCTTTAATCTAAACGAGCCAGTTAACGAGCAAGTCCCTAGCCGAGCGGTCTTTGCCTTGAGCTCGGCTCGTTAACAAAGGAAGCTGACTACGAGCAAGCTATTTTCGACCGAGTTATAAGTCACGAGCTTTTTGACAAACCTAATATAAATGATACCATATTTTTAAAACATGACTTGGGCTAATGTCATAGGAAATTTATAAATCATGTGACATTATGATTACGGATCATGTCGGGCCATTAGATTAATGTGTTCTCTGGTTAAAATTAATAAACTGATCACCACTTGTTGCTTATAAAACAACTTTAACTTTAATAAGTTAAAATTATGTAATCTATTTATCTAAATGAGGTCAAAGAACTAGCACATCAACACAACTTGACGGGCTATAATAGTTTGTAATAAATGGATCACAAACAGGTGGACAAATTTGATCTTTTAGAACAAACAACATTTTTTGTATACTTATTCTATTACAAATGAGTTGACTGGTCAACTATTTAATTTAATTTTAGTAACTAACCTAAAATAAACAATGTTTACACGAGTACTACTTATTTAATGCATGTTAAACCACCAACAAAACGTGAATATATTTTGGTAGTGACATATTTTAATCTTCTTTTCATCTCCATCCCTTTTATTGATTTTATTTATTCTGCTTTTGTTTTACTAGAAGCAGGACCGGTTCCAAGAGTGTTCGAATAATTTTAGGCCCTGGACGAGTAGAAAAATGGGCCCTATAAATACAGTGTCAATAACCAGTATTTTAAAAATTTATAATACGACAATAATTGTTTTACCAATAAATAAAAGTATTGTAACAAAATAATCTAATTTACTTACTTAACCGAATCGTAAGACTCCCCTAGAGTTTTTGAATTGAGTTTAGATTGGATCATTTAAACTAATTAAAATGTTAACGGATCATAAGTTTCAATTGATCAAGATAATTAAATTGCTATTAGGTTTGTTAATTAGTTTGTTAATAATTTATAGTCGCTTTTATATATACATATACATATATATATATATATATATATATATATATATATATATATATATATATATACATATACATATATATATACATCTACATATATACATATATATATATACATATACATATACATATACATATACATATATATATATATACATATATATATACATATACATATATATATATATACATATATATATACATATATATATATATATATATATATATATATATATATATATATATATATATATATATATATATATATATAAATTTTAAGCCCCTGATGAGATTGAGCCCTGGACGGTCGCTCACCTCACCCTGCCCACTCTCAAACCCTCCCATGACTAGAAGTATGAAATAAGATGATACGATATTAATCATAATACAATATTACTTATTATCATGTTAATCTATACTTACAACTAAAGCAATTTATTTTCTTTAAAAATCAAAATAAAAAATCAGTAAGATTTTTAAAAGGGTTTAGTTAATGGGACATCCCCAATTATAAATCAACACTTTAGATTTTTATATGGGTCGTATTGCACCATACGCTTAGTATATGTGAGTCGTATAGTAAAATACGAGACATATAACCCCTCTGATAACCCCTGAATTTTTTCACATAGTCAGTGTCGAGATTTGTTATATGTGTCGTATAGTGGTCGGTCGTACATGGCTATACGGGGTGTATAGCCCTTTGACAGCCTTATGAATTTTTCTCGTTTTCAGTGTTTTTGACCCTATACGTCGCATATGATGTTACACGAAACGTATATGGGGTGTTGATTTATAATATGAGATGTCTGTATATTAATACCCTTTAAAATTAAACTCACACAACTATTAAATCTAATGTAACCAACGTTATTTATTCATAACAAAAGACTTCCTCTATCACTTAAAAGAGACATATTACCATAGGTTATGAAGCCCTTTGTAAATCTTGTGAGTTGATCCATAAAACACAAATAAAAGACAATTAATTAGGTTTGAATTTGGTATTCACACACGCTTACTACTTCCAACTGTACTAATCCAGCTTTTACTACTTTTGGTAACATTGATTTCTCCGTCTTTCTTGGAATCAAACGATTGTTCTTGATCTGCCCACTAATACCCACCTTGTCGTTTTTCTTCTCATGCATCACATCACCTTTATTAAGCTAATTTGACCCACAAGAACATCATTCCGTAAAACCAGGAGATCGATCAAGAATAACCCTTTAATTTCTTTCAAAATGGCGCAGTCAATTCTTGGATCTTCCCCTGTTCGTAAACCAGAGATCTCGAGATCATCAGCTTCAACATCAACTGTAATCTCTCTTTCTCTCTATGAATTTTTGTGGGTGTAGTTGTGTATGTGGTATGCAGATAAGGTGTTTGATGAAATGTCTGTGTGTATTTTATGTCTGATTGTTGCTTTTGTTTTGATTTTTGGGGAAGATCTCTGGTTCCAAGTTGAAAGCTTCGGAAATTGAGCAGACACAGTTGGGATTTCTGAATTCTTCCAAGTAAGTATTGCAAAATGCAAACTTTTTTCCTTCTTTTTAAACTTTGATTTCTTGAATTCTCTGTGTGTTTCAAGTGTTCATGATGGCTTCAAAATATCTAGTGAAATTTTCTTATGTTCCAAAATGAGATTCATATATGGTGCAGATTGTGATATGTGACAATATCCTTGAGATTGAAATATTCAATTAATGATTGTGTCTGGAAGGGAGTGTATACTGTTTCAAAGATAAAATTAACTTGTTTATAATTGACACCCTGAATGTGAACTTCTAATGAAGGCTACGGGAACTTGATTTTTCATATCCTAATGTTAATAGGGGAAGAAAATTGATTCCTTTTCTGGGATCTTCATCTTTCCAATAAGGGTTAACATGAAAATGTTTGTGTTTAGCTATCTTTTTCACCATTTATTCTTCACAACAATGCCAACTCTGTCTGGACTGTAGAGACCTCTTTCTTTCTCAGTTGGATAAAACCGCAATAGCCACTTGGTTCATTATTCACAAGTTTCTGATTTGATTATTTGATGATTTATTAATAGGAACATTGTATTTTTAAGATTACAGACATCAATGCAACCTTCGGGATTGGGCCCAAGAGATAAGCATGCCTTTATTTTGGTTTATGTTATCTGAAAGGGTTGACTAATGCTTCATCTAATCAGAATAAAATTGTTTTTTTCTAACACAACCCACCTCACACGTTTACAGGATCAATCTGCCTTTGAGAGTAAAAGCCTCAAGGGAGGGGGTAGGTCTGATTCAAGAAACTAAAGAAACTACACCTGAGTTAATAAACAAATCCAATGATGGCAGTGATTCATTCAGTGAGATGAGGAATAGATTCCTGAGTTTTAAAAAGCATAAATACTTGTAAGTGACAATAATCTTCGATCCTAAAGTTTTTGCATAAGAATTTATTGCTTATTTGCTTCAATTTAATATGAGACGTTTTTCTTGATCAGGGAAAACCTGGAGTGCTATCAAGAACTTGCTAAAGCACAAGCCCCGAAGGTGTTTTTTTATCAAGAACTATTCTGTCTTAATTCCTGGGGTTTATACCAACTATTTTGCGTACTGACAATTGTAAGAACAGTTCATGGTGATTTCTTGTGCAGATTCACGAGTTTGCCCCTCCTATATTCTGGGATTTCAACCTGGTGAAGCTTTTGTTGTCCGCAATGTAGCTAATTTCGTTCCACCTTTTGAGGTATTCTATACATTGACACCAAGTTTTGTACATAACTGATTTTCTTCTTTCTTTTCCTGATAAAATTTTGGGATGAGTTTGAGTTAAACCCTTTGTTTTAATTTTTCTTTAACTGTCATAATTATTTGGATCTTAATTTCATTTGAAGTTTTGATTCTGAGAGTCGAATCATTCTCTAGTACAAGTCTTTATGCTCTTTTCGATCTCACATGCAGAATGGACCTTGTGAAACAAATGCTGCACTTGAATTTTCTGTAAATGATCTTCAAGTAAGTATACTTTTCTAAAAATAATAAGGGCATGTATTTCGTTATTTGTAAATTCAAGTGATCTAGAAGCATTTCAGTTTTCAACATAGGCAGGCTTGTTTAGGGAGCTGAAACTAGGGCTGTAAACGAGCCGAGCCGAGCCGAGCCAGGATGTGTTCGAGCTCGAGCTCGAAGCTTATCGAGCCGAGCCGAGCCGGCTCGAAAATATTTAACGAGCTCAAAACACCGGCTCGTGAAAAGCTCGAGCCAGCTCGTGGGTCGCTCGAGCCGGCTCGATTTGAATATTTTTTTTTAAAATTTTTCACATTAATTTATATGAAAACACAAAAAATATATATTAGGGTTTTTACATTTTGTTGGGTACTCCGTACTTATGGGAACAAAAATTATTATTTTGAATATAAACAATTTACTATCAAAATATATATTTTTAAACAAAATACTTAATCTTTTAAAAAAGAATCCATTTTTATTTTTAAGAAAACATTATTAAAATCCTAATATAAAAATAATAATCATAATAATAGTAGTAGTAGTAATAATAATAATAATAATTATACTATATAAATATATATATACATATATTATATGCACCGAGCCACGAGCCGAGCCAACGAACCGAGCCACGAGCCGAGCTCGAACCGAGTTCACCCTGGCTCGAGTTCGGCTCGTTTAGAATTCGAGCCGAGCCGAGCCGGCTCGTTTAGATTCGAGCTTTTTTCGAGCGAACTTCGAGCGAGATTCGAGTTATGAACTTTTTGTACAGCCCTAGTTGAAACCTCTATATGATGTCTTGTTTTGACTTTTCTTTTTCATCAATTTAGTGCGTAATTTATTATTTTTCTTTTCCGCCGAGGTGGAAATTCGGACCCATTTGACGTCTTTTGTTGGCCTAGAATCGTATATCACACACCACAACACATTAATATATTGTGAGAAATTCCCATGACTCTTGATATTATTAAAAAGGAAAAACCATAAAATAAACTCTTTACGAAGACCCCTATATAAACTACTCCTAACCTTGCTAAAAAACATTCTTTATTACTCAAGTACTAACTCCTAAAATAGCTCAATCCATCCTTTTTTAACTCAATCTCCTACCAAGATAAACATACTAAACAAATAAACCAATATCATCTCTAATAATTAAATCAAACCAAGCTTTATCCTTTTCTCTTTCTTGATTATTGATCCACCTAACATTAATATGAACCAATATTTGATTTATCTTCAAAGATCTTCAATACCAAGTAATAGCCATCTTTGGCCCACCACTGTTTTTCTGATCCTTGACTTCCAGCACCCGCTAATAGGAATCATAATTTTCTATTCATGCCCTCTCAGCAACCTGGCTTATTGCTTCTTCTTAGTTTCATTTAGCCAACTTCTCCTTATCTCGTTCAACACCATCATCATAATCACAATCCTGATTTGCATCTTCCTTTTCCTTGCTTTTCTCGCACATAACTTGATCCTTTTATTTTCTAGTCTAAATATTAACAAGAATTCTATTACCTCAGACAACAAACTTGCCCTCCTTTTCACCGATGTGTATCACATGAGTTCCCCTCATCTTTCATAGATCGTCTTCCACAAGGCTTTCACAGTTTCTTCCACAACCTTACCTTTCGATCTTGCCTCACATAGGTCTTCCTTTGATTGCCTGTAATAGGTTAATCAGTTTCCTTGCTCTTCCCACATAGGTAACGTTCTTTCATTTGGTTACACAGAACTTGTTCTTGACGTCACACGAATCGTCTCCTTCCAGATCGCCCACACGTATACAATATGGATCGTCACTGCCACACGGTTCGTAAGTCAGCTGGGTATTTAATCCACCTTCTTGCTTGCTTGCCTGCATGCTTCCTTTCTCTTAATATATAATGCTTGTGTTCTTGCTAGCTTGCGTCCTTTTCCTTTTCAGTTTCCAGCTACAAATTCTTTAGATGGCTAGTTGCTTGCTTCTCCTATTTGTTTTCTTCCTCTTAACTCTCTTGACAGTACCTCTGGCAGTCTGGCGGCCTCTCCAATCCTCGTCACCTGCTTCTTTTTTATTCAGCCTCGCATTGCCATGCAGTCAAGGATCGTGTTCCCTGGTCTAGATCACAACCAAAAAACTGTTGCAACTCTCGACTCTAAATTCTGACCCTCAAACCTCCTCGGAAACACATACTTCACCAGCTCTGATACCAATTGTTGAAATTAAATTGGATTCGGCACACACAATGACAACCGGGTTTTTGATGTAGGCGGAAGCAAAAGGATAAACAATTGAACCTGTTTATTCAACGAGAATACCAGGAACAATTCTTCTAACTATCGTTGATTCACGAAGAATGCCGATAATCAGGATTTCACACTAACACACACTGTGATAGAGAGAAAAATGATTTTTTATAAACTTCAATAATAATTTCTCTCATTATCCCGCACTAACCTATATTTCCAAAGAAGCTTTGCTCCTCTGGGTGCTAGGCGCTTCCGTGGTTCGCGAGAAGGAAAAATTGCTTACATGCGTATAAAGGCACAAACCAAAAGTCGAATGGGCCACAAAACATAGACGGGTCAAAACCCGGGACAAATTTAAAGTCCAACAAAATCTAAAAAATAAGACAAAAAGTAAAATAACTCATGAAACAAGCCATTTTTGGGCCGAAACGATGACCCAAACCGCCTACGGCCGTTTTTGAAAACGTGCTCCTCGGTCCAACGGTCGTTTCGACTGGTCGCAGACACAAAACGGAGACTTCTAGCCCAAGTTATGGCCATTTCAGTGAAGCCCCTTTTGACAAACGATCTTGTGCCTTCAAAAAGGCTATAGCTTGCTCCTCCACACTTGGGCCCACACCAGTTTGTGACCCAACTCCAGGACACAACTCTTTCTTGTTTATATTGATCGAAAACCACACAGGTCCTGATCGAATTTATGTTGCTGTCTTCACCTATGCTAATCCTAACCCAACTAATCATCTATTTAGACTAAACCTATACTAATCCTAACCCAACCCAAAACACTATTAAATATTCAAATAAATAAACTCAATCCTAGTCTAATTCGAACTCAACCAAATAATTAACTTAAACTCCTAACCAATCTTCTTATCTTCACCTTGATCATCATTATTGCCTTATTGGTTCCTTCTTGTTTCCTAATCCAAACTAGTCCAACATCCTTTTGCTATTATTTCAAGGTGGCAATTTGAACCATTTTATGAAAATATGGCATCTTGTTTTGACTTTTTTTCATCAGTTTTGTGCGTAATTTTTTGTTGCTAATATTCAGCTGGACCAACCTGAAGTCCTGAACTCAATTTATGAACAGGTTGATTGAGTTTTATTGTATCGCAAACAGGAAATAAAACAAATATATTAGCTAAGAATGAAATGGGTAAAAGGATTGAAATTTGCCTATAGTGTATTCTAATGCATGTTGTGTCATATATGGCTTTCTTAAAAATTCAGATTATTGTTATAATAATATTGTTTTTGGTAATCACATGTAACACATCAATTTTTTGTAATAAATAAAAGAATGGACAAAAAGGTGTTTGTTGGTCAACATTTTGATTAGTAGCAAATTTCTAGTTTAGACCTGTTAAATAACCTAGTGAACCAGCCATGTTTCATTTGACACCTCCACTACTATTATTACTTTTCTTACATATTTTTCAATGTTGCCACCAACAGGCCTTCGGCCTAACATTATGGTGGTGGCCCAATAACCAAAATGTTGTTGTTTAAGTCTCGTTGGGACGAATGCTGCATTAAAGATGTGTGTTCTGTGTGTGATTGTTTGCCGTTGAAAAATTACTACTAATTTAAATAATCTTTGAAAAATGGAACTGACTACATTTGATGCTTATGTTTTGCATAGTTTGAACATTTTGAATCAACAGAATTTGAGTAGAAAACTAATTTCAGGTTGAAAACATACTGGTAACTGGACATAGCTGTTGTGGAGGCATTCGTGCCCTCATGAGCATGGAGGATGAAGAAAATTCAAGGTTTAGCTTACATAATATCTTTTTTGTTTTCTAATTCTTCGGGTTTTTGTATAATTTTTTGCTCTCAATGCATATCGGACCTTAATAATCTGCTTGTTTTTCAGTAGCTTTATCCAGAATTGGGTCAAGGTAGGAAAAGCAGCAAAGTCAATCATAAAGGCCACTGCTTCTAACCTTAGCTTTGACCAGCAGTGCAAACACTGTGAAAAGGTGCCTATGATTATATTTTCCTTTATTATATGAAACAATGTATTCAACACTATTTGACTTTTTAGTCAAACAAACTAAGATTCCAACTGTCTATCAGTATCAATTCCACTAAATTCTGAGAATAATTTTACAAGCACATCAAACTTGACGCTAAACGCTACATCGAGAAGTATGATGGAATTAGAGTTTGCTAAAAGAACTTATCAAATTTTGAACTTAAATGCAGTAAGTTTGACTTTTGGCTTGCAATTTTGCAGGAGTCGATAAATAATTCACTGTTGAACTTGCTTACATACCCATGGGTAGAAGAAAGGGTGGCAAAAGGTCTGCTTTCTCTTCATGGTGGCTACTATGACTTTGTGGATTGTACATATGAAAAGTGGACTCTTGATTACCAGAAAAACAGTCAAAAGCAGGAAACAGGTGCGTACGCCATCAAGAACCGTGAATTTTGGTCTTGATGCTCGTGCTATCCTCGCTATTCTTGAATCTAATAAAAAGAAAATTAAATATCATCAGACTGTTGTTTGTGCTGTATTATTGGATCCAGTTAGAGCATAGTCAAAACATATGTATCCTTTATGTATAACATAATTATAGCTGTACTTCACTTGTTATATTATTATTCTTATTTTTAGCAGAAACCTTCACTACCCCTAATAAACTACGCTCTACCAGGTTTGAACCTGGGTCTACTTGAAAGAGGCTTTGTCTCTTACTATCGGGCTACAACCCAAGTGGCTATTATATTATTATTATCACCCTAAATTTTTGCTTGGACATATTCCAAGTATAGAATCACCATAGATATCTGGTTTATACAGTGCAGGGGCTTTGCACAGCAGGAGACAAGCAATGAATTCTATTCAATAGCATAATGTCAAAAAAAGAAATTTATTATTTTTTTCTCTTTGTTTTCAGGGATTTAAGTTTTTTCAAAACTATAAGGGAGGGGCTAGATCGTTTGTTGATATGATGTATGCGGCCTTATCCTACATCTTATGCAGGAGGCTGTTTTCCCCGGCTTGAACCCCTGACCTCAACATTACAAAACGACAAGCTTACCGGTTGCTTCAATACCCGTCCTCCCTTAAAAGATGATAATAATATAAGAAAACAATCATTGATCTATAACATGGTAATTTTTCACATCTTACAACTAAACTATTTTTATATTTGAATTCACTGGACATAATGTCTCCATATGGGACCACAAACTAAAAATACTAACTTTATATGTACGCTCATGGTAGACAATACACATAGGAAACTAACCTTTTGTACGCTTAATGTAGACTCAAGGATACACGCATGGGAAACTAATAGGTAGCCTGCTTTGGCTACTAGGGTATAACACATGTGAAAAAAGAGAGAGGTCACGGGAAACAATTCATCCGCTTTTTGATTACGGTTTATATTTACATATGGAGAAAGATAGGTTGCCACTAATGGGAAGCATGAGTTTTCTATTTATAGAAACCATTACCATTGGATCTGCCAGGGATTCGTCCAAATAAATTTGGCCAAATTAACCTCTAAAGAAAATAAGTGGGAATCCCATCCAAAATCTTATCATTGAAATTACCGACGAAAACTTACAAAACCTGTTAGTATTTTCTAAATATTAAAAAAACCTAACTTCTGGTGCACACATCAAATAACAAGAGCTATAGAAATGACAAAATTCATCGCTATAGCTTACAAATATCATCCCTATAGCCTTTAGCGACGACATATTGTCGCTAACATGATGTCAATATACGTTTGTCGCTAAAAGTCATATGTGCGTTGTAAATAAGGCCGTCTCTAAAATGTACACGTATAACGACGACAAATCTACCCTAAAAGGTTGTCAAGAAAAACTTAGAAGACGAAATTTAAAAAATTAAAAATTGAAAATAAACCGAGTGCTATATAAATGAATTTAACATAGTCGTAATTGTTCAACCTGCTTAAGCTCCATAGCATTCTAACATAAAAAACTGTTGGATCAAGAGAGGCTGTTGCAACCAAAACCATATCACTTAGAAGATTTTGAGTACAACATACAAAGGACTTCCGAAGCCAAGTGTGGGACTTCCGAAGGAAGAAGGAGCTTTTCCGAAGTCTAAGTGTAAAATACACTTCCGAAGGAAAACTCCAACTTCCGAAGATAAAGAAGTTACTTCCGAAGAATCAAGACTTGAAGACAAAGTTCTGAAGTCAACTTCCGAAGTATAAAGAAGTCATTAAAGCCTCGGAAGCATAGAAGCATCTTCCGAAGTATAAGTGGCTTCGGAAGAACTTGTTCTTCCGAAGCCAGTTAACCTTCGGAAGACACTTCTATTATCCAGTAGACATAAGTATGGTCTGTCTGACAGTCCGCTGCAAATCTCTGAGATACTGCATGACGTTTTCTCAAAAGCCATGTAGTTGACCATACTTTAATCTACTGTTTACCTTTTTATGTTAAGTACAGTTGCCATCTTTAGTTGGTGACAAAAGGTAAGTCATGGACATGTCATGACTATCATATCTTAGATAATACTTTATCTAAGATACCTTAACTATAGCATTGTAGTATATGCTTTAATCGTAGGTTTCCAGCTGGTATCAAGTATAACCGGCTGTAGGATCTAGTATATATAGTTTCTCATTGTAACTCATGTTCCATGCTTGTAAGTGTCTTGTAATCTTGAGTTGAGAAGTAATATATACAAGTACCTTGAAAATACTCCTGCTTGTTCCTTTGATTACTTATTATATTATTATCAACTCTTGTTAAAGACATTGCTTCATCTTGTTTGAGTGATATTATAAGTGAGTTTGAGAGAATTACAAGTGTTAAGTGACAAAACCCGATCCTGCAATTGGTATCAGAGCTTTTTAGGCTCTTGATTGTGAGATCTTACCATCCTAATCAACCAGTTTTTCACTCCTCCTTATACCTCACTCAAAAATGGCCCTCATCAAATCTGAAGTTGAAATGGGAACGATGACCAAAGCTCCCATCATCGACCCTAAAACTTCAGGTCTTGGAGCAGAAGAATGGAAGGCTTCATCAGATACCAGGATAGCAAGATGTGGCAGTCCATCGTTAATGGCCCGTACAAGCCAAAAGTTGCTGGTGTAAACGGTGCCATGATCGAGAAGGCTGTTGAAGACTACTCCGATGAAGACAGGAAGAAGCTTGACATAGACAGCAATGCTATGACTGTTCTCATGACTGCAATCCCAAACTCCATCATGGTGGGGTTTGAGCATTGTAAGTCAGCCAAAGAACTCTTTGATGCACTTGCTCAAATGTACTCGAGCTCTAATGATTCAAAGAAGGACTCACTGAAGCAGCAGTTTGAGAACTTCACCTATGTTGCTGGAGAAACCTTTAGCCAGCAATATTTCAGGTATATGGATCTTATCTCCTCCCTCCAATCTGTGGGAATCACTCAAGAACTTAGAGACCTTACCAGAAAGTTCATGAGTGCTCTACCCAATGAGTGGACTTTCTACTGTGTCTCCATTAAGAGAACAGAGAATTTAAACACTCTCACCATGACCGAACTTTATGGGATCCTTGATGGATACCGTTTGGAAATGGAAAGCAAGAAGGGTCACCAAGCAAGCAGACCCTTGAGCCTTCCTGCTAGCAACGCTTTAATGGTTGCTGAAGGCTCAGGTATCTCCCAGTCTCAGCAGTACCTGTCATACACCCAGCAGCCATCTTGTTCATCTGGGCCTTATATCACATTCCCTGAGACTCCAAGGTCTCATCAAGCTCAGCAAAGCTCCTTTCAGGAGGGCTGTGCGTTTGTCTCAGGGAGTGGACACTCCAATGATCATCAGTTTTGCTTTGATGATCTTGAGTGCTTCAGTCCAGATGACATAGAGTATGTGGACATTGTCCAGCAAATGGCTCTCCTTACCTACAGAGCGAAGAAGTTCTTTAAGAGAACTGGAAGGCAATTCCCTCAAAACCCAATCACTAGCAAGTTTGGGTTTGACAAGAGCAAGGCTAAGTGTTACAACTGTAACCAGCTTGGCCATTTTGCAAGGGAATGCAAGGCTCCCAAGTCCAACCCGGGAACCTCACAGGCCTCCACACATCCTTCTACACCAAAGCCCAATGGGAAGTCAACTGAAACTGCAGCTATGGCTCAAGAAGTTGACTGGAGCTTTATGGTTCAAGATGTGACTCTGCTCAAGCACTCATGGCAGGAACAGATGAAACAAGGTATATGAACATCTCTGTACCCCTGCTTGTATTGCTAAGGTTAACTTGTACCAGGACTACAATATGGAATTAAATCCGATATTGAGTCTTTAAATGTGCTAAAATCTGACTTTAAAAGAGCTGAATCTGACTACCAAAAGAAAATTGAGGAGTTAGAGAAAACTGTATCTCTTTTAAAACATGAACACACCAACTACAAGACTCAAATCAAGGATTTAATATCCAAATTGACTGAGGCTCAAGCCCAGCTTGTCACAGCTGAGGCTCAAGCCAGGAAGTATGCTATTGCTGAGCAAAACTTCCAAGCCATACTTGCATCATCCTCTCACTCCAAACTTTGCTATCAAAACAAAAGTGGGTTGGGAACCAATGAAATTGCTCCACCACACTCTTATGAGTCTGTAAGACAACCAAGATGTGGTACTGAAGAGCAAGAGGTTCCATCTGTTGACCCACCTTGTAAAGAGTCAAAGAGTGATGCAACTGTGGAAACCATGACCATCACAGGGAAGGAACAGGTAATTGAGCCCTCCCAGACCAATGATGATCAAACCCTGACCACCAAAGCCAGAAGAAGCAGGGCTAAAGCAGCCAGAAAAACTGCCAAGAAGGTGGCTGAATCCAAGCTGAAGATAGACCCAAAGCAAAAGGGTGTATTCATATCAGCAGGATTCCAGGTGGTTGGACCTTCTGATTCAGGAAAGGAGTATAGTACCAGTACTCCTATCCTACCAAAGGATCAGAAGTTAAAGGGAAAGGTTGCTGATGAGGAGAAAAAGAACAAGAAACAGCAACCCTCCAATTCCCAGAAAATTAACATTGCATGCATAATGTGTGGTCTGCAAAACCACATGGCTAAAGATTGTTACTACAATCCTGCTAGCACACATTATGCAAATAATGTTAAAAGAGAAGGAGTCAGGGAAGGTTTCACATTTGGACCATATCAAATGGTTCAAGTGATGAAAAAGGGAAAGCTTGTTTCCGAAGCAAGGCTTGTCTCGGAAGAAAACTCTTCTTCCGAGAGGAAAAAGGCTTCGGAAGTGAAAGCTGCAAAGACTCACAAAAGAGTCCCCTTGAAACCATCCCAGAAGAAGACTGCTTCGGAAGAAAAGGTGGTGAAGGTCTCTTCCGAAAAGAAAGAAGCTTCGGAAGAATGCCAAGCTACAAAAGCTTCATCAAGCTCATCTTCTATGATCAACCAAGGGATGGAATGGAAGATCAAGGAAGATGCTGTAGCCCAAACCTCTTCTTCAAAGACATCCATTGAACCCCCATGCATAAATTTTGGTTCAATCATGTCACTCTCATTGGAAGAACCCAAGACCAATAAGGCTTGGGTTTCCAATCAAAACTAATTATCTCACCTTATGTGCAGGGACATCCATATGACAAGAATAACAACATTTGGATTGTAGATAGTGGATGCTCCAGGCACATGACAGGGAACAGATCTCTCCTTCAACAATTTCAACATTATGATGGAGGTCCTGTCCAGTTTGGAGGTGAGGCCGGAGGATATATTTCTGGCAGAGGAAGTATATCCAACGGAAAGTTAAAAGTTGACAAAGTTAATTTTGTCAAACAGCTTGAACACAACCTGTTAAGTGTTTCTCAGTTTTGTGATCAAAAGCATCAAATGCTTTTCACAGAACATGAGTGCATCATCCTCAAACCTGGGATGACAATTCCTCAGGAATTGGTGCTTCTTAGATCTCCCAGGAGAGGGGATATGTACAAGCTTGATATGAACAATGCTTCCCCAATGGGAGAAGTATCATGCTTTCTTTCCAAAGCTGATAGTGATGAGTCAACACTATGGCATAAACGAATGTGTCATGTCAATTTTAAGACAATGAATAAATTGGCTAAAAATAACTTGGTACATGGTTTGCCTAAAAAGGAATTTTTCTGCAAAGATAACTGTGTTGCTTGCCTGAAAGGGAAACAACACAGGTCTTCTCATAAATCCAAAGTTGTTAACTCTATCACTACTCCATTACACTTATTGCACATGGATCTATTTGGTCCCACAAGTATAATGAGCATTGGAAGGAAATCATATTGCCTTGTGATAGTTGATGATTTTACTAGATTTACATGGGTATTCTTTTTAAGAACTAAAGATGAAACTGCTGAAACTTTAAAATCTTTTATTCTTAAAATAGAAAATCAAGTTGATCACAAGGTTAAAATAATTAGAAGTGATCAAGGGACTGAGTTTAAGAACTTTGTTCTTGACTCATTCTGTAACTCAAAAGGGATTGCCAGACAATACAGTGCTCCTAGAACTCCTCAACAAAATGGTGTTGCTGAGAGGAGAAATAGGACACTTATTGAGGCTGCTCGGACTATGTTAGCTGATTCAAAGCTGCCTCTAACATTCTGGGCAGAGGCAGTCAGCACTGCATGCTATGTGCAGAACAGAGTTCTTGTAGTAAAGCCACATGGAAAGACCCCTTATGAGTTATGGAACAAGAGGCCACCGTTCATTGGCTTTCTAAGGTCCTTTGGCAGCAGGTGTACCATACTTAACACAAAAGACAATTTGGCAAAATTTGCTGAAAAGTCAGATGATGCTATCTTTGTTGGATATTCCTCCCATTCTAAAGCTTACAGGGTTTATAATATTAAAAACCAACAATTTGAGGAATCCTCCAACATTGTAGTTAATGAGCACACTCCTTGTGTTAGGGGGAATGGCCCTGATCATATTTTTGATTTAGAATTGTTTCCAAACTATTCTAAACCATCTTGTGAGAATGTTTCAGCTGGAACAGGTGCTCAAGGCAATTCTGATGAAGATCAACTGTTTGAGCTTCCCAGACCTGCTCCAAGTTCTCCAAGAGCAACAACAAATCAAGTTCCCACTATTGAAAGATCTGACAGTATAACCATTTCAAGAAATAGTGGAACTTCAACAAGGGATTCACCTGATGATCTTCAAGTCTCCTCAGGTGATCCTACACAACACCAAGCTGATGGAAGCAGCATTTTGAAGGAACAGGCAACTGTTAATGATGCTTCACAGCAAAGAAATGATGATGTTTCTCTTTCATTCAATCAGTCCTCATTGAATGAGATTGAAACAACAGCTGGACCAAGTATTCAAGCTCCAGAGCAAAATATGTCCAACTTGGACCTATCTTTGCAACTGGAGGTGATTCCAAGACTCAGAATTCACAATACTCATCCAGCTGAAAACATCATAGGGGAAGTCTCTGAGGGTGTGAGAACAAGGGGACAAACTCACAATGGGAATGTCTGCTTGTACTCATGCTTCTTATCCCAAATGGAACCCAAGAAGGTGGAAGATGCCTTGAAGGATAGTAGCTGGGTTGAATCAATGCAAGAGGAGCTGCTTCAATTCAAAAGACAAAAGGTTTGGAACCTATGTCCGCTACCATCTGGTCAAGTACCTATAGGCACCAAGTGGGTATTCAGAAACAAAAGAGATGACAGAGGCTTGATTATCAAGAACAAGGCAAGACTGGTGGTTCAAGGATACACTCAAGAGGAAGGAATTGATTATACTGATGTCTTTGCACCTGTTGCAAGACTTGAGGCAGTTAGGATCTTCCTTGCTTATGCTGCATCCAAGAATTTCACTGTCTACCAGCTTGATGTCAAGTGCCTTTCTATATGGGGATATAGATAGGGAAGTCTATGTATGCCAGCCTCCAGGATTTGAAGACCCACAGCACCCAAACTATGTGTGCAAGTTGGATAAAGCTCTATATGGGCTGCACCAGGCACCTAGGCTGTGGTATGAGACATTGTCTCAATTTCTTCTGAAGAATGGTTATACTAGAGGAACCATTGACAAGACTCTCTTCATCAGAAAGTCTGGGAAAGACATTTTGCTAGTTCAAGTCTATGTCGATGACATCATATTTGGTTCCTCAAATGACCAAATGTGCAAAGACTTTGAGAGCATTATGAAAAGAAGTTCGAAATGAGTTCTATGGGAAAAATGGACTTTTTCCTTGGAATTCAGGTAAAGCAACTGAAGGAAGGGTTTTTCATCAATCAATCTAAGTATGTCAATGATATCTTAGAGAGATTTGATATGAAGGATTGTAAAGCAGCAAAGACGCCCATACCCAGAAACCATGATTTATGCCCTGATTCTGAGGGGGAGGATACTGATCAACATCAGTATAGAGCAATCATTGGTTCTCTGATGTATCTCACAGCAAGTAGACCTGATATCATGTTTGCAACCTGCATTTGTGCAAGATATCAGGCTGCTCCAAAGGTGTCTCACCTAATTGCTGTCAAGAGAATCCTCAGATACCTCAAAGGAGCACCTAAGTTAGGTCTCTGGTATCCAAGAAATAGTGATTTTAATCTCTATGGTTACTCTGATAGTGATTATGGTGGCTGCAACATCAACAAGAAATCAACATCAGGTGGATGTCAATTTCTTGGTGGAAGGATCATCTCATGGCAATGCAAAAAGCAATCCTGTGTCTCTACATCAACTGCTGAAGCTGAATACATTGCTGCTGCAAGTTGCTGTGCTCAGCTGCTGTGGATTCAAAACCAGATGATTGACTATGGATTCAACTTCATGAGCACTCCTATCCACATTGACAACAACAGTGCTATATCCATCACTGAAAATCCAGTAAAGCACTCAAAGACAAAGCATATTGACATCAGGTATCATTTCATTAGAGATATTCATGAGAAAAATCTTATAAAACTAATCAAAGTTGATTCAAATGAACAATATGCTGATTTGTTCACCAAAGCATTTGATGAACAAAGATTTAAATATCTCATTACAGCTATTGGGATGATAAACATTGACTAGTTAATCTCAATTGAAAACCTTTTCAATATGTAAAGTCTTATGTCAATACAATCTAAGCCCTGTTACAAAAGATCCTTTCTTATTTAACTAAGTATAAGTTCTTCCGAAGAGAAACTTGCCTTCGGAAGATATCTAGCATAACTTCCGAAGCAAATTTCTCATAGGATAATTTTCTTCTCGGAAGTGTACTAAGTCTCGGAAGAAGCGATTGAGTTATCTCAGATCTACTTCCGAAGCACTTAATACTTTCCACTTGAAAGCAACATGTATCTTCGGAAGAATTTATTTACCTTCGGAAGTACATTTGCCTTCGGAAGAACTTTACCTTCGGAAATACCTTATACTCGGAAGAAAGATTTTACTGTGTAACGGAAATCTTTTGGGCCCCACTCTGTAAAAAGTAAAGATTTTGTTAATGATGTCGGATTATTTAAATGGCTTAACCTTACCGCCCCTGTCACATCATCCTCTGAACCCTCACATCATCTTATCCAAACCACCCTTTAAACCGCCATTTCACCCATTTAAATACTTCCGGTTAATCACTTACACTCTTTTTACCAAATTCACTGCCCTAAAAGCTTTTTCTTCTCCAATTTACCTCTCTCAGAACTTTTCTCTGCTATCTTTCTCAAATGGCTCTAAACCCTCAGCACAACCAGTCGCACTCCTTGACTCTTCAAGGGATGCTGACTTCTCTGATATTATCTCTTTCTTAGCCCAATCTTCATACTACACAGCACTGACCGTAAACCCTACCATTTACTCCAACCAAATGTCCGAATTTTGGGCAAATGGTCGGATTGAAACCCTAAATGGGGTTCGTGCTATCAGGTCAAGTGTTTGTGGCCAAGAGTTGGTCATTACTGAACAAATCATCAGGGAGCATCTTGAGCTCCATGATGAAGGCGCACCGACGGAATTCCCCAAATCTGAGTTAGATAACTCTTATCTCCAAATGGGATACGGTGGAGATGTAAGCAGGTCTACAGTCTACAAATTCAACTTCTCCTACAAGTGGAAGTTCCTGCTACATGTGGTTCTTCACTGCCTATCTAACAAATCCGGGGGATGGGATCAAATTCCCTATGAACTCGGGTGCTTAGTTCATGGGTTGGTACAAGGCCTGCGCTTCAACTACTCAAGGTTTGTGCTGACTAACCTCATGGGAAATCTGCAAAGGGACACATTCTTTATGTATCCCAGATTTCTACAGCACATAATCAACTGCGAGCTAGATCAGGGTAAGCTTGTCTGTGCAGCTGCTCTGTCTGCTCCCCAAATGAGGCCGACCATCTTCAAAGTCTTGAAGAGAGTGTCTACCAACTACACTGGAAGGGATACCGCACTACTTCCAGGTATGATTGAGCCAATGGCTCCTGGTGACATCCCTGTTAACCCCACAGGTGATGAACCCACACCAGCAACTACCCTCACCATTCCAAATCTACCTTCTCCTCCAATCACTGTCACCTACCAGAGACGTACCAAACGAACCCTTGTTCAATCTACTCTGATTGAACAAGCCCCTCCTCTTCAAACCAAAAAGGCTAGAGTGGAACAAGGGGCTCCCACTCAGCCAGAGGTCCACCAATCCTTCACTATTGACCTCAATATGGGTCTTGAGTCTCCTCAGTCTCAGACCCATGAGCCCATAATCCCAGCTGATAGCCCTCAGGGTGAGTCTCTATACTCCCCTGAGCAGCCACCAAGGGACAGCTCAATGCCTTTTGACATTGATCAAAGTCCCGGGTCCTTAGGTCTTCATTCCTTTTCTTTTACTGACCTATTGACCGGAGCTGGTGAAGAGACTATGTCTCTCAAAGGCGATGAAGTTGATCCACAACACCCCATTAAGGATCAACAGAGCCTAGAGAAACCTCTTGTCTCTAGCCCACACCAGCAAAGCCCTACTGAGGTGAGTCCCACTGATGTGGAGGGGACTCATGTAGATTCAGCTGCCACTACTGAAGGAGCCTCAATGGATCCTCAGGACAGTGGTAACAATAGTCAGACTGAATCTACGGCAACCATGCCCTATGATGCCTCTGAAAGAGACATCATTGTGCAAGGGAAACCAGGGTGCCAAGAAACCACATCTGGTGGTGAGGATGAACATACTAGGTATGTTACCTCATCTCCCCGTGATTCTTCAAAAGAAGATGAGGGAAGAATGCAACTCATCATAAGAGACCTACTTTCTAAAGTCTCAAACCTTGAATCAAAGGTTAAGACTTTAGAGGATAGGTCTGCCACTCAGCAACTTGAGATTGAAAGTCTCAAGGTCAAACTAGCTGAGAAACAGATTGAGAGATCTGTTAGGCATGTACCAGTTCAAGTCTCCTTGACCTCTTCCTCTAGCTCATCTACCTCTCAAGATGATGCTACCAAAAGGGGGAGAATAATGTTGAGGAACAAAGCCAAAGACAGGATTCCATCGGTCAAGCTCTTACTTCTTTGAGCTCAAGACAACAAGCTGCCATCTTCCCTGAGCCTCCTCCAGTTGTGTTTCAAGTGGATCAAAGGATGCTTCAGGATCTAAATAGGATCTTCAACAAGTTCCTTTTAGAGTCCCTAATTGATCAACCCAGTCCGGATATGTCTGTGATTTACTTTGGAGCTCAAGAGCTTCAGAGGTTGAATGCACCTCCTACCACTGTTGAGGAAGTTGGTCAACCTAAGGCCCAAGTGGAACCTGAGATTGATTTCGAAGGGGAAACTAGGACTGATGGCCCAGCAACTGAAACAGTTGGGACAGAAGGTGTGTTTTCACAGGCTTCCGAAGCACAATTCGAAGCCTCGGAAGAACCACCTCAAACTTCCGAAGCTGAAATTGCTGGTGCGGAAGGACTGTTCTCTCTTTCCGATGATCTAATAGTCACAGATGCAATTCTGGAACTTGCATCTGAGGTTAATAGGGAGGACTTTCTCAGCCAACCACTAGCTATTACATCTGCATTGACCTCAGCTCCTACCTCCACCATCCAACCTGAATCTTCTACCCAAGAACCACCAAAGTCTAGCACTTCCGAAGACATTAAAGGCAAAAGGAAGATGACTTCGGAAGAGCTTCAGGAAGAAGAAAGGTTTGAGAAACTTAAAAGGAAAGGAAGACTGCCAACTGGGAAACTGTTAGCTGCAAGTTCAAAAGCAGCTGCAGCCAACCAAGAGGCAATCAACAATAGAAGAAGGGTGGAGGTAATTGATAGACTTGTCAGTCTAGGGGCTGCTTCGGAAGATGTACTCCTGCTACCATTAGAGGAGCTGATAGAGCTTGAAAAGGCAACCTTGCTGCAAAGACAGCAAAAAGAAGAAGCTGCAAGGTTGGCCTTGGAAGAAGAAAGGCTGAGAAAAGAAAGAGAAGCTGATCTGCAGCTCAGGAGAGAAAGATCACTTTCCTACTCTCCAGAGGATTCTCTCAAGAGGAGTTGTCTCCACACAATAGTGACACGATCTTATGGCTCTTTAACAAAGAGCAAGATCAAATGGAGAAGGAGAGAAAGAGAGCTGCAAGGGAGAAGCTGGTAGAGAAGAAGAAGAAAGAAGAAGAGGCTGGACTGTCTGCCGCCAAGAAGATAGGTGAGAAAGCTTGGATGAAGAACTATCTTAAAGCTCATGGCTTCTCTGGCAGGCAAGTGGGTCCAATGTCTGAGAAGACTCTCCAACGACATGTCAGTGACATCAAGGCTGACATTCGTGCGGGGAGAAGAAAGGAGATGTATAGAAGGGGACAGGGGATGACCTTCAAAGCCACCTCTCAGCCCAATATCCAAACCCAACATCAACCTGAACCAATACCCTTTCCCTTCCCAATCAAAACTGAACCTGAACCTTTCACCCCTGAACCTACACCATCACAACTACCAACTCCCTCACCTCAACCACCTAAACTACCCATCATCCAACCTAAAACCTTACCCAGAACCCAAACTCCTAAACCTACCCAACAACCAATCAAACCATCCCTCAGCCTTCCAAACATCTCTCTATGGAGGAATTCAAGGCGATCAAAACCAAGCTCATCAACTGCACTACTCTGAGCAACATCTCATGTGAGGAGGATACAGTCAACCTGACTTATGTTGATGGATCCTCAAGTTCCCTCATAAGAGATGAGTTTCTTGATCTGCCAAGAGGAACTTTGGACCAAGCCGCAAGACTCCTTGGCCTCAATTCAGATACATTGAATGAGGAAGAAAAGAAGCTGAGGAGAAGGCTGGTGACTCTGCTGGACACAAAGAAAGGAGATAGGGTACCAAGACAATCTCTTGTACCCAGAAAGAAGATAGTTCAGTGGAGGTTCGAAGACTCTTCTCACAACTTTGTTGTTGAGAGAGAGAATGGTGAGATTAACAGGCTGAATGCCTCATCTCTGCTACACTTAAGCAGATTTGATATTGCTGAGTTAGCAGAGAAATCATTCTCCAACCCCTCAAACTCCGATGTAGCTGCTCACATCAGAAATCATCTAGGCAGCCTTCACATGGCCGAGCTCACTGCAAGAAGCAAGGTCGAAGAGGAGTCAAAACTGAGAGAAGAGGAGGAAAGGAAAGGATCAGCAACCAAAGGCAAAGCCTTTCTTCAAATGGTTGAAGGTCCTGAACTTGAGTCCATAGTTAGATGGGAGTATGACTACAACTCCTGTCAACTAACTCTCTTCAGGGGGTCACAACAAAGGGTGCATGTCATTCAAAGTGATAGACTGGATCTCCTATCCACGAATGACTTGTACAAGCTTCTCAGCACCACTTCCGGGAAGAACAGAGAGACAGACAAATATCTTTTGTCCCTGGTGCTGAAAACTTTGAGAAGTAGAGATAAGTGAAGTTTTGGTAGCATCAGCCTAGGGGGAGTTTGTTGGATCAAGAGAGGCTGTTGCAACCAAAACCATATCACTTAGAAGATTTTGAGTACAACATACAAAGGACTTCCGAAGCCAAGTGTGGGACTTCCGAAGGAAGAAGGAGCTTTTCCGAAGTCTAAGTGTAAAATACACTTCCGAAGGAAAACTCCAACTTCCGAAGATAAAGAAGTTACTTCCGAAGAATCAAGACTTGAAGACAAAGTTCTAAAGTCAACTTCCGAAGTATAAAGAAGTCATTAAAGCCTCGGAAGCATAGAAGCATCTTCCGAAGTATAAGTGGCTTCGGAAGAACTTGTTCTTCCGAAGCTAGTTAACCTTCGGAAGACACTTCTATTATCCAGTAGACATAAGTATGGTCTGTCTGACAGTCCGCTGCAAATCTCTGAGATACTGCATGGCGTTTTCTCAAAAGCCATGTAGTTGACCATACTTTAATCTACTGTTTACCTTTTTATGTTAAGTACAGTTGCCATCTTTAGTTGGTGACAAAAGGTAAGTCATGGACATGTCATGACTACCATATCTTAGATAATACTTTATCTAAGATACCTTAACTATAGCATTGTAGTATATGCTTTAGTCGTAGGTTTCCAGCTGGTATCAAGTATAACCGGCTGTAGGATCTAGTATATATAGTTTCTCATTGTAACTCATGTTCCATGCTTGTAAGTGTCTTGTAATCTTGAGTTGAGAAGTAATATATACAAGTACCTTGAAAATACTCCTGCTTGTTCCTTTGATTACTTATTATATTATTATCAACTCTTGTTAAAGACATTGCTTCATCTTGTTTGAGTGATATTATAAGTGAGTTTGAGAGAATTACAAGTGTTAAGTGACAAAACCCGATCCTGCAAAAACGAATACATACATGTCAAAATATATATAAGTTGTTCAAATACATGCCAAGCATTTAACATAACCTTTATCATTTGATCAAACAAAAACAAACAACCTAATCATTTGCATTATCTTCTCCTATCATTTTTTTCATTTAGTTAGATGCACGATGTGTCGAACAAGTTTTTGTTTTTTTTTTGACATCGAAATGAATTGATTTATTTGTCGTTCCATTCGTTCATTTATTTGTTTCCGTTGTCATAGTTCATTTGCTTGTTGAAGTTGTTCTTGCGTTTCATTATAGTGTGGCGGGGTGCATACGTGCAGGTGTTACATCAGAGGTTACACTTCTTACTGTTGGACTAATGCCTTGTATATGACCACACCCCATATATGACCAAGCCTAGGTCCTAAGGAACATTCAAGAACCTTAACCTCATAAACGGACGTCTCATCTTCAGTCGAGCTCCACAATTATCTATTCATCTTATCTAGAATTTGTCTTTACAATAAACAATAAGATAAACAACATGTTCAACAATATAATAAAAAATAATAATTTCCAAATTTCAATCAACTTATACTATATAAATAATCATACCAACGTTACTAGCAATAACATCAATAAGTAAAAATAATATATCCAACTAAAATTTTAAATGAGTAAATGACTCGGACTCACTTTATTAGACTATAATATATCCAACATCCAATTAAAATAAGTATACCAAACTAAAAGTTTAAATAAGTCAAAATGACTCGAACCCACTTTATTAGATATAATGTATCTAACTAAAAGTTTTAATGATCAAGGTGACTCAAACCCATTTCAATAGACTTAAGATTACCCCAACTCACTTTAGATTTAATGCATCAAACTAAAAGGTTTAAATCGTCTTGAGATTTTTGATTTTGAGGGTGAAATGTTGTCAAGGGTTGTTGTAGAATGCTTTTAAACCCAGAGAAAAAATGCAAAAAACTAAAGCGACGACATACCGTTGTTGGCGCCCTGACATGTTATTGCTATAGCTTAGTAAAACGGCGTCGTTTCATTTAAACCCAGAGAAAAAAATAATAGAATCTAAAACGATGACAAATTGCCTATGTTGTCGCCACTATAGGTTTTATTATTTTTATCTATCTTAGTGGGCAAAAAAATGCAAAAAACTAAATAAATAATAGTATGAACGATGACATGTAATCGTTAATAAGTCTTCAGGGAGCGCAGAGATTTCCCTCCACTCTTGCCAAATTATACCGAGACGATTTTATTGAAGCAAAAGTTGAAATTGTGTCCAAAAATATTCCAACACCTATAGGTGACTCCTGTTCTCGTTATAGGTGTCGTCGCTGTAGCGGTTGTTTTTTGTAGTGGCAATCCATCGGTAATCCTTTGTACCGATGACATAATCCGTTGGTTATACTTTGTTATTTCGTAATGAAGAGTCTTGGTTCCTGTAGTAACTCTGCAACTTTGCTCCCCAATCTCCAGAATATCAGATTATGATTTGGACTTCTTAAAAGTTATTAGCAGGCAATTGCCTTTACCTTTATATTAATCTAAGGGAAAACAATTGCTTTAATCAAAATACATTACTGGGTGTTATCTGATCATCCAGTTCTCAAAAGGCTAAAAATACAAAACTAAGATGTCCTACTTTTTGGGTAACTGTGAGTTTGACTGATGTTACACTAAGTTTATAGTTGTAAATCCATTCTTACATATGCCCAAAAAATACAAAATATTCCTTTAGGTAAAACTTAACTGATGTGATATACAACAAAAGGTGATATATAGCACATGTTATGTTTCCCACTTTTACATTCATCACTTGACCAGCCCTTTAGGGGTTGAATGTTCATTCTTTCCATAAGGTTTAATGATTTTTAATATCATAAAAGAAACTGCCTACTCAACTAATGATTGTATGATCATTAGAACACAATGATTGTATGATAATGGCTGGATATACTTCTTATCTCATTCATGAAAAAACTTGCTGCTACCAACAATGATAACATTCATCAAATCAAAATGACCGATTCAGCAGTAAAACGATATCATATATTAAGGAAGTATAGAAATACATAAACAAATCACCATACAACGAAAACAATCAAAACACAAGAATAATAAACAGAACACACTGAAATGCTAAGGATCGTGGTAGAACATAACACTAGTAGAAGGAAGTGAACACATCACAAGCTTTCATAAAAGCGGTTATCTAAGGATGAGGTAGCGAAGGGTTAGGAAGGTCCTTTGGCAATCCGGGAATGGTTGGCAATGTGGGCTTAGGCAGATCATGGAAGTCGGGAACCTTTGGTACTTCTGGTTTTGGTAGTGTTGGTAGCACTGGTTTTGGAATTTCTGGAATTGTAGGTTTTGGAATCTCTGGAAATGTAGGCTTGGGAAGCTCAGGAAGTACGGGTTTTGGTAGCTCAGGAACCTCAGGCTTAGGAAGCACGGGGAACACTGGTTTTGGAATCTCAGGAAGTTTGGGCTTGGGAATGTCAGGAAGTGTTGGTTTTGGAACTTCAGGAACTTCAGGCTTTGGAAACGCGGGTACCTCCAAAAGACTACGCGCCTCAGAAACAATATTACCACCATAGATTGATGCTAAAGTGAGTGAAACTAGAATCATGATGAAGGAATTGAAATGGGAATATGCCATTGTTGTTCAAAAGGAAGAAACTTGAATAATAAGATGCTATGAAAACTTTTTTGAGTTCGTTTGAGGGTGCATATGATTGTGTTGATCTAGATTTATATAGAAGTAATAAAGTAGATATTGGTAGGAAATATTGAGAAAGTGGGCATGTTAGCTCAACTTCTCATCTCTAAATACGTGTTGAAAATTTATATATCTTATCTAAAGTTCGTTCATACGTGAATTATATTATTTTTTATTGGTGATAGAAGCCAAAGAAAAAGATGACTCACATTAATTTTTAGTCTTTCTGTTATATTGCTACTAATACTCGTTTAAATATAATATATATAAGTTGTGTATGAAATTTTAAGCTAACATTGACATATACTTACCAAAGTTAACGGTTTGTAGCTGTGACATACTTGACATGTTACAGCTTAAGGTGTTGCCGCTACTACCCTTAGTACGATAAAATCCTAACCCTTGGATCCAACTCCTTATCAATGGTAAAATTTTGAGCAGATGGACTATGGCGGGGGTCGCTCCTAATGATCCCGTTTCTTGTAGTGATACTATTAGGATGTTTGATCTTCTGTTCAAACTAGTCTTAGTGACGATGAAACGATTACAAGCTATGAGTGTGCTTTCCACTAGAACTAAACTAATCTGATGCTTACGAATAACATGTTAGAATCTTGTTGCAATAAAACTAGAACTGCAAACGAACCGAACGAACACGAACAATGCCTTGTTTGTGTTCGTATGTTAAGAAATAAACTTGTTAATGAACTGTTCACGAACACTTACCGAACGAGATTTTTTGTTCGTGTTCGTTCATTAAGAAAATGAACATGTTTATGAATTGTTCACGAACACTTACAAAACGCAAATAAACACAAACAAAAGCAAACTAACACAAACAACTGTTCATAAACATGACGAACACAAAGAAGCTCATGAATACAAACGAATACAAATTATTATAGATTTATTTTAGAATCAAATTTATATTTTTTATTACAAACATTACACAAAATCAATCAAAAATAAATAAGTAGTTAACATAAATATCAAAAGTACTTGATATAATAGTCATAAAAATAACTGACACAAAACTTAGAATACAAACAAACACCTTCATGAACACGTTATCGAATGTTCACGAACGAACATTAACGAACACTAACGAACACATTATCAAACGTTCACGAACATAAATGAACGAATGCGGCTTGTGTTCATGTTCGTTCGTGTACCTAAACGAACGAAATTTTCTTGTTCGTGTTCGTTCATTTACTAAACGAACGAACATAAACGAACTTCCCGCCGAACGGTTCACGAATTGTTCGCTGAACGTTCAGTTCGTTTGCAGCCCTAAATAAAGCTGATTGTGAAAAAGAGTGGTTGCAACAAAGGTTATGTAAAACATATATTTAAATGTTTTTGTTACAATTTAGTGCTAAAATTGTACTTACTTTCTGTTTAAATATTTTTGTTTGGTTACATTGATAATTGGAAAACAATTATCACTACAAAGACAGATTAGTGCGACTGCACTACGACAACTATTGTTGCTAAAAACCAATATAAAGACTCAGAAGTTTAGTCATAGACACTACTAAACAAATATGTATTATGGATAAATAGAAATTATAGCTAATCATTGACACAACTTTAACAGATACCAAAAAACAAAAAACCTTAACTTTTAGGACAAAATTCATCTTTATGATTTTGGGGTTATTAATAATATATCAGAATATTCAGGATATAATTATTATATGATTAATCCATCGGTAATATATAACAGCGGCTTTCCCGTAGTTAATTTCAGGTGTTTTTGCTGGTTTTACATATATGGCAGATGCATTTGCTGTTCGTTGTGTGTGCACTTGCTTCTCAGAGATATAATGGGGAAGTCATTTCTTCTAGCGCATTTTTGATTAGTAAACATAATAGTATGTTGCTAAATGCAATTCGCAATAAATGTTAGCTTATTTAATTTACGTGGTTGTGTTGAAGATAAACCTTCTTGTAGCGGAATTGGAAAGAGTTTCAAGTTAATAAATGAATGTAACATCAAAGGGATCTAGCGGAAATGTACAAGGTCATCATATTAGTAGCCATCATTGACTCGTCAATTCAGTATTCCATTCTCAATTTTCTTCAACACATTAATATTATTTGTTACCGATTTGTTTAAGAGTTTAAACCCTTGAAACACATAAGATGCATCCACCAACATTAACACGTACATAAAGTCAAAGTAATTCAACAACACATGTGTATCATATATTAATAATAAAGGATATAGAAATATAAACTAAACATACAATCAAACAACAGAAAAGCTCGAAATGATGACAATAGTTGTAGTGGTACGCATTAATGTGAAAAGTATACAAGCAATCACATAACCAGTCTATGGATGAGGTAGGGAGGGAATAGGGAAGTCCTTGGGCAACTCTGGAATAGTGGGCTTTGGCAGGTCATGGACTTCTGGAACCTTCGGTGCTTCTGGTTTTGGTATTGTTGGCAGCTCTGGCTTTGGGATCTCAGGAATGGTGGGCTTTGGAAGCTCAGGAATGGTGGGCTTGGGGATCTCGGGAAGTGTTGGTTTTGGTAGCTCTGGAACTTCTGGCTTTGGAATCTCAGGAAGTGTAGGCTTAGGAATCTCTGGAAGTGTTGGCTTTGAAAGCTCAGGAACTTTAGGCTTAGGAATTTCAGGAAGTGTAGGCTTCGGAACCTCTGGAATTGTTGGCTTTGGAAGTTCAGGAACTTTAGGCTTTGAAACCTCGGGAAGTGTAGGCTTTGGAATCTCCGGAAGTGTAGGCTTTGGAATCTGTGGAAGTGTTGGCTTTGGGAGCTCTGGAACTTCAGGCTTTGGAACCTCAGGAAGTGTAGGTTTTGGAATATCAGGAAGTGTAGGTTTTGGAATCTCTGGAACTGTTGGCTTTGGAAGCTCGGGGACCTCCAAAAGGTGACGTGCCTCTGCGATGATTTTTCCACCGCTGATTGATACTAAAGTGACAGACAATAGTATCATGAGGACCGGATTGGGTTTGTAAGGTGCCATTGATGTTGTAAAAAGATGAGATTAGAGGAATAAGAAGCTAAGAAAGTATTTTAGTTTGGCTAAGAAGCATGTGTTAATTTGGTATATATAGAGGAGGTGGTATGAGGCTAATGGTGATAGGTAGATAAGTTGGTAGAAATTGTATAGAAATTGAGAGTATTAGCTCAACTTCCTATCTGAACGTGGCGAATTGGTTGAAGTGGGTTGAAAATGTATATCACCTTTGACTTTTGTTAGCCAATTATCAAAATAAAAAATATTTGCTTCCTAATTTAAGTAAGTTATATAAAAGGCTACTTTGTCATTGGTAAAACCGTAAAAGTGAAAAAATGTTTAGGTCACAATAGTTCTAGGTCGTTAAGTTTCATAGAGAATCTGAAACTAAGCCTAATAATATATGGTTGAATTTTAAGAATTGTTTTTTCTTTGGTAAAATGAATATAAAATATCTGGTTATATGTGTTTCAATTTATTTTAGAATTTGAATAATAGTAAGATTTAAAAGAAAGACTTGGTAAACTTTTATTACCAACAATTAAAATGAATATTTAGATTGTAAACTTTATTTGATGTAAATGAACCGAATGTCAGTAAACAGTTCATGAAGCGTTTGGATGAAAGTTTGTTTACGTTTATTAGTTTATTAAATGAACGTACATGAACATAAATTCGGTTTGTTAAGCTAAATGAACGAACATGAACAGAGATCGTATTCGTTTATTTATATTCTTATATGTATGGTATGGTGTTCGTATACGTTCGTTTACATTTATTGTTCATGTTTGTTTGTTTATATATGTTCATGTTCGTTCATTTAATATTAATCATATATATTATATAACTTTTATTTTAATTCATCTTCCTAGTTTTATATATTTTGAAAATTTTATTTTTTAATCAACCTAACGTCTATACTTTATAATTGTTTATATTTGTGGGTGTGCAGTAATATTTTTGTTCATATTCATGTATATGCATAGTATCATATCAAGCGCTTAACTTTAAATAGTATATGATTGTTTTTGTTTAAAATTGTTCGGTTTGTGTTTGTAAACCGTTTGGTTATATGTTCGTCAACCATTCGTGAACAAGTTCAATTACTTATTAAATGAACACAAATAAGGACTTCATTTGGTAAGTATTTGTGAACACTTTCAATTGTTAATAAACTAAAATGAACAAGGCTCCATTCGATTTGGTTCGATTTGTAATTTACATGAACACTCTATGTTTATAATTTCAAGTTCATATTCTACCCGAAAATATGTAACTTCCTCAAGAAATGAATTAAAAGCCACTAACCTGTTTTATTAATGTACTAATCAATAATCTTAAAAAAATATTCAACCAACAAGTTCAAGATAGCATTCGAATAATAATGAAGCAAATAATTAAATAATAAAACAAGATTTTGAAAAAAAAAACATAAATTAAAGGTTTGTAACACCCGGAAATTTATTATTTTGAAGCCGACGAAGAAAGAAAAGAAATAAAGTCCAAAGTCGAGGGACCAAACTCGCCAACGAAAAAAAGTCGGGTAATGTGGTGATATGTGTAGGGAGAGGGCAGCCCACTCTCCCCACACTTCACATATTTTCAGCTCACAAAGAAGAGAGAAGAGAGAAAGAGGAGAAAAGGGAGAAAAGTGGTGTTTCGGGTGATTCGAGTGTCCAAATCCGACGAGTGGCAAGCCAAATCGAAGCTCTTGTCTTTGTGCTCGTTTGTGTGAGTTCTAGGACCCCACTTTTACTTGTTTTCAACTGATTTTGGGGCTGGAAGATGTCAAAAACCCGTTTTTATGTGTGTGTGTGTTTGACCCATTTGGGTGTGATGTGTATGATGTGTTTAGAGTATGATTTCGGGCTTGTGTGTGCTTGTATGGTGTTATGGTATGCATTCCTAAGGTCCAGAAGGGTTAATTTAGGCTTAGAATGGGTTTGGATGAGCTTGGAGGCCGAAAATGGCAGATTGGGTTCGGGATGAACTCCATTCTGCATCAGCTAGGGCTAGGCGACCGAATGAAGGCCATACGGCCGAATGAGGGCGATTGAAGGTCATTCGCACGATTGGGATTCAGTCGCACGACTGGGAGTCCAGTCGCATGAGGGTTGTACGACTGAGGGTTCAGTCGCATAGATGCTTAGTCGCATGAGTCCATTCGCATGAGGTTAGTCGCATAGGTGCCCATTCGCAGTAATCCCATTCGCACAAGGTTCATACGCACGATTGGATGTTCATTCGCATAGATGTCCATCCGCATGAGTCCAGTCGCATGATGTTCAGTCGCGTGGAGGCCATGCGTCTGAAGGGTGTCCATACGCCCGAATAGGGCTGTTGCACTCGAAGGAATGTGTAGTTTGACTTCTGGCCTTCGGGGAAAGGTGCAGATGTAAGTTTTGACGTAAAGTAACCCGTAAGAGCATGTAAGATGATGGTTACGGCCTTAGAGAGCATGTAGGGCATGATGATGATGATGTTGCATGTTTATGCATATTACGAATGTATGATGTTGCCCTGTATGATGATGATGATGAATGCGTATGATATGTTCCTTATTATGATGTATGCTTATCTTTCTTGTGGCTTTACATGTCATGCTAATGAATGAATGAAGTATTATATAATGTAAAGCGAAAGATAATGAAAGAGGAACATGAAGTAAGAATGCATGCATTAATGAAAGATGAATGAATGAAAGAAAGGCTTGCAAGCATATATATTGGGGTGAGCGACTTTGTGTTGCAAAAGACTCGGATGAAGTGCAATCATTTAGATTGCCTATGAGGTGAGCAACCTTGTCGTTGCAAAAGACTCGAGTAAGTGCTATCGTAATGTTGCCTTGGGGTGAGCAACCTTGTTGTTGCAAAAGACTCGGATAGCTTGCTATCGTGATGGGCAATTGGGGTGAGCAACCTTAGGGGTGCAAAAGACTCGGATAGCGTGCAATCATTGAGATTGCCATTGAGGTGAGTGACCATGTTGTCGCAAAAGACTCGGAAGACAGAATGAACGAAAAGAACGGAAGATAATGAATGAGATGAAAGATAATAATGAAATTATCTGTGTATACTTATGTTGAATGATCGCATGATAAAGGAATAGTTTTTAATGAAAGTAAAGTATATTTATTTTATAAAAACTAGAACTCACTCAGCAACGCTGACTTTTATTGCATTTTCCAGTTGGCAGGTTAATGATTGCTGAGAATGGCATGGCAAGGCTACTCGGCTCTTTTGGGATGGCATCCAATTATATAGCTTTTGTGATGTAATGCAAACATAAATTTTGTAACCAGATAATGATATATTATTTGGCAAAAGTAATTATAATGAAACGTGATGTCATTTTTGAATGTTTCCGCTGCAATGTTTTCTTAATGCAATGTAATTATATGTTTTATGTGCGATGAACGACCAACTTCGTCCCGGGAACGGGGCCTTACAAGGTTGTTTAGAATTGAATTTGAGAGGGCGGGTGTGTAACCATGGGAAATTAGTAACTGAACTTATCAACCTTTAATTGCTGCTAGCACTGTGACTTTATAAACTGTAATAGTCAATAAAAACTGTTTATTAATTATTAGGTTAATTGTATCATGATGGACTAATGTATTAGCTTCTAATATTTCAAACTAGCTTTAGTAAACACGTGTATTACACGGGTTAATAATGAAATATTAATATAATAAAATTTATTAATTTAAAAATAATATTCTAAGATATGATATAACTGAAATTACGTATAAGAAATGACTATAATTAATAAAACAGTGATATCAACTTTTTAAAATTTTGTTTTTTAATATTTTTCCAAAAAAATAAACATTTTGTTCTAAAACACACCATATAAAAATGTCGTTTTTAAAAATTTTCTTATTGTAACTCTCAAATTTAATTATTTTTGGTTTTAAAAAAGTGAATTTTTAAAAATATCAATTTTTAAATATTTCGTATTTTTATAGAAGTTGTATGCTTTAGGAAAATTTATTAGTTCATAAAAAGTGTTTATTTAAATTAACATTAATAGATAGATCTCTTTTTTAATTTATTAAATGTAAAAGAGATTTAAATAATATTATTAGTAATTAAGGTAATTATCTAAGAGAAGAGAGATGCAGGAAAATTTTAGTGAGGATGATTGTGGTGCTGACAAGTGGCATTTCAAATTACTATTGTTATCGGAGGTATTTAGGTAATTGAGTTTATGAGAATTAATGGAGAAATGAGCTTAATTATCTAAATGGTTATTAGATTTATAAATATTTATAAGATATGTGTTAATTAGTTTATATTAGATTTGAAATTATAATTTTTGTAAATCAAAAATTATTTTATTGGGTCGGTGTCAAAGTTTTTTTGTGAGTCAATTTCAAATATTTTTTGAGGCTTGTTGTCAATTTGAAGAGGGTCGATTTCAAAATTTCTTGAGGTTTGTTCAAAATTATGCGGGTGACCCCAAGAGAATCTTTTGGGTCCGCCCTTGGGTGTACACTACTAGAGAACCGGGTGTGTTACGACTGAAAATAGGATGGCAAAAACTTGTATTATTTTGCGAACGAATTAAGTGAATGTGGATTATTTTGTGACATAATTTAGCAACCATTATCTTGTGACATGTTTATGATCACGTATTCTTTTGATGGAGTTGTGACTGTCTTGTTTTATAACAACGTTGTTTTGCAACAAATTCACGACCACTAGTGTTTTGCAATTGAGCTGCAACGTCGGTGTTTTTAACTGACTTCCAACTCGCTATTGTACATATTTTTTTTTCAAAGAAATTGCGTCGTAATAATTTAAAAAAGAGACCATTCCGAAGAATTTTTTTAAAGAAATGCTTAGTTTTAAAATGAGAGACATAATTCAAAACAAATATATCCTAAACCTTATATGTTGTCCAAAATTTGATAAAAAATGAGAAAGATGAATATCAATTAATCTTATAAGGATGATTAACACTTGTCTTGTTCATATCGACATCGACATCGACCAACATGAATTGGTTCTTCCTTTTAATCAACACATCTCTTTAAATTTATGTAAACCAGTTTTTAACTTTTGGTTTTGACACAGTAAACCTTGACTTCTACAAATATATATTTGACTCTAAAATAAAGTTTGAACTAACTACATGTTTCACCCATTAACTTTAGATGCACTAAATGATTGGGATTATCCTTACTTACACACCCTTAATAACAATCATGTTGTTGTTGTTCTTGTTGTTGCTGCAAATCTTGAACGCAAAGCAATTCTCTCATTATGATAAACTTGATTCTTGGTAATGCATTTGCTAGAATAATATCTACACTTTGTAGGTCTACACTAATATGTTTAATACTTTGATGTGCGCCTTTCCAACATATCCTCTTATGAAATGATAATGTATGTCAATATGCTTGCTTCTCTTATAAAACACCAGGTTCTTCGTCAACATATAAATATATAATGCTATATTCTCTTTAATTCCCATACTTCGTAAGTAATCTTTGTGCAATGGATAATCATATATGTCCATGGTTAGGATGTGCGAACTTCTATTTGATCTTGTCTTTATAATGATGAAACGATTATAAACTATAAGTAATCTTTGCTTTAGAACTAATCTGATGCTTAAGTAATCTTTGCTTTAGAACTAATCTGATGCAAACGAACCGAATAAACACGAACAAGTCCTGACCTTGTTCGTGTTTGTTCGTTAAGAAATAAACTTGTTCAAAAATGTTCACGAACACTTACCAATCAGGTTTTCTTGTTTGTGTTCATTCATTAAGCAAATGAAGATGTTCATTAACTGCTCACGAATACTTACCGAACGTAAACGAACACAAACAAAATCAAATGAAAATAAACAAATGTTCATAAACATAACGAACAAAGAAGTCCATGAACATAAACGAATACAAACGATCACATATTTATTTTAGAATAAAATCAACATTTTCATCACAAAATTTACTAAAAATAAATAAACACGTAACATAAATATCAAAAAACACTTGACATAATTGTCATAAAAAATAATAACAAAAAGATTAAGAACATAATCAAACACAATAATGAACATAACCGAACACATTAACAAACATATTATCGAACGTTCACGAACGAACATTAACGAACACATTATCGAACGTTCAAGAACGTACGAACACGGCTTGTGTTCATGTTCGTTCATTTAACTAAACGAACGAAATTTTCTTGTTTGTGTTCGTTCATTTACTAACGAACGAACATAAACGAACTTCCAGCCGAACAATTCACAAACTGTTCACTGAACGTTTAGTTCATTTGCAGCCCTAATTGCAATACAATATATAGTGCAAAAGAATCGTAGCAACACAAAACTTATGTAAAACATATATTTCAATGCGCTACAAATTAGTGTAAAATTTGTACTTACATTAGGTTTAGAAAATTTCATTTGGTTAAATAGATAACCAGAAAATGGTTAACACTCCAGATACATATTATTGCAACTAAACTTGGACAATAAGAGAGATTGTTGCTAAAATCCAATATGAAAGAATCATAAGTTCAATCATAAACACACTAAGGCTGTGTTTGATTGGTCTGACCCACGAGCTGACCACTGACTGGCTGACCCGGTCAGCCAGTCAGGGTGTTTGATTGGTCTGACTGGGTGGTCTGTCCCGGTAAGTGTTGCTGACCCAGACCTTGATTTTTTAATCTCTGACCCGGTAAGTGTTGCAACCCCCGACCGCTCGACCGCTGGAGGTGGTGGCGGTGATGCTGCAGGTGGTGGCGGTGATGCTGCAGGTGGTGGCGGTGATGCTGCAGGTGGTGGCGGTGATGCTGGAGGTGGTGGCGGTGATGCTGGAGGTGGTGGCGGTGATGCTGCAGGTGGTGGCGGTGATGCTGCAGGTGGTGGCGGTGATGCTGGAGGTGGTGGCGGTGATGCTGCAGGTGGTGGCGGTGATGCTGCAGGTGGTGGCGGTGATGCTGGAGGTGGTGGCGGTGATGCTGCAGGTGGTGGCGGTGATGCTAGAGGTGGTGGCGGTGATGCTGCAGGTGGTGGCGGTGATGCTGGAGGTGGTGGCGGTGATGCTGGAGGTGGTGGCGGTGATGCTGGTGGTGGTGGCGGTGATGCTGGTGGTGGTGGTGGTGGTGGTGATTTGCAGAGACGGTTTTTGAGTCAGTCAGATACCGAATCAAACAACCAAGTTTCAGTCAGACGCATACCCAGTCAGAACATCTTACTGGGTCAGCTTCTGACTCAGTCAGATCTTACTGAGTCAGTGTGATCAAACAGCCCCTATGAGTTTTAACAAAAAATTGAAATTACCGATATTATAGAGGATAAGATTATGATATGATGCTCCTAGTCTTTTTCAGTCAGCTTGTCGGTGCGGTCCTCATTAGCGGTAGAGGATTTGTCGAAAATATGAAATTGTGGCTTTCCAATAATTAGTTTTAGATGTTTTGCTGGTTTTATGTGTATGGCATATATATTTGGTCTTCATTGTGTGTGCAATTGCTTCTCACATATATAATGTGAAAGTCTTTTTCTTTTAGCGCATTTTTCATTAGTAAACATAGTAGTATGTTGCTAAATGCAATTTGAAATAAATGTTGGCTTATTTAATTTACAATATTTTCTTGAAGATAAACTTTCTTTTAGAAAAATTGGAAAGAGTTTCAAGTTAATAAATGAATGTAACATCAAAAGGATCTAGCAAAAAAGTACAAGGTCATAAAATTAGTAGCCATCATTATTGACTCGTAAATTCAATATTCCATTCTCAATTTTCTTGAACACATTATATTATTTGTTACCGATTTGTTTAAGAGTTTAAACCCATAAAACTCATAAGATGCATCCACCAACAATAACACGAACATAAAGTCAAAGTAATTCATCAACACATCTGTATCATATATTAATAATGTAGTATATAACATATAAACTAAACATACAATCAAACAATAGAAAAGCTTGAAATCATGACAATAGTTGTAGTGGTATGCATTAAAGTGAAAAGTATACAAGCTATCATATTAGTAGTCTATGGATGAGGTTGGGAAGGAATAGGAAAGTCCTTGGGCAACTCAGGATTAGTGGGCTTAGGCAGGCCATGGACTTCTGGAACCTTCGGTGCTTCTGGTTTTGGTATTGTTGGTAGCTCTGGCTTTGGGATCTCAGGAATGGTGGCCTTTGGAAGCTCAGGAATGGTGGGCTTGGGGATCTCGGGAAGTGTTGGCTTAGGTAGCTCTGGAACTTTTGACTTTGGAATCTCAGGAAGTGTAGGCTTGGGAATCTCTGGAAGTGTTGGCTTCGAAAGCTCAGGAACTTTAGGCTTTGGAATTTCAGGAAGTGCAGGCTTCGGAACCTCTGGAATTGTTGGCTTTGGAAGTTCAGGAATTTCAGGCTTTGGAATTTCCGGAAGTGTAGGCTTTGGAATCTGTGGAAGTGTTGGCTTTGGAAGCTCTGGAACTTCAGGCTTTGGAACCTCGGAAAGTGTAGGTTTTGGAATCTCTGGAAATGTTGGTTTTGGAAGCTCGGGGACCTCCAAAAGGTGACGTGCCTCTGCGATGATTTTTCCACCGTTGATTGATACTAAAGTGATAGACAATAGTATCATGAGAACCGGATTGGGTTTGTAAGGTGCCATTGATGTTGTTGAAAGATAAAATTAGATGAATAAGAAGCTAAGAAAGTATTTTAGGTTGGCTAAGAAGCATATGTTAGTTTGGTATATATAGAGGAGGTGTATGAGGCTAATGTTGAGTGGTAGATAAGTTGGTAAAAGTTGTATAGAAATTGGGAGTATTAGCTCAACTTCTCATATGTACGTGGCGAATTGATTGAAGTGGGTTGAAAATGTATAGCACCTTTGACTTTTGTTAGTCAATCGTCGAAATAAAAAATAATTGATTCCTAATTTACGTAAGTATTATACAGGGCTACTTTATCGTTGCTAGAAGTGAAAAATGTTGAAGTCACAATAATTAAGTCGTTAAGATTCATAGTCATAGAATCTGAAATTAATCCTTATATATTGTTGAATTTTAAGAATTATTTTTCCTTTGGTAAAATGAATATAAAAATATTTGATTATATGTGTTTTATTTTTCTTAGAACTTGAATAATAGTAAGATTTAAAAAAAAACTTGGTAAACTTTTATTACCAGTAATTAATTAATCGAACAATTTTTGAACAATTTATAAACCGTTCAAAGGGAAGTTTGTTTACATTCGTTCATTTAATAAATGAACGTACATGAACAAAAAATTCCGTTCGTTTAGTTGAATGAACGAACATGAACAGAGGTCGTATGTTCATGAACATTCAGTATGAAGTTCGTATACGTTTGTTTATTTTCGTTTACATTTAATGTTTATGTTCGTTTGTTTATATTTATGTTCATGTTCATTCATTATATATTAACTTATATGTTAAATAATTTTTATTTTTAATTAATCTACCTAATTTATATATTTTATAATTTTTATTTTTTAATCAGCTTAATGTCTAAACTTTATTATTGTTTATATTCACGAGCGGTCAGTAATATGTTTCTTCATATTTATGTATATACATGATTATTAATGTCAAACCCCTAACCTTAAATAGTATATGGTCGTCTCTATTGGTGAATTGTTCGGTTTGTGTTCGTGAATCGTTCGGTTATGTGTTCATAAACCGTTCGTGAATGATTAGAACACAAAGGTGATGCAAAACATATATTTCAATGGGTTACAAAATGGTGTAAAATTTTTACTTGCTTTCGGTTTAGAAAATTTCATTTGGTAATATTGATAACTAGAAAACGGTTATCACTCCAAATACAAAATATTGCAACTAAACTTTGACAATAAGGGAGATTGTTGCTGTAATCCAATATTAAAGAATTATAAGTTCAGTCATATATAGACACTACTAAATATTGAGTTTTAGAAATTGCCAGTAGTTACCAACGGCCGGAACTTTGACGATAAAAAAACCAATACACTAACTCTTAAGAATAGTTTGTCTTTTTTTAGTGGACTAATTAATCCAATCATAATATTGAGGATAAGATTATAATATGATTCTCCTAGTCTCTTTCTGTAAATTTGTTGGTGTGGTCCTCATTAGCGTTAAAGGATTTTTCGGAAATATGTAATTGTGGCTTTCCAATAGTTAGTTTTAGATGTTTTTCTGGTTTTACATGTACGACACACATATTTGGTTTTCGTTGTGTGTGCAATTGCTTCTCACGGATATAATGGGAAAGTCTTTTCTTTTAGAGCATTATTTTCGAAGAGTAAAAATAGTAGTATGTTGCTAAATGCAATTTTAAAAAAACGTTAGGCTTTTAAATTTACAAAGTTATTGTAGAAAATTAGCTTGATCCACTACATTAAATGATTATAAAGTGTACAGTAAGAACGTACAAGGTCATCAAATTTATAGTCATCATTGACTGGTCAATTTAATATTCCATTCTTGATTTTCTTGAAAATGTTTTTGTAATTTGTTTAAGAGTTTTAAATCCTTAAACATATGAATTGCGTCCACCATTAATATCATGTACATTAAGTTAAAGTAATACAAAAAATACATATGTATCATATATTAATAATGTAGGATATAGACATATAAATACCCATACAATCTAACTATGAAAAAGCTTCTTTTGACGACAATCTTTGTAGTAGTATGCAATAAAGTAAAAAATAACAAATTATCATGTGAAAAGTTCTCTATGGATGAGGCGGGGAAGGAATAGGAAAGTCTTTAGGCAACTCAGGAATGGTGGGCTTAGGCAGGTCATGGACTTCTGAAACCTTTGGTGCTTTTTGTTTTGGTAACTCTGGATTTGGGATCTCTGGAATGGTGGGCTTGGGAATCTCGGGAAGTGTTGGTTTTGGAATCTCCAGAACTTTTGGCTTTGGAATCTCAGGAAGTGTAGGCTTTGGAATCTCTGGAAGTATTGGCTTTGAAAGCTCAGGAACTTTAGGCTTTGGAATCTCAGGAAGTATAGGCTTCGGAACCTCGGGAACTATTGGCTTCGAGACCTCCGGAACTTCAGGCTTTGAAATGTTAGGAATTGTAGGTTTTGGAATCTCAGGAAGTGTAGGCTTAGGAATCTGTGGAAGTGTTGGCTTTGGAAGCTCCGGAACTTCAGGCTTTGTAATCTCGGGAAGTGTAGGCTTAGGAATTTGTGGAATTGTAGGCTTTGGAACCTCCGGAAGTGTAGGTTTTGGAATCTCTGGAAGTGTTGGCTTTGAAAGCTCGGTGACCTCCAAAAGGTTACGTGCCTCTGCAATTAATTTTCCTCTACCTATTGATACTAAGGTGATAGACAATAGTATCATGAGGAACGAATTGAGTTTGTAAGGTGCCATTGATGTTTTAAAAGGATAAGATTATAGGAATAAGAAGCAAAGTAAGAATTTTAAGTTGTCAAAGAAGCATGTGGTACTTTGGTTTATATAGATGAGGTGGCATGAGGGTGATGATATGATAGGTAGATAAGTTGGTAGATATTGTATAGAAATTGAGAATGTTAGCTTAACTTCTCATCTGCACTTGGTGAGTTGCCTGAAGTGGGTTGAAAAATTTATAGAATCTATGACTTTTATTTGTCAATTAAGGAAATAAAAATATGTTTGCTTCCTGTGTTACGTAAGTACTATATCGTTGGCAAAAGTGAAATATTGATAAGCTAAACCTTAGTTCTAAGTCGTTAAGTTTCATAGATATTGAATCCGATAAAATTAATCTAATAAAATGCATCGGTAAACAGGTCGTGGGCGAAAGTAAACTATTTTAGAGTGGGGGGCGACACTATATATATTAAAAAATTTACACTACCGGGTCGAAATTTTACACTATCGAATGTAAATTAACACTACTGACGAGAAGAAAAAGGGGGGGGGGCTCCTCGGCCTCAAAAAGCTCCACCCATGTCAGTAAAGTAGTATATGGCGTACACTTTTGCCGTTTTTCCAAATTCTATAAAATGTTCTTTTTAATATTTGTTAAATGAATATAAAGTATTCGACTTGTATGTTGTTTTAACGGCGGGTTAGTGATTAGTAAGTTAGTAACAACAAATTAGTAATTATTTGATTTATATATGTTAGAATTTGAACAATATAAAGATTCATACGAAAGACTTGGTAAATTTTTATTACCAGTAAAATGAATATTTATATCCTAAACAATATTTGATAATATCTTATAGAACTCAACAACAAGAATTTAAATTTTGTTTTCGTTTTCGTTTTTCGTTGAGACATTCAGGACATTTGATCTACATTATAAATTAGCATACAACATCATTAATGTAGGTACATGAGATTCACCACCCTTCATCAAACAGTCTGAAATGGAGTTGATCTATGTATTGATAGTAGCAAACCGAACAAATAAGAAATATTCACACTGATGGGAACATTTTCATAACGAACTATGTAAGGTTTATTTAGGCTCAGTAATAGGAAAAGAGATAAAAAGTGTTTTGTTGGTAAGACCTTGGAATTCTCTTAATAAATGGTATTTTTAAGGGAAATTCCCAAAAATGTCCCAAAAAAATTCTCTAAATGTTCTTTTGAAATATCCAATTTTCATTTTATACTCTAAATACTGGCGTAACTTTAAAACATGGTCGTCCGAACTTAATTTTTAAGGTCCAAAACATGCCATGTGTCAAACAAGGGGCGGCACACCTATATTATAGGGTCGTCCGAACTAAATTGGAGTTGTCCGAACTTTGTGAAATATGTGTAAAATTTATGACTTTTATTATTATATTAATTAATTAGTTTTACTCATATATTATTTTTCCCTTAAAAGTTTCAACATATAATGTTTTATAAAATTTCAAATATAGCTTTTTGACGTGCTTATTTTTATCTACGTATCGACATAAATTCTGTTCGAAACTGAGTCGGTTCAAATTTGTATCGAAACATTCCGAATGGGAAGCCTGCATTGCTTTAGATCTTCAATAAGGAGAGGATGTCTTTGAAAGTGAGAAAGTCTTTTTGTTTTAGGTATTTTCGTTTAGTTTAATTAATGGTACAATTGAGCAGAATAAATGACTGTAAAACTAGAAGGATCCAATAAACAGGCAGAAACAAGGTCATTAAATCAGTAGCCATCTTCGACTTGTCAAAGTAATTCAATAATACATCTGTATCATATATTAATAATATAGGATATGGACATATAAATAACCATACAATCAAACAATAAAAAAGCTCGAAATAACGACAATCTTTGTAGTAGTACGTAATAAAGTGAAAAATACACAAGCTATCACATGTGAAGTTCTCTATGGATGAGGTAGGGAAGGTATAGGAAAGTCCTTGGGCAACTCAGGAATGGTGGGCTTAGGCAGGTCATGGACTTCTGGAACCTTTGGTGCTTCTGGTTTTGGTATCTTTGGCAGCTCTGGCTTTGGAATATCAGGAATGGTGGGCTTGGGAATCTCGGGAAGTGTTGGCTTTGGAAGCTCTCGAACTTTTGGCTTTGGAATCTCAGGAAGTGTAGGCTTTTGAATTTCTGGAAGTGCAGGCTTCGGAATCTCTGGTAGTGTTGGCTTTGAAAGTTCAGGAATTTTAGGCTTTGGAACGTCAGGAATTGTAGGCTTCGGAACCTCTGGAACCTTTGGCTTTGGAAGCTCAGGAACTTTAAGCTTTGGAACTTCGGGAAGTGCAGGCTTTGGAATTTCGGGGAGTATAGGTTTTGGAACCTCAGGAATTGTTGGCTTTGGAAGCTCAGGAACTTCAGGCTTTGGAATCTCGGGAAGCGTAGGTTTTGGAATCTCAGGAAGTGTAGGTTTCGGAACCTCTGGAAGTGTTGGCTTTGGAAGCTCAGGAACTTCTGGCTTCGGAATCTCGGGTAGTGTAGGTTTTGGAATGTTTGGAAGTGTCGGCTTTGGAAGCTCGGGGACCTCCAAAAGGTTACGTGCCTCTACAATTATTTTTCCTCCATTGATTGATACTAAAGTGATAGACAGTATTATCATGAGAAAGGAATTGAGTTTGTAAGGTGCCATTGATGATGTTGAAGGAAGAGATAGAGGAATAATAAGCTTAGTAAGTATTTCAGGTTGGGTAAGAAGCATGTGTTAGTTTGATTTATATAGAGGAGGTGGTATGAGGTTGATGTTGATAGGTAGATAAGTTGGTAGAAAATATGTGGAAATTGGGAATGTTAGCTCAACTTCTCTCATCTGTACGTGGCGAATTGCTTGGAGTTGGTTGAAAACGTAATAGAACCTTTGACTTTTGTTAGTCAAGTAACGAAATAGAAAATAATTGGTTTCTAGTTTACGTAATTAATATAAAAGGCTACTTTATCGTTGGTAGAAGTGAAATAATGTTAAGGTCACAATAGTTCTATGTCGTTGAGTTTCATAGACATAAACTTTCAAATTAAGCCTAATAATATATTGTTGAATTTTAAGAATTACATTTTATTTGGTAAAATGAATACATAATATTTGATTATGTGTTTCAATTTTTTTAGAACTTGAATAAATTAAGGTTTAAAAGAAAGACTTGGTAAATTTTATTACCAGTAATTAAAATGAATAATTAGATTGTAAACATTATTTGATTATATCTATTAAATTAATTAAACCGTGAGAATTTAAATTGTGGTTTTATTTCGATGAGGCGTTCGGGACAATTAACCTAGCTTACATAATAAAATAGCACACAACATCAGTGTAAAGTGTAAACAAACATATATGGGATTGGGATCATTCACCCTTCATAACGCAGTCTGAAATGAAGGTAAAATGTATAAGCATACTAGTAGCAAATTAAACAAATAGGAAACACTCACACTCTTAACGGAATTTTCAAAATGGACAATATTAAGGTGTGCACCATGATAGAGCAAGAAACTTCTTCATGGGCTCGGAAACGTTTAATGGGCAATTTTGTAGAGCTAAATATTAAATATTTTTGGTGTATTCCAACACGGGTCAGATTAAAAATTAATAAACCAAATCAAATCTCAAACATAAAACAAAAGTACTTCAACTATACTATGTTTAATAAACCAAGGGAATGAATATTGACGATGTGTGATGTTTATTTTTCGTATTTTCTTTTTTTGATTGATACTGTAATAGTTCATGTTTATGATTTCAAGTTTATGTTCTAAGAAAAATATGTAACTTTCTCAAGAAATAAACTAAAAGCCTCAAATCTATTTTATTAATACTAATCAACGAAGCAAAATACGAGGCCCTCCTGGCGCGTCTAAGACAAGCAAAGGAGTTAGGAGCATCTTGGGTGCGCCCTCACGTAGATTCATTATTTGCCTCCCACGAGGTAAATGGACTTTACGAGGCCAAATATGCCAACATGGAAAGGTACCTTGAAGAGATGACAAAGGACATGAAGATGAATTCCGCTTGCGAGATCACTCACATTCCCAAGAGTCCGAATAAAAAGCAAACGCACTCAGCAAACTAGCGTCCGTGGGGTTCAACCATTTAACAAAAGAGGTCTGCATCCATACATTGCCGAAACCAATGAGGAAGGAAATTGGATGAATTCGATCATCAACTTCTTATCCAGGTCAGATCTACCTGAAGACCAAAAGCAAGTTCAAAAACCAACATTACCACTTATGCAACGAAGTACTGTATTGAAAGATGTTCTTGGGACCACTATTGTGGTGCGTGAATGACAAAGAAGCTAATTACTTGGTACACGAGGTGCATATGGATATATGGAGAATCACCGCTAGGTCGAGAATTGTTGTCTCAAAACTAATGAACGCAAGATACTATTGGCTAGGAATGCACCTCACAGCCAAAAAAGAACTTAAAAAATGCTAGAGTTATTAGTAGCACGCGCCACTTACGTATCGCCCAAAGAATCCCCTCATACCCGTTACAACGGCATGGCCATTCCAGAAATCGACTACTCTACAAAGTGAGTCCAATCCAAGCCACTAGCATCTATCACAAGCTTGCAAGTGAAGAAATTCCTATTAGAACACATCAGATGCCGTGTTGGATTGCCTTTATATATGGTGAGTGAAAATCGGAAGCAAATTGCGGATAACCTTGTGAAGGGAATGGAGCGCGAAACTGCACATACAACAAATCTTCACATCTATAGACAACCACATGGTAATGGACAAGTTGAACAAGCAAACAAAAGCGTAGTTGATGGCATCAAGACAAGAATTACGCAAGGCGGAATATCATGGGTCGATGAATTGCAACACGTCTTGTGGGCATATCACAGCATGCATAAAACATCAACACGGAACCCATTAAGCGTACATATGGTTCGGAAGCAGTGATCCCCACTAAAGTTAGATTGTCATCCCCTCGGGTAATCTCATACGATGAGGGGAAGAATGATCAACTCCTATTAAAGAACCTTAGACATACTAGAAAAACAAATGGAGGTTACAACAATAAAGAAAGCTCGCTATAAGGTGGTCACGGAGAGATATTACAACAAAAGTTGCATACCACAAGCATTTAAAGTCAATGAATATGTTCTTAAAGACAACCACGCAAGCAAGGTAGCGGCGCAAGAAAAATTGGGAGTGAACTTGGAAGGACTATACCAATCCCCTGAACCAAGAATGCGGCACAACTATGAAAATACGATATGTGAAAATAAAGACTGTCCTACGATGCTTTTATCTCTTGTTTTAATTATAATTATTTCAATTACATATGCTTCATGCATTTAGATTTCAATAGCTTTTTTCATTTGGATGTTTTAAGTGATCAATGAATCATTCTTCATTTTCTCAAATACATACTCATGTATCGTTTTTATTGTTTGTAATTATCTAACCTTAGTTATATTTGGGTAAAACGGATGCCGAGTTCGTACACACATGGTAAATTATCTAGCTATGTCGTGCAACATGATATGTATATATTTATAACAAAGGTTGGACTTACACAGACTTATTGGGAAACGATAAAGATAACATGACACATATATAAGGCCATATATCTCTCGCGTACGATAATTACATGTTCTTAGGGCGCCTCGGAGGGTGCCGCACCAGAATCATTAATGCATAACTTTCAAATGACGAAATCTATGATGGCCCAAAAGTTTACACATGCATTTAAAGCAAAAGAGAATAAGTCCATTATCCCATATTTATAATAACGATAAAAAGAAAGAGAAAGACAAGAGAACAACAAAAGAGAAAAGAGAAGAACGAAATGAGTTAACACTCAACCTCGCTTTATGATCACCCCACTTTAGCCTTTCGTTTATCATCTGTCGCCAAAGCATTCGAGTCTTTAATCTTAGGACTGCACCCTCGGTAGTTAACCATAGCATAACCTTTAATCATATAAATCAACGTCAACACATGTTGTTATACTCCCTAGGATAGAGGGCTCCAGACCCTCTAAAAGGGCCTTTGTTTTATGTCTCTTACTTTTGGCATCATGTTGATAATGCACATCATCCTCTAACTGCTATCCTTTGTGAGTCGCATCTCACCTAGAGGTATGACCCTCGTAATACTCGGCCAGATCAATCAATTTGTTGAGCTGGCCCAAAGCTGCTAGGTACTCCTTTGATTCTAACACTGCCGCCATCGTCAACAGGATCTCCTCGACAATTACCTTGTGCTTCTCCCATGCTAAGCGTTCTACCTCATCATTCAACATGGTCACTTCTCCACATAACTTCCCAACCTCACCATCGTTGACATTTACTTGATGTTCTTTCTCTAAAAGAGAATAATTCATCCTCATTACCTCCTCCTTAATGACAGCTAGTTTGGAGGTTCTCTTTTCCAACAGTTTATTGTGAGACTCCAAAGCTTTATCATGAACAGACAACTCCCTTAACCTCCTATTCTCACTATGCCAAACATCCAATTTTTATTTGTGTCGCGCTGCTATGAGGGCAACGTTGCACTCCCTTAATTTCCTAATCTCCTCATTCATCAAACAAATACGCTCATCATCATATTGCTGGCGAGTCACGAGCTCCGCATACACTAATAATAGCCCTGCGATATAGATATTACCAACATTCATGAGTTCCTGAATAGCCTTGCCGACTTGGCAGCCAGCTTTCCGGGCGGAATAACTTTCCAAAAACTCATGAATCACTTGTTCATTGGAAAAAAATCAATCCCTAGAGCGCATCCCTGTCAGGAATATGAATCGTTGTTAGAGTATCAAGATGAAAAGTAAAAATAGGTGATACTCGTTTGGCGACAAAAATAACAAGGCCTGGCTGTTTGATGTAAATTTAACACATGATTGTTCGGCCCCTGCCTTCGGCTCCAAATTTTCACTTTCGATTGACTCGCCATCCGTCTGATCCATCATCATGTCGGTCGTGCCAGGAACTTGTTTTTCCATATCAACATCCTGGTTAGCCTTCAGATGGACCCTTTTTGTTGGGTCATCTCCGGAGGGAGGTTTTTCGCTTACCATCAACATTTCCACTGCCCTAAGGTCAGGTCCTTCCCTAATCGACGCATATTTGCATCCGGTTTCCTTCCTTTCACGCCCTAACAAACACACTTACATTTCTTAATTGTCAACTCAAATAAGGCCGTACTAGAAATATACCACGCATACCCATTACCACCTTATGCGTCATGCTACAATACAAGGATAAGTCTTTGGAAACCGATATATCACACCTTTTGACGTTTTATCAGACTCTTTTCTCATGAATACTTGCATTCTCTGCGCTTCTAAAGCTCCTTTCAAATTTCTCCACCTCAAAGCAGGAGATTGAAAGCTGAATGTTATGCCACTTATGGCGACCTCTTTTCCTAGTTTTTCGGGGGAGGATGGGCGCTTCAGAGAGGATGAGATAGGTACATGAGATGTTTTCTTAGGTTCCGTGATCGAGGAGGTGATTTCATCCTTACCGGTAGAACGCTTTGCTGATTTCTCTATTGATGGGCTACTACCACAAACTCCTGAGGTAGGGGTGCGACGTGCCCATGAGGAAGCAGGGGTAGTCAACTCCACAAATCCTTTATATCGATCCAGAACCTCACTTTGCCCGTGTGCAAACTTTGTGAAAGGGTATTGAAGGTCTTTGTTAACAGTCAGAACTTCAAACCACTTGATGACTGTAATAAATTAGACTCACATCAACAAGTTCTCTAGAAACATAGCAAGACATGCTCAAGACTACCCTAATAAATAGAAGGGAAGTATGGCTTACCATGCTTATTTCTTTTCACCATAGGAAAGTAACCAAGTCTTCTCCATAACCGACTCATGCCACACGCCGCAAGAGCATAATTATGAATTGGTTGAATGTCAATTACACGCGTGCACAAAAAATCATACAATCTCCTTGTAGGTTTGTTCTGATGGAGCTTCATCCTTAATAGTAACCATCAGCCTTCGGTTGTCACCCTGGCTTGAATAACATCCTCCATATTGATATTGAAAAATTTCTCATTCCAATGCTTCAAGCTATTCGAAACGAAGTGAGCACAACTGGGATCCTTCCCTTATTCCAAATGAGAACCACTCCCCCTAACACAATAGCTTATAAAATGCCCTAAAAATGGACACCTGAGGTTCTTCCCTGGTACTTAGATTGTAGTATTCAAAGTGACATATCTTGTTTAGACCAAGCGGATAGAACTATGATACGTGCACCTTGTACTACTATAATAGGGCAAGAAAAAATTTGCTAATTGGGAGTTAAAATCCTTGAAGAAGGTGGTGTACAAAGAAGACTTACATTCTCTTTCGGTGGCTTCGTGGCGGTATGTGTGGACATGGCAGCTTCGGCTCCTATTCTTCAGGATGCCAAATCGTTGTTTGAACTTCTAAAAATCAATTGATGAGAGGTCACATGTTATATCTTTGAGGTTAGATTTGGAGGTTGTCATGAACTTAGAAAGCGGAATCAGTACGAGGAGGTATAACTAATTATAATATTTACACGTGTGGGTTCAAGATAAGTGGCAACATATTGACTAAGAGATGAGCATCGCAAATCTTCTTTTTTATCCATGATGGCGCTTATCACGGATTTCAAAAATCATTATATCTCATTAGTAGGACAAAGGATCATATTCATTCGCCAATGAGGGTGCGAAGTGACGGGAAACATAACAAGTGAAAGGATGTTTCGCCTTTCCCTATCATGCTAGCCAAAGAAAATGTCCACTCATCATGATTATAAGATAAGGGAATTTATTATGGCACTTCAGGTTCCCATGTAGGAACATCAAACTACCCACTCAAAAAATATAAATAGTCCTATGCCCAACCATTAGTCCTGCCATAGTTTAATGCGGACATGACAGTTTTGGGTACAAAAAGACCTTACCCAGTTGGAATCAAACACGAGTTTGGCCCGACTCGACTAGCCATCAAGTATATGTTTCTATATTTTTTTGGAGTTAAAGCAGTTGATTGCCCCACCAAGGTAAGAGGACTCTCTCTCGAACTCGATATTTACTTCTTGCACGCCATCTTCCCTAAAGAAAGCTAGAAACTTACTCTCACACTAGAGGTTGGTCACAAAGATACCTTAGGGTTCATTCTCTGTGATGAGTCTAACGATGTACGCTCTGTAGTCTCTTGGCTCATGGGACTCGGTCAATAAGTTGAGAGAGGCAAAGATCCGTCGAATCTTTGTTCAACAAGGATCATAATAGATATGACAAGGGGTTGACTAGGCCAAGAAATGTATTGTGCGAAGTTTAATGACATCAATATGTGTAGTAGTTGGATGAAGGAAATCACATCTACTAACTAATAGATACTTTAGTATACTTCATGATGAAGGGTTCAAGGATAATAGCTACTTATCTTGCTAAACTTGAAGTTGAAATTACTTCTTGACACTTGTGTGTATAGAACGATCTCAATTCTAATGAATGGTTGTTGTAAAAATATAGTGAAGATGGGTTTTTCCACCTAATGAAAAATATATGGTTGAGTTTAGACACGAATATATATATTTAGTTACTATTATTATAATTATTAGCTCCTAACAAAGAGCTTCACAACAAAACAAAATGATGTCCAAAACAAAGCTGGTGATTAAGTTATCGATGCTTGGAGTTGTAGCCATGAAATGTACATAGTTGTAAATGAAAAGTGAATGTTGTGAAAATGAAAAGTGCACTTGGCTTCTTCAATAAAAGAGGAGTGTCGAGGTGGAACTTTGGAGTGATATATAAACACAAGTCCTCCTTAGTAATTGTTTTTTTAGTAAAAAAACAAGTGGTGATCATAAAGGTGTAAAGCACCCTAACTCGCACAACATGCACATGATGTACGTTGGCGTTGGTCGTAAAGTGGTCTTTTGATGGCATATTTGGCACTTAACATTGTTGAGTCACCTATACTTTTTTTAGAGGTTAGGTTGAGTTGCTACTGATGAGTAATAATATGGTTGCCACTTATACAATCACCTAGTGGTTGCGACTAGTGGTCGGTTGCCACTTTTTGGTTCCCACAAATAGGCATGTGTTATTGCTCATTATTGGATTGCCATTGACTGATTACTCATACGTAGTTCTACTTCTTAGTTTGCCTTTCCTAAATTCATAACCGTGCCGTATAACTATCGTAGAGGTTAATAAACTCACCAATTGAAATGAAACAACCACTACCTATAACTGCAGATTTCTGAGAGGGGTGGGAGTCGTCCCATGTTTCCAGGGTTGCCACATCATATTTATTTTTCTTGTTTTTCCCATTTTTGCATGGAGTTGTCTAAGTTTTTCTCGGGTTCCCTTGTTTGACCCATAAAAGAAGAGAGAAAATAGCGTTGAAGCCCGGACAAAATTAATTGGGTCATTATTTATTTTTCTCCTCGGGCCCGGGGGTGGTGTTCCCATCCAAGGCAGGGTTTTCTCACCCATACTATGGGCACGATACTGTGCACTCTATTCCTAGTGTTTAATATATATTTTCGTTATCATAAATTTATAACTACAATAATAGTTACAATTGTTATAAGTCAAGTTTATATATTGAATCCTGGATGTGTTTGAACAACCTTTTGAGCGTATAGATTCAAATTTTGTCGCAGGTGCATCACCAAATTTTTTTTAAAGGAGTTTGTGTGTGAAATGCGTAGTGAATAAAAAAACCATACAAATTCCATTTATATTTTTTCATGATATATAAGTTATACGTGTGAAGCCGTAGCATCTTATTTTGTAAATATAGATCCCCTCCATTGAAAGATATACATTCATCGACTACTTTCTTCCTTGGATGGGGGTAAAAAACATTGACGATATATGCGCTTTAGTTAAATCTGGACGACCATGCCCATCTCCTTCACTATACATGAACTGTGCCATCCTAGGTATGTTTGTGGCATAGTCGATAAACTCACGTGTAAATTGAGAATTAGCATGTGCTCGTTCTTTGTTTAGTTTCTTCCATGTGTCAATGATCAACTGCTTGATGTACCTTCGAGCTTCGTCTTCATTAGCACCGCTCTCATGCATATAACACTGGATTGATTTTGAAATATCTCCTCTTGCCAATTCATCCTTAAAGGAATAAAAGAAGGGGTAAGTTTATTAATTTCCCTATAAGGTTTCAAAATTCTTCAAAGTTATATAAGTTAGGTGAACAAAGTATATATGAATAATGTTACTAATCACACTACAAAACAAGAAAGAATTATAATCTGTAGATAAATGTAGAATCTTTTGTTAGACGGTAAAAGTTTTCCCAATAGCTATTATAGAAGGATCATCAACAGATATTTAACGATAGATATTACTAACAAATGTAAAATAAAAAAATCAAAAAGTACTTTTCTTTCATCGATGGTGATTTTCCATCGGTTTAAGTATAGATATTAATAAAAGGGCATACCGTGGATGTCCCTAAGTCATCAGCTAGTCGGAAGATTAGTGACGAGTAGTAAACTATTTTCTCAAGTCTTGGCATGCATTGCAAGATTTCATCACTTGAACTAACAGATGTTATAAAGTTAACATTCATGAGTATTACTGGACCTGATATTGATACATAAGCATTATCCAAGTACTCTTGAAGCGTTGGTATATATCCACTGTTGTACCACCGTGCTTCTACTAGGTATGCCTTGCATAAGCCTGCCCACTGCCATATCACCATTCCGGAAACATAAGATCTACATTAGTGACAAACTACAATATCCATTCATAATAATGAAAACATAACAAATCTATAGTTAATATCGAAGATGATTTAGTTACTGCTTTCTTAAGGTACGATAGGCTGAGGAACCCTTTGTCTGTCAGTGTGTTATATCCGATCTCGTTAACAGTGTTGTAGAATCCAAGGAAACAAATCTTCATATAATCTGGAAGTTCATCGATTTCATTGATGTCCCATCTATTAATAAATTTTTATTATCAGTTCTATTCATGTCAATTTGTGAAAGTATTAGTTGCGGACATGTATTCTATGTGAATGAAGAATGTATATTATTTTACCTATGGATAACGTTGGTAAATTGTTCAAGTTCATCCAAAGTGCCATACACATCGTAGACATCATCGATAGCAGTAATCATGGAATTAACTTTTGTTAGTGTTCTCCTTCCAAGGCTAAACTGAGGTAGATGACCAAAACCAGTAGACCACAAGAAATGCTCCACCAAACGATCTCTACTAAAGCTAAGCTTCTTATCCCATCTTGTATTTCTCCACCACCTATGATGAAAACAATAAAAAAAGTACTAAAGGATCTTAAACAAACTACTAGTTTTAATATGCCATTATAAGAGTTCAATGTTTTATAATATAGTACATGTGTAACAAGTTGCAATTGAATAGTTTGGCACACGTAGGAATAGAAAGCATACCTTGATGCATGTTTTAGATCTTCAATATGAATAACTTGAACCATATCAAAATCCAATTTTGCAAGCTCGACGAATGTGGGATTAATGTCACGTCTTTTCTCATATTCTTTGATAAACCACATTGCCTCCACCCTTGGCACTCTCCAGTGTAGTGGAAGCTCCAAAGCATGACTTACTAAAGATGATAAACTCTCATCAATCTTGTCTTGATTTTCTTTAAGATATTGTGTTGTGAAGTCTCTAGCATCATCCAATATGAATTCATCCTCAAACGAATGATAAGAGGCCTCGTACAAATTCAACATTCCCTTCATATCCGAGAGTACATGTGGCTTAAGATTTTGAGCCATCTCCTTGAAGTTGTGAAAAATTTCTAAATATAGGCCAAAGTTAAGTAAACATAAGTTTTAGTGACTAAAAATCATGAAAGTAAAAATGAATAGAAATATACAACTTTTATTAGTAGAAAAGTTTAATTTTTGTACCTTGAGGAGCATGATAACCATGTTGTCTTAGTAGTCGAAATCCAAGGGCTTTATGGTTCAAATCCATTCTATTCCACTTTTCGTTATCTTTGCAGTAATCGGAGTAAATATTCTCCAAGAGACTTCGTATTTCATCCTCAAAATGATACGATACTCCGAGTCTCTGCAAATCATCAATCATCTCTAGGGTATTTAATCGATTTCCCACTTTGGATAGCATCGTCTTCACTGTGTCCTTTAATGTTTCTGCCCTTGTCTTGTAATCCTCCCCCTAAATGGTTGAATATTAGCATACCCGTTCATCACATGTATTAGTTACTAGATATTAGCGTAACTAAGAATGGTAATGGTTGGGGTATGAGTCAAGTTTTGTTGATAAACATCCCATACCTGTCGGTTCTTGTTAATCATTGTCCCATATGTATCCGTGGGTATACTCATTAATCAGTACATATATCATAAAGGTATGCATGTTTTTGATCTTAATTTTATGGTAAAAGTTTACACCTAATAGGATGTTATCACCTAACAACCAACCTTAGATTCACATAAATACGAACTTGAAATTTCAAATATCCTCAAATGCACTTCTAACAATTTTGTATTTAATAATTTTATGTTTGTAAATAGATTAACGTACGATCTCTTACAATCTTCTTATATTCTTTAAAATTATATAATATATTTATATATTCGGGTAACTTGGTTTAATTGGGTGGGTATCATAGAATCTCATACCCATTACAAACCCATTAAATATTACCTATCTCAAATTTATTGACCGGATTTAGTTTCCGGTCAGGTTTAGGTTATTTGTCATCCCTAAATATTAATATATTCGGGTAACTTGGTTTAATTGTAAATGAATTAAAATCAAATTGCAACCATACCGTGTATTCACTAGAAAGTGATTGAATGTAATCAAATGACCATAATGATGGCGCATAGTTTGCTGAACGCCTAGGGACAGCCTTTCGACTCACAGTCTTCGATGTGGATTGTAATAAACATATTGGCTTACGAATGTCGACGTGTCTACTTCTGTCATCATAGTTTTTGTAATAGGGAACTGAATAAGAAAAAAAGCACGTTGAAGACATCTTCAAAGAGCTATATGCTAGAAACTAGAAAGTAGTAAATTGATCTATGAGGTTTGTGTGAGTTGTTTTTATAATGAGTGTATATATAGTGGAAGATGTAAAGTTGCACAGTGTAAACATTGATGTGATGCATGAATTAAAATATTGAAGCACTACATTATGATACTATTACAACATCTAAAATATTAAACTATTGCATGCATGGATCAATCAGTTTCCAATAACCAAAAGCTGGAGAAAACTTCAAAATTTCTTCAATAATTTAAGAGAGAGAGCGATAACAACAGTGATTCATTAAAATAAAAGTTATTTCCCATCGTTCATGTATCCATAGGTCTAATTAAATGATGAAATGTGATTGTTTTAAATAGAAAATTTCATAAACATTGAACAAGTGATGTTCCACAATTTTTTACAACTGTCTTTATTGCAAACAATTGGTAATTATTTTCTTGGAAATTTTCTATTTAAATGAGGACGGGTATTTAGTTACTAAATTGGCAATTCCAAATAAAATTTACCTATTTTAACAATTGAAAATGATCATGCGACAGAACCAAAAAACTAAAATTTAGAATTAAATATATAACACATCATTTAAGGATTAAATTACACATTCAACCATAACCATTGATAATTGATACAATCGTGAAACAAGCTAAACTTAAAATTAATTCTTAATTTATTTTTCCAATATAGAAGAACCAATTGCTATATTTCCTATCGATAAAAAGAATTACTCTTTGTCCTCACCTTTGCTCTCTTTTCCAACCTCATTGTTTTAAAACAAAATTTTCACGGTCAAACTTAAAGATAATAAAAGCTAATAAAAAAATCACCTGCCCATTCAAAGATAGGCACACAAGTAAATGAAACAAACAATAAATACACTAATGACGAACAATTACATAATGAACAACCAAACATTAAACACATTAACAATGAACAAACAAATAATAAACAATAAAATAATAATGAACAAAACATCAACAAAATCATTTTTAACCAAAGCTTCAATCTCAGTTTCGCTTTACGCCTAAAAAAACGTTGAGCCGCCGCTGTTCAAAGGTTTAGCATGGATGGTATGCATGGCAGATGGTGCGCAGCAGGGGGCGGGTTCATACAGGACCGGCCGAAACACAGAGCCGCAAGCAGAGCCGGGCTACTTCCCAAGACCAAACCGCATGCATTCTGATCTGCTACATATAAACTTAACTTCATGTTCTTATATCATTCTTAATTATTTTCTCTCAAATTTTTTTCCATATTTTAGACCATAAAGCACGCAAGATCAAGAAATCATGTTGATTGAGATCATGAAGCTGGACATAATCATATCATGGAAGATTACTTCTCTAATGGTGTTCAATTTGGTAATGGTGTACAAATGTTGGAACATAAGTTTACCAAAGAGTTTCTTTCACCATTCTGTAACACCTTGAAATGTCAAAACGAGTCATTAATACTAATGGGTTTAACTAGTGGGTATTAATTTAATAAAAATAAAGAAAGGAAATGGGTTATGGGCTAAATTAGGCATATTGTGTAATAGCCTAAGGGATTAAAGGCTCATAATTAGCCCTTTAACCCGCTTAATCAGCCATCATCTTCCTCATTTGTAACCCTAACCACCAATTTCTAGAGAGAGAAAGTAGAGTGAGAAAGTGAAGAGAAATTCAAGATTTAGATCTTCAAAGGTTAAGGGATTGAAGTTCTGAACGATTGAGCATCAAAGCACAAGAAAGGAGCACGAAATTTAGGTAAGAATCATCATCTAAGCCCTTCTGTAGATCAAACCAGAACTCTAGGGTTTTGGGTTTTGAAAAGTTACAAAGAATCGTATAAATGTCATATTTTTACGTATGAGAACATGTAAAAAGCTTAGGTATAGCCTCATGGATGATAAACTAAGGGTGGACGTAAAAAGTTTTGATTTTGGGTTAAAAATGGGTTGGTTCGTCATTTCAGCTCGATTTGCGAAACTGTCTGTGCATCCAGCGAAATTGCTTATTCAAGCTGCGAAACTATGAGTCTTCTACGAAACTATAGTTTCACAGGTAATTTCGCAGCCATGGAATTCCAACGAAAGTTGGGCGAAACTACCATGCGAAGCTAGCAGCGAAACTGGCAACGAAACTGGCAGCGAAACTATTTATCTGGCAGCGAAATTAGATGCGAATTTAGACAGAAATTAACCCCTTAGAGTGTTAACTTATTTACAGGTTGTGTAGTGTGTACCTAGCTTAGAAGCTTAGTTTAGAAGATACTACTGCATCCAGGTGAGTTCTAGATCCCCGTATTTATAAGTTTTTCCATGTTTTGGGGTTATTATGCATGCTAAATATATATTTTTAAATGACCAAGATTTTAAGAGGTTTTAAAAGGAATATCGATTTTTTTATATGGAATTGTGATATATAAATGATTAAAAATAAAAATTATTCGCGCTGACCTGGCGGCACGGCCCAAGCCGGGGGGTGCCCCTTGGACCACACTAGGGGCTGCTGCCCCTGGGACCCCGCTATCAAGGGGCTGCCGCCCTCGAACCCCCGCTGTCCCACGGAGGGTCGGTTATGTTTTTATGATGAATTATACTTGGTATGTTATGTACTCTTAAGCTAAGTATTATATATTAAAATAGAAGTTAATATTAATGAAAAGTGGAACTTAATGAATGTTACCCCGGGCCCGTTTGATGATGAAAATTCTTGCAAGCACTATGATAGACTTTACTTATATGAGTCTGATGTATGATGATGGATCCGTATTCATGAGCGGGGTATGTGCCTTGCAGTGTGGATCAACTGTCGGGGGTTAGCTACCGTTTTCATGTGTACAGACAGGGATCGACATTTGTTGTCGATCAACAGGGAGCTCTTGCCTTGTGCAATCTCGTTTATGATGAAGCTAAAGATAATGAAAGAATGAAAGATAATGAACATGCTTATTAATACGCAAATGTTATGTATTATGATGTATGAATGATCATTATATGAAGGATACAGTTTATATTTTCTTATATTATTTAAAACTAGAACTCAGTCAGCGAAGCTAATTTTTATGCATAATAGTTGGCAGGTAAATGCTGATGCTAAGGATGACACTAGGTTGGGGGCTACTTGGATGGCAGTGGATGACATTCCTGTTTATGAAATTTTTTATTGTAATTTTAGAAAAAGTACTATGTTTTATTTACAATTGAAGGACAAATGTATGGTTACAATATCAACTGCAAGTTTAAGTGAATGTTTATTTTATTCGCTGCATTGTTTTGTTATTAAAATAATTTTATGCTATGATTAACCAACTGTGAGGCTTCCTAGGAACGGGGCCTTACACATTCCAAAGGATCCATTCATCATTACACCATCAATCATGCCTTTCAACATCAGATTCACAAGCATGAGCAGCTAATTCTCTTGTGACTTCTTCTTGACGGATGGTTCTTATAAGTTTCATTTTTGTTTCATTTGTTTATGTATTTGATTTGCTTATGTGGTGACAAACGTTTAGTAAATTGATGCTTTAGTTAATAAACAATTTATCAGTTTTTCAAGTTCTTTCTTTACAATCACGTTTTGGTTGATGACAAAGTTTAGAAATGGATTGTGTAACATCTTGTAATTTTGGTTAAATAAAAAATTAACGTCGTTTATTCTTATATGGGCTATTTATGCTTTTCATGAAACTTGGGGCTATTTGTGATTATTGATTAGTTAGTCTTTAAATTCTTTAGTGTGAAAAGAATATAGTTTATTTATTAAAATTGAACATATTAATGATCATAAAAATAATAACAATAATAACTTTTTACAAGAGTAATAATTATGAAATTAATAATACTAGCAAGTAGTAATAATAATAATAATAATAATAATAATAATAATAATAATAATAATAATAATAATATTAACTAAGAAAAGTAATAATAATATTATGTGAAACTTAATAAACTTAAAAAGGGTTTAAAGAAGTTTAGGGGGTTTTATTGTCAAATTTGAAACTTTAAAAGGATGTTTTAAACATGAAATGTTAAACAAATAAATCACAGGGGCTGAATGTGTAAAAAACGAAATCTCAAATCTCAAACATCTTTCTCTCTCCCCGTAAACCCGGTCGCCGGCCAGCCATGTCCGGCGCGGCGCCGGCGAGTCCCAACCACCAGAAATTAACAGCCTTTAACACCCGAAACCGTTCCAAATCGTTTCCTTCGCCTATTTCGAACTTAATGCATCAATTAAACCATCTTTAATCATCGGTTATGGGTGAAATCAAATGAGAAACCGAAACAATTAACCCATCGAACCGTTGGACCATTAAACCATACTAATCATTCGATTAAAAGAACCTAAACGACTACCTAACTACACCTAATCGATTACATCTCTCAATTGCACCTGAAACAAATCCAAATACTGAATTTCATCGCCACCTCTTCCGCGAACCTGCAACTACTCGAACACCACCTTCGGGACTTCAAAACGTGAAATACTTAGAGGGCTTTTAATCCTCATCTCTGTACGAAGCTACCCACGAGTTTAATTTGACTTTCATCAACGTTTGCACATCAATCGGACATCGTTGAGGCCGCGACTTGTTTCCCTCATTGTTCATCTTCAATTTTCTATCAAAACGGGTAATTTGATGCATCATTTTGTTCGTATTTACAAGGGGAATCAAAGCCCCATGATTCCAGTTGTTCACAAAACCGAATTGAACTTTGATTTGGATCAAGAACAATCTAGGGTTCATTTGGTTTTGGGGATTCACTGAGATTGTGTTTTTAAAAATTAAAACTCATGTTCTGTCAGGCTTAGGCGATCTCGCCTAATGGTAATGTGCAACCATGTGATTCGGGAGGTCCCGGGTTCGACCCCGGGCCACCCCACATTTTCTTTTTTGAGGCTTTTAGCCTTCTACAATAATTTTAAATATTTTTAAAAATTATAAAAAGACATTTTATAAAAGCTGAAAATTCTAAAATGTTTCTAAATATTTTCTGGAAATTTATTTCCTTAAGAGAAATACTTTTTATATCTTTATCATATATTTTGAAAAAAAATAAATAAATAAATATATAATAATAATAAGTTTGCTTTATAAAAACTATACTTTCACTAATACCTTGTTCCACAAAAATGATTATTCCGAACGTTGCTTTTAAACTATCGTCTAAAATGTGTTATTAGACTTTATTTTACCTATATATATATATATATAAAATTATTATAGGAGTTATAATTTTATATAAAATTTTATATAAAATATAATAACTTTCTAAAATGTGTTATTAGACTTTATTTTAAACTATCGTCTAAAATGTGTTATTAAACTTTCTTTATTTTACCTATATATATATATATATGCAAACCTTATTTGGATAAGTTCGTGATCGTATTCATAGACGATATACTTATCTATTCCCGATCAAAAGAGGATCATGTAGAACATCTTCGGGCAATTCTGGAGCTACTACGGGAAGAGAAACTTTTCGCCAAATTCTCAAAGTGCGAGTTTTGGCTGCGAGAAGTGAAGTTTTTGGGTCATGTGGTCAATGAGGACGGGATTCACGTAGATCCCAGCAAGATCGAAGCGGTGAAGAAGTGGGATACGCCCCAGACACCATCAGAAATACGGCAATTCTTAGGATTGGCCGGTTATTATCGTCGCTTCATCGCGAATTTCTCAAAGATTGCGCAACCGTTAACCCTGCTTACTCAGAAAGAAAAGAAGTTTGACTGGGATTTGCACAAGAACAAGCGTTCCAAACGTTGAAAGAGAAGTTGTGCAACGCGCCAATACTGTCTCTCCCAGACGGAACAGATGATTTTGTGGTTTACTGCGATGCATCACATCAAGGATTGGGATGTGTATTGATGCAGAAGGACAAGGTGATTGCCTACGCTTCGCGACAACTTAAAGTGCACGAAAAGAACTACACCACTCACGATCTTGAGTTGGGCGCTGTAGTATTTGCACTCAAAATTTGGAGGCATTACTTGTATGGCACCAAATGCACTATTTTCACTGATCATAAGAGCCTTCAACACATTCTGGATCAGAAGGAACTCAACATGCGTCAACGACGTTGGGTAGAGCTTCTTAGCGACTACGATTGTGAAATCCGGTATCATCCGGGGAAAGCTAACGTGGTGGCTGATGCCTTAAGCCGAAAAGAACGTGTGAAACCACTACGTGCACGAGCATTGGGTTTGACCATCCAAACCAACTTGAAAGCTCAGATTCAAATTGCACAGAGTGAGGCATTGAAAGAAGAAAACCTTGCGGGAGAAGAATTCCGGGGGTTAGATAAACAAATGATTCGCAAGGATGACGGTATTCAGTACTTCATGGATCGCATATGGGTACCCAAATGGGGAGGTGTTCGAACCTTAGTCATGGATGAAGCCCACAAGACGCGATATTCTATTCATCCTGGTGCAGACAAGATGTATCAAGATCTTAAGGATCTGTACTGGTGGCCAGGCATGAAGAAAGACATTGCCTTATACGTCAGTCGATGCTTGACGTGTTCAAAAAGTCAAAGCCGAACATCAGAAGCCATCGGGATTATTACAGCAACCTGAAATTCCCGAGTGGAAATGGGAGAACATAGCTATGGATTTCATCACCAAACTCCCTAGAACAAGCAGCGGTCATGACTCGATATGGGTCATTATTGATCGAATGACGAAATCAGCACATTTCTTGCCTATCCGAGAAGATTATAAGATGGATAAGTTGGCGAGATTGTACATCAAAGAGGTCGTGACACGGCACGGGGTACCGGTGTCAATCATATCTGACCGTGATAGCAGATTCACTTCACGCTTTTGGCAGACACTACAGAAAGTGATGGGTACTCGGTTAGACATGAGTACAGCCTATCACCCTCAAACAGATGGCCAAAGTGAACGCACTATACAGACGCTAGAAGACATGTTGAGAGCGTGTGTAATCGATTTGGAGGTAGCTGGGATGCTCATTTACCGTTGATTGAGTTCTCCTACAACAACAGCTACCATACAAGCATTGGATGTGCTCCATTTGAAGCGTTGTATGGAAGGAAATGCAGATCTCCCGTTTGTTGGGCCGAAATTGGTGAAAGTCAGCTGACAGGCCCAGAGATCATCCAAGAGACAACTGACAAGATTTTCCAAATCAAAGATCGACTTAAAGCCGCGCGAGATCGCCAAAAGAGCTATGCCGACAATCGTCGGAAGCCTCTAGAATTCAATGTTGGGGATCGTGTGTTACTCAAAGTTTCCCCTTGGAAAGGAGTCGTTCGATTCGGAAAGAAAGGGAAGTTAGCCCCAAGATACGTTGGACCATTTGAGATCACTGAAAGGATCGGTCCAGTGGCTTACCGGTTAAGGTTGCCACAAGAGCTTAGCGGTGTGCATGATACTTTTCACGTGTCAAACCTCAAGAAATATTTGGCCGATGAATCCCTTCACGTGCCAATTGAGGAAATCAAGATTGATGACAAGCTTCATTTTGTTGAAGAACCCATTGAGATCATGGATCGAAAGGTCAAGCAACTGAAGCGCAGTAGGATACCTATTGTTCGCGTAAGGTGGAATTCAAAACGAGGGCCAGAGTTTACATGGGAACGTGAAGATCAGATGAAACTCAAATATCCACATCTTTTCGAGGATGACACTCTTGGACCTAACTCCAGCTGAATTTCGGGACGAAATTCTCTCAACTGGGGGATACTGTGACATCCGTCACTTTAAGGTCCGTCAATTGACGTGTTTGTCCGTCATCTCTTTTATATTTGGTCATTCCTCATCATTATTTGACTCTTTATGTGGATATCATGTGTGCAATATTATCGTTGTGTGTGCATTCGTTATAACCGTGTGAAGACCTTAAAAAGACCTTTAAAACTTTCATTTTTGAAAACGTTAAATATATCATTTTATAAATATAATAAATGTTTTAATATAACCATTTCTTAAGTCATGACAACATTAAATGAACTTTTACAATTAATATAAAACACCTAACAAAGTCGTTTTTCAACCGAACAAATTTGGGAAAACTCGGGGGTTAAGTGCAGGGACTAAACTTGTAATTTTGGAAACTTGGGCTGGGTATAAATACCCCTTTTCCAGCCCTAATCCCCCATTTCATCATCTTCTTCATCTTCATCTCTTTCACACACAAAATCACCATCTTAGCACCAAATCCGACCCGAGAGGTCTCGTTTTCTTCGTCTTGACATCATCTACAGCTTAGACTACCCCTCCTTAGCAGGTAGTTGTCTTTGGTTGTCCATTTTTTTGAGCCTTTTCACGGCTGTCCAAACTAGGGTTTCGGGTGTTCGGGTTCAACCCGAACACACAAGGTCGTATGGGTGCGTTTGAGGTCTCTTTGCTTGTGTTTTATGCTTGTGTATGTTTGTTGAGTGTTTCTGGAGGTCCTTGTGGTGTAAAACCCGTGTTTAGAGTAGCTCGGGGGCTGCTCCTCCCGACCACAGTCGCGATTCTGCAGATCAGGCGACTGGGTCATCCATGCGATTGAGCCGTGCGACTGAGTGGGTCGTGCGACTGGATCATGCGTCTGAGTCAATCGCGCGACTGAGTTGTGCGACTAGGCATGTCGTGCGACTGAGTTGTGCGACTGAGTGTCTGTGTGCGATTGAGTCATGCGTGCGAATGAGTGTATGCGAATGAGTCATGCGATTGAGTGTTTGTGTGCGATTGAGTCAGGTGACCGACTGAATGTGTGCGAATGAATGTGATTCGCACGACTGGGGTCCAATCGCACGAATGAAGGTTCAGTCGTACGAAAGTAGCTAATTCGCACGATTGAAGGTTGATTCGTGCGCATGGAAGTTGAGTCGTGCGATTGGGTGTTGTGTGGTACGACTGAAGGCCAATCATACGAATGAAGGCTCAATCGTACGAATGAAGCTGATTCGCACGATTGAGGGTTGATTCGCACGAATGGAGGTTGAGTCGTGCGTCTGACCTTGTTATGCGACTGAAATTGTTGTGTTTGACCCCTTGTGCGTGGCGTGAGTATGTCGTGTGGTGTCGAGGTAACACTAACACAATAATGCCATTGTTTGGCCACAAAGATTAATGTCAACGCGAGAAAGGGCACAGAAACTATTTTGAGCAAATTAAACTAACGTTTTTACAACGACCAAATCGACTTATAACTATTGACACTTATTCAATATTCTTTCGATAACAACGATACTTTTACTTAAACATCATCATTAGTGGCAACAATGTCTTGTACTTGGATCTACATAAGGTCTAGTACGTGTGTCAGTCTGTGTGTGTTGTGCGTGACCCATCCGATACGACCCGAACCGACCCATCATTATTGCGCGCTTATACATATATCATATCATTAATGCTATACAATAACTGTCAATAGGTGTTTGACTGTTTATTTGCATTCAACATTTGGGATACATCGCTCATACATACTTACCACCTAACAAGTGAGTTTCGTGGCCCCTTTTCACATTATACAATATTTCAATCATTTACAAATTGGGGGAAAAGTATGCTTACACAATTTTTATGCTGTACAACTTACATACATTTTACATACAAGGAATCAACGTGATACTGTGTTGCAAGTACTATTTGATACATGCTTGGGTCTGCTGTGTGGTTCTATCTTTGCAACTATTTAATTCCAGTGTGGGAACCGACGGTTAGGTATTGGTAGTACTACTGGGTTGACACCCCCACCCTCGTTCGATGGTATACTAGTTGGTACCATCAGTGGCCAGGAACGGGCCCTTGGGTGAATATATGCCGACAATTTCTTTGTGTACGTCGCTAGGTTTGGTTGCAAAGCTCATGTCATGTGATATTTACTTGTGTAATAACTGTATTCACGGTATTCCGACGCGCTTATCTATACAGCATCACTTACATTTTTATTACATAAACCTGCGAGCTCACCAACAATTTTGTTGACCGTTTTAAGCATATCTTTTCAGGTGATCATGCAAGTCCAGGAATCTAGGTGTGCTGCCTTAGTGGAGACCCTAGGATGCATTTTTGGGACTTAGCTCATGTTTTGTTAAACAATCTTTTTGAACAATGTTAACGCTTGTAAACAATTATCAACTTTTGAACTTGTTCCCGGGTTGTGGGAATTAACATTTACATTTTCATCATATGTGTATATGTGTTATCATTATCATGTTGCTTATGGCTATGTGTTGTGGACATTGACTAAACACGACACAAGTCCCCTTGTTGTCGGGTGTCGTCATGACACGCATGTCATCATTTATTTATATTGCTCTCTATCGCTTACCATGTGTTATGACGATCCCGGTCTCGTTACATCCCCGTGTTTCCGCTTTTAGCGGGGGTGTGACAGATTGGTATCAGAGCCATTGGTTATAGAGAATTAGGCAATACGCTTGACCTAGACTATAACCTAGGAACCTTCATGTAGATTTGCATGCTAGGACTCGGTATGCATATTATATCTCGTGTATGTGTTCCTCGCTGCTTGATTTGCTCATCTATTTGTTATGTGATCTTCCTACCCTATGAGAGAGCCCTTGTGCTCACTCTTTTATGGGGATGCTTCTATTGGATCTTCCGTTCCCTCTGCGCGCCGAGTTAGTTTATCAGATCCGGGTATTAACCCGAAGAGATCATCACAGATCATGTTATTGCGCTTGACCTTGGACATTGAGATTAACTCTGAGGAGGAATATGTCTGAAACCTCGAGAGATGAGGAAATAGACAACCTCCGCTAGACTAAACGTGATTGTATACATGGACTTACAACTGTTGTGATGTGTGATGACAATAAGCATGATAGTGACATGAAATACATGGACTTGATGGATTATTATGGATATGATGTAAAGGAAAGTCGGATGTCATGTAACCGGATCGGGCATCATTCTCGGTACATCGTGGGTGTGGTGGGAACGCTGCGGGGAACCCTATATATAAACATCACCGGTATACCGAGAATATGCTTGAAATGGGCTGCATGGTGGTCTTGACTGACCGGAACATGAACATTGGAATTTGATAAGTGGAATACATTTGTATCATATGGTGACTAAAGTTTATATGTTACCTCTTTTATGATTAGAACATGCCGCCTCGAAGAGTCACCCGTAGCAGTAGTGGCGGGAGTGAAGCCCCAAGGGGCAGAGGCCGAGGCAGAGGCAGAGCACCAAGAACAAACGATGCTCCTGCCAGCAACAGTCAAGGAACAGGGAACGCCGACATGGCAGCCCTGATCGCTCAGCAATTGGCCGCGCTTATTCCTACTATAGTGGCCCAAGTGAGCGACGCACTTCAACAACACCACCCTCACGGGGATGGTGGCAACGATGATGGAGCCCAAGGTGGGATAGAAACTGAAACGGGAAACGGGAACCCGACTGGAAACGAGAGCAACCAGGAAACCGGAAATGGTGGTACTGCCGGTATTGAGACTGGGGTGGTTAATGCTCGTCGGGGATGTTCGTACAAGGAGTTCGTGGCTTGTAAGCCAAGGGAATTCGACGGGAAAGGTGGGGCGATAGCCCTAACCAGGTGGTTGGAAAAGATGGAGGCAGTAATTGACATCAGTGAGTGCCTCGACAGCCAGAGGATCAAGTATGCTACTTGTTCTCTACAGGGTAAAGCCCTAACCTGGTGGAACACCCAGATTCAAGCTCGAGGAAGAGAGTCTGCGATGCAAATGTCGTGGGACGAGTTCAAAGCCTTAATTACCGAGGAATACTGCCCTCTCAATGAGATGCAGAAACTGGAGCATGAGTTCTGGAATCATGCTATGGTGGGGGCAGGGCATGCAGCTTATACTGATCGATTTTCATGAGCTGGCAAGATTGGTTCCGCATCTGGTTACGCTGGAATCAAAGAGGATCGAGAGGTACATTTGGGGACTCGCGCCTCAAATTAGAGCGATGGTTACAGCAGCCGCTCCTCCTACTATTCAGAGCGCAATTCTGAAAGCTGGCGCTTTGACTGACGAGATGGTTAGAACAGGGGTTTTGGGCCGAGGGGCCGAGAAGAGGAAGGATGTTGGGGAATCGAGCCGGTCGAATGCCGGAAGGTTTGAGAAGAGGTCTAAGCCGACCAGGAATTTTGTGGCCGTGTCTCAGGCCAGAAGGGAGTATGTGGGGCCGCACCCCAAATGTGAAAGGTGCAATTATCATCATCCCCCAGGGACGCAGTGCCGGGTGTGCGCTAACTGTAAGCGCCCGGGCCATTTGGCAAGAGATTGCAGAACTGCGCCAAACCTTGTAGCACCCGTCAACGCGGTTAACCCCGCCGGGAATGCAAGAGCTTGCTTTGAGTGTGGGAGCCCCGATCACTACAGGAATATGTGCCCCAGGCTGAATCGGGCACCGGGTCAACAGGGGAACAACCAGCAGCAGGTGTTGGCTATCGCTGGGAATCAAGGCCCGGCTACTCAGGGAATGCAGCTCGGGGACGTGCATTCGTCATTGGAGCTAATGATGCTCGTCAGGACCCGAATGTTGTTACGGGTACGCACTTACTCAATCATCACTTCGCATCTATATTATTTGATACTGGAGCAGACAATAGTTTCATATCTTCTGAGTTTGTGCAATTACTTGATTTGAGTCCTAGTAGGCTAGAAACTAGCTACTCTGTAGAAATGGCCAATGGTAAGGTTGCTCAGGCCGATGAGATTATTAGGAAGTGTTTGTTGACGTTGGAGGATCATACGTTTGACATAGATTTGATACCCTTCGAGTTAGGAAGCTTCGATATGATTGTGGGTATGGATTGGTTGTCGTAGAATGGAGCAGAGATTGTCTGTCGAGACAAAGTAGTACGTATCCCTATGCCCAACGGGGAAGTACTCAAGGTTCAGGGAGAACGACCGGGTAAGAGTTTAAAGCTTATTTCCTGCATGAAAGCACGCCAGAGTCTACGAAAGCAGTGCTACGCTTTTCTGGCTCATGTGGTTGAAAAGAAAGACGAGGAAAGGAAACTGGTGGATATTCCAGTGGTACGGGATTACCCAGAAGTATTTCCAGATGACTTGTCTGGTTTACCTCCTCCACGACAGGTGGAATTCCGTATTGAGTTGGTTCCTGGAGCTACACCGGTAGCGAAAACGCCTTATCGACTAGCGCCATCGGAGATGCAAGAGTTGTCTAGTCAGTTACAGGAACTACTGGAGAAGGGTTTCATTCGACCAAGTCATTCACCGTGGGGAGCACCGGTACTATTTGTCAAGAAGAAGGACGGATCGTTCCGTATGTGCATCGATTACCGTGAACTGAACAAGTTGACGGTGAAGAACCGATATCCTCTCCCCAGGATCGACGATTTATTTGATCAGCTGCAAGGAGCTTCGTATTTTTCAAAGATCGATCTTCGTTCTGGTTATCATCAGCTAAGGGTTTTCGAGGACGACATACCGAAGACTGCGTTCAGAACTCGTTATGGGCACTATGAGTTCTTGGTCATGCCGTTCGGGTTGACCAACGCACCAGCTGTGTTCATGGATCTAATGAATCGGGTGTGCAAACCTTATTTGGATAAGTTCGTGATCGTGTTCATAGACGATATACTTATCTATTCCCGATCAAAAGAGGATCATGTAGAACATCTTCGGGCAATTCTGGAGCTACTACGGGAAGAGAAACTTTTCGCCAAATTCTCAAAGTGCGAGTTTTGGCTGCGAGAAGTGAAGTTTTTGGGTCATGTGGTCAATGAGGACGGGATTCACGTAGATCCCGGCAAGATCGAAGCGGTGAAGAAGTGGGATACGCCCCAGACACCATCAGAGATACGGCAATTCTTAGGATTGGCCGGTTATTATCGTCGCTTCATCGCGAATTTCTCAAAGATCGCGCAACCGTTAACCCTGCTTACTCAGAAAGACAAGAAGTTTGACTGGGGATTTGCACAAGAACAAGCGTTCCAAACGTTGAAAGAGAAGTTGTGCAACGCGCCAATACTGTCTCTCCCAGACGGAACAGATGATTTTGTGGTTTACTGCGATGCGTCACATCAAGGATTGGGATGTGTATTGATGCAGAAGGACAAGGTGATTGCCTACGCTTCGCGACAACTTAAAGTGCACGAAAAGAACTACACCACTCATGATCTTGAGTTGGGCGCTGTAGTATTTGCACTCAAAATTTGGAGGCATTACTTGTATGGCACCAAATGCATCATTTTCACTGATCATAAGAGCCTTCAACACATTCTGGATCAGAAGGAACTCAACATGCGCCAACGACGTTGGGTAGAGCTTCTTAGCGACTACGATTGTGAAATCCGGTATCATCCGGGGAAAGCTAACGTGGTGGCTGATGCCTTAAGCCGTAAAGAACGTGTGAAACCACTACGTGCACGAGCGTTGGGTTTGACCATCCAAACCAACTTGAAAGCTCAGATTCAAATTGCACAGAGTGAGGCATTGAAAGAAGAAAACCTTGCGGGAGAAGAATTCCGGGGGTTAGATAAACAATGATTCGCAAGGATGACGGTATTCAGTACTTCATGGATCGCATATGGGTACCCAAATGGGGAGGTGTTCGAACCTTAGTCATGGATGAAGCCCACAAGACGCGATATTCTATTCATCCTGGTGCAGACAAGATGTATCATGATCTTAAGGATCTGTACTGGTGGCCAGGCATGAAGAAAGACATTGCCTTATACGTCAGTCGATGCTTGACGTGTTCGAAAGTCAAAGCTGAACATCAGAAGCCATCGGGATTATTACAGCAACCTGAAATTCCCGAGTGGAAATGGGAGAACATAGCTATGGATTTCATCACCAAACTCCCTAGAACAAGCAGCGGTCATGACTCGATATGGGTCATTATTGATCGAATGACGAAATCAGCACATTTCTTGCCTATCCGAGAAGATTACAAGATGGATAAGTTGGCGAGATTGTACATCAAAGAGGTCGTGACACGGCACGGGGTGCCGGTGTCAATCATATCCGACCGTGATAGCAGATTCACTTCACGCTTTTGGCAGACACTACAGAAAGCGATGGGTACTCGGTTAGACATGAGTACAGCCTATCACCCTCAAACAGATGGCCAAAGTGAACGCACTATACAGACGCTAGAAGACATGTTGAGAGCGTGTGTAATCGATTTTGGAGGTAGCTGGGATGCTCATTTACCGTTGATTGAGTTCTCCTACAACAACAGCTACCATACAAGCATTGGATGTGCTCCATTTGAAGCGTTGTATGGAAGGAAATGCAGATCTCCCGTTTGTTGGGCCGAAATTGGTGAAAGTCAGCTGACAGGCCCAGAGATCATCCAAGAGACAACAGACAAGATTTTCCAAATCAAAGATCGACTTAAAGCCGCGCGAGATCGCCAAAAGAGCTATGCCGACAATCGTCGGAAGCCTCTAGAATTCAATGTTGGGGATCGTGTGTTACTCAAAGTTTCCCCTTGGAAAGGAGTCGTTCGATTCGGAAAGAAAGGGAAGTTAGCCCCAAGATACGTTGGACCATTTGAGATCACTGAAAGGATCGGTCCAGTGGCTTACCGGTTAAGGTTGCCACAAGAGCTTAGCGGTGTGCATGATACTTTTCACGTGTCAAACCTCAAGAAATGTTTGGCCGATGAATCCCTTCACGTGCCAATTGAGGAAATCAAGATTGATGACAAGCTTCATTTTGTTGAAGAACCCATTGAGATCATGGATCGAAAGGTCAAGCAACTGAAGCGCAGTAGGATACCTATTGTTCGCGTAAGGTGGAATTCAAAACGAGGGCCAGAGTTTACATGGGAACGTGAAGATCAGATGAAACTCAAATATCCACATCTTTTCGAGGATGACACTCTTGGACCTAACTCCAGCTGAATTTCGGGACGAAATTCTCTCAACTGGGGGATACTGTGACATCCGTCACTTTAAGGTCCGTCAATTGACGTGTTTGTCCGTCATCTCTTTTATATTTGGTCATTCCTCATCATTATTTGACTCTTTATGTGGATATCATGTGTGCAATATTATCGTTGTGTGTGCATTCGTTATAACCGTGTGAAGACCTTAAAAAGACCTTTAAAACTTTCATTTTTGAAAACGTTAAATATATCATTTTATAAATATAATAAATGTTTTAATATAACCATTTCTTAAGTCATGACAACATTAAATGAACTTTTACAATTAATATAAAACACCTAACAAAGTCGTTTTTCAACCGAACAAATTTGGGAAAACTCGGGGGTTAAGTGCAGGGACTAAACTTGTAATTTTGGAAACTTGGGCTGGGTATAAATACCCCTTTTCCAGCCCTAATCCCCCATTTCATCATCTTCTTCATCTTCATCTCTTTCACACACAAAATCACCATCTTAGCACCAAATCCGACCCGAGAGGTCTCGTTTTCTTCGTCTTGACATCATCTACAGCTTAGACTACCCCTCCTTAGCAGGTAGTTGTCTTTGGTTGTCCATTTTTTGAGCCTTTTCACGGCTGTCCAAACTAGGGTTTCGGGTGTTCGGGTTCAACCCGAACACACAAGGTCGTATGGGTGCGTTGAGGTCTCTTTGCTTGTGTTTTATGCTTGTGTATGTTTGTTGAGTGTTTCTGGAGGTCCTTGTGGTGTAAAACCCGTGTTTAGAGTAGCTCGGGGGCTGCTCCTCCCGACCACAGTCGCGATTCTGCAGATCAGGCGACTGGTTCATCCATGCGATTGAGCCGTGCGACTGAGTGGGTCGTGCGACTGGATCATGCGTCTGAGTCAATCGCGCGACTGAGTGGTGCGACTGGGCATGTCGTGCGACTGAGTTGTGCGACTGAGTGTCTGTGTGCGATTGAGTCATGCGTGCGAATGAGTGTATGCGAATGAGTCATGCGATTGAGTGTTTGTGTGCGATTGAGTTAGGTGACCGACTGAATGTATGCGAATGAATGTGATTCGCACGACTGGGGTCCAATCGCACGAATGAAGGTTCAGTCGTACGAAAGTAGCTAATTCGCACGATTGAAGGTTGATTCGTGCGCAAGGAAGTTGAGTCGTGCGATTGGGTGTTGTGTGGTACGACTGAAGACCAATCATACGAATGAAGGCTCAATCGTACGAATGAAGCTGACTCGCACGATTGAGGGTTGATTCGCACGAATGGAGGTTGAGTCGTGCGTCTGACCTTGTTATGCGACTGAAATTGTTGTGTTTGACCCCTTGTGCGTGGCGTGAGTATGTCGTGTGGTGTCGAGGTAACACTAACACAATAATGCCATTGTTTGGCCACAAAGATTAATGTCAACGCGAGAAAGGGCACAGAAACTATTTTGAGCAAATTAAACTAACGTTTTTACCACGACCAAATCGACTTATAACTATTGACACTTATTCAATATTCTTTCGACTAACAACGATACTTTTACCTAAACATCATCATTAGTGGCAACAATGTCTTGTACTTGGATCTACATAAGGTCTAGTACGTGTGTCAGTCTGTGTGTGTTGTGCGTGACCCATCCGATACGACCCGAACCGACCCATCATTATTGCGCGCTTATACATATATCATATCATTAATGCTATACAATAACTGTCAATAGGTGTTTGACTGTTTATTTGCATTCAACATTTGGGATACATCGCTCATACATACTTACCACCTAACAAGTGAGTTTCGTGGCCCCTTTTCACATTTATACAATATTTCAATCATTTACAAATTGGGGGAAAAGTATGCTTACACAATTTTTATGCTGTACAACTTACATACATTTTACATACAAGGAATCAACGTGATACTGTGTTGCAAGTACTATTTGATACATGCTTGGGTCTGCTGTGTGGTTCTATCTTTGCAACTATTTAATTCCAGTGTGGGAACCGACGGTTAGGTATTGGTAGTACTACTGGGTTGACACCCACACCCTCGTTCGATGGTATACTAGTTGGTACCATCAGTGGCCAGGAACGGGCCCTTGGGTGAATATATGCCGACAATTTCTTTGTGTACGTCGCTAGGTTTGGTTGCAAAGCACATGTCATGTGATATTTACTTGTGTAATAACTGTATTCACGGTATTCCGACGCGCTTATCTATACAGCATCACTTACATTTTTATTACATAAACCTGCGAGCTCACCAACAATTTTGTTGACCGTTTTAAGCATATCTTTTCAGGTGATCATGCAAGTCCAGGAATCTAGGTGTGCTGCCTTAGTGGAGACCCTAGGATGCATTTTTGGGACTTAGCTCATGTTTTGTTAAACAATCTTTTTGAACAATGTTAACGCTTGAAAACAATTATCAACTTTTGAACTTGTTCCCGGGTTGTGGGAATTAACATTTACATTTTCATCATATGTGTATATGTGTTATCATTATTATGTTGCTTATGGCTATGTGTTGTGGACATTGACTAAACACGACACAAGTCCCCTTGTTGTCGGGTGTCGTCATGACACGCATGTCATCATTTATTTATATTGCTCTCTATCGCTTACCATGTGTTATGACGATCCCGGTCTCGTTACATCCCCGTGTTTCCGCTTTTAGCGGGGGTGTGACAACTTGTTAACCTTAATATAATTAAACTTAAAAATCTTATAAATATATATATTATAGGTACATCGTGAAAGGCTACGTTGAATCGACGCTTGTTATTATTTCTTATTAATCATCCAATTTATACTTATTGATCAAGTGAGTATTCCATACCCCCTTTTTATTTTATCTCACACTTTGGGGTGAAACATGTTAACTTATACTTTGCACTTGTAAACTTATTTGAGACTTGTAAACTTTATGGCAATTCATCATGTTAAGTTGTGGTTAGTTGAACTTATGTGGTTACCATGTTATGGCATTATATGTACAATCATTAACTATTGCTAGCCCAGCGAAGTCATAGATCTATGGGTAAGACAAGCCTGCTTGGTTGATCCAAGTACACTTAGCTGATCGTATATACTTTTAACGTTTGAGACTTGTAAAACATTGTCAAGGTTTGATTGTTGCATTGTTCATAGCATCCCTAATCACTATATTCACTAACTTATGACTTGAATTGCCATCTTTTATATATACTTATGTATTAAAAACTATGGAATGCTCACCAACATTATTGTTGATCTTTTATTTTTAACATGTTTCAGGAAATGCCCAAGTTTGATTATCTACACATTGAAGCTTGCAAATCTAGGAATGGACCTAGATTAATAAATAAAATAGAATGGATTGTTACATTCTATGTTTTGCTTTTATTTTCGTTGAAACTTATGATTGTAATGTGACAAATGAAACTTATGTTTAAATTATATTTGGTTTATTAATAGCGTTATGTGGCTATGAACGATCTTAACTCTCACTCCTCGACGTTTCCGCCGTCAAGGTTGGGGTGTGACAGATTGGGTGACTAAAGAGGGTTGACTTGATACTGATTTATTGGATAATTGGATTATACTAGTATTTGACATGATTAGCTGTATAGGTTTGTTGACAATAACCTGTCTCTAGTTACTATCTTAACTAATTTCAGAACACTATGTCTATGTGGTGTTTAATAAAATTGAGTTTTATGTGAAACCTTAAACCTGAAGTCTGAAAGAGGGTACGTCCGTTATAATTAAATTCAATCCATTTAAGTTTCCTTTGTTTTTCATTCAAATCACATCTTTATAATTTACTTTTTTAAATCATTTAGAATATAACTAGTACAGTGGTTGAATCTAGAGGCTCAGGAAATCAAATCAAAATGAAGAACAAGTTCAAGTCAAGCGAAAAGTACAAGTATCCGCGCGAAAAGTTGCAGTCGCATGAGAACTAGGTTCTCGCACGAAAGCTTGTTTTTGATCAAGAACATACAAGTTTAGTATGAATAGCTAGTTTGTTTAGTTATTGTATAGCTTTTGTATATTTCCTGAATTTGAAACAGTTGTGTAATATTTTGAATTCAGAGAGCAATCAAAGAGAAGTTATTTACATTATGATCTTCAATTCTATTCTTCTACTTCTCTTTCCGTAATTGTTTACATTCCACCTTCACAATTACGAGATTGATCTAATTATTATGACGATCCTTACAATTGGTATCAGAGCTTGTTTGCTCTAGATCGATTGAATTGAAGTTGGAATTATTGATTTGAAGAGTTGGTGATCATTGTTTTTGCTTGATTCTCGAAGTTATAAGTTGTATTAGTTGAACTTTGATTAATTTTGAAGATGATGAAGCTGTTAAGTTTGATGATTGGTCATTTGATGATGTTCTTGAGCTTACACTTGCTTAATTGAATCGATTAGAGACAATTAGGATCAAATTTGAACTTAATTCATTAATTGAACAATTAATTAATCAAAATATAATCAATTTGGACCAAAATTGAACCTGAAAAGTTCCGAATGAGTGAATTTGAATCAGGCGAATACTTTTGTCTTTCGTGCGAAACCCTCATCTCGCGCAAAAACCTGATTAGTCGCACAAGGCAGTTACAAAGTTTGTTACAGACGCGAAAACTTGAACATCTCGCACAGTTACAGTGATTGAACTTTCCACGTGAAATGTTTTTGAGGACTCGTGCGAGAACTTTGATTTCTTTTAGAATTCAAAATTTGTGTGAAAAAATTACTATGGCAAATCTGAAAAATATCACAACTACTCTAGTCACACCCCGGGACCAAGATGGGTGGAACGTCACAGACTGGTTAACAAAACAAACATGGCAGCGGAAACTAACCATTAAAAGAGCACAACAGGAGAGAACATCACATAACATTACATTTCATAATAACTGGGCTGTAAAAGGCCAAACCCAGTCATAAAAACATAAATAAGTCAGTGCAAATTGTTTAAAGTACATCAAGTTTAAATTGTTTCAAAACCAAACAACTAATGCCATGGGTCACGGTGCTAGATCATCAAGTCTTCTACACAAGCTAGACTTCCATCAAGGATAACCTGTAACATGCTCAAAAGAGATTGTGTCAACTAAAAAGTTGGTAAATTCAAATACTTAAAATTTAAAAACAAAAGAATTCATCGGAATCCAACATTTGATTTAAAAATCATAGTATCATTGTTGTGGAGATCACAATCAACCCTTCACTCAGCCCCGGCTAGCCTCTTCAAAAATTGTGTTACCGGTTAAATCCCAATGGGAGAACTGAGCCTCAAATCAGTACACCATACCTGCCGGATGGTTCACCATAGTATCTTATAAAACCTGTTACATGCCACAAACGACTCCGCAGGATCTCAGTGTGGTACCCTTCTTGAACATTACGGAACGCACTATGTGAAGGGGTTCCCTAAGTAGATCTACCCATATAAACAAGCAGTTCACACAAGAATTAATGACTGTGATGCAAGTATCAGCAGGTATCAACATTATCATAACATATAGCATCATAATATAGCACAACAATAGTTCAATTTAAACAGAGCATGCTTCATCCCAAAAACAATAGTAAAAAAAGGGAACACTTGAACTCACCTTAGTAACATGGATAAGTCGTGAAAGGAAAAAATAATTCGGTCCTAGAACCCTAATCAACAAGATTCAAGCAATAAGCTATGTGCTCAAAGGTCATTATAGATGTATTTAGTTGTCTTATAACATTAGATGTTCCATGAGTTTGATTCGATAGTCTTATCGTTAAAAAGTTTCCTTTTTAGGAAGGTTTGCGTTGTTACATCTAAATGGCAAGTTCTAATTTTTATAATCAGTTTGTAGAGTGATATTAAGTGTATCAATTATTTTTCAGTCAAAAGAGTCGTTTTTGGTGAAATTTCAGAATTTACACTTTAGCCCCTTAAGTTTTAAATTTTACATTTTTACCCCTAAAGTTTGTTTACTTCTAATTTTTCACCAAAATATCATCTCGGGGATTCTAACTTACTGAAATGATTTAATTTTATGGTTTTTAGACCTCTTACTCTATTTTTTACATTTTGTCTAAAAATCATTCGGTTTAGGCTTACTTTTTAAATAAATAATTCATTAAAAATCATTTTTAACTCAATAAATCCCCAAACTAGAATTTTACTTCCAAAATATTTCTTTTGAGCCTGGAATTCTTTTTAAAAATATTTAAGTCTCTAAATTCTACTATTTTTTATGGATTTTACCCCTTTTCGGGTCCCCAAAATGGTTCATTATTACCACAACTTGGTCCTTACCAATTTTCCAGCCATCAATACCCAAATTTTCAGCCTAAAACTTACTGAAATATAGTCTAGTTCTCGATGAAACCTACATATCAGGGATATGGCCATAAGTAGGCGTTTTACATGGTTTACACATGTGTAAATGTCATAAGTTGTACATAAGCGTCTCCAAAATCCTTTGTAACATTCAAATCAGATTATAATGGAGGTCAAAAGATGTTTTTACGTAGGTTATTAACGGAGGTTGGGAGAGTTCTACAAACAAACGGTTGCATGGTGGTTAATCACATGAAGAGTGGGTTTCAAGGTAAAACATGATGTACCGAGTTTAGATTCACCAAACATTCAAGAAATTTACCTCAAACGAAGATTAGGAGTTCCTTAAGAACAAGAACACAACCACAAGTTTCTGTTTTGAACAATAGAACATGGTTTGAGGTAGAATAAAAGTGAGTATTTGAAAGTTTGGGATGTAGGAGGACGGAACTACTTACCCCTTGGACGGTAGAGAGACCAATCCTCGGTTGCTCTTGTTAGAAAATGAAGAAATGCAGAAGTGTGTGTGTTTTTTGGTAGAGAGAGGAGAGAGAATTCGAGAGTCTGTAGTGTTGTGGGGAGAAATCGGGTTTTGCATGTATTGGAAAGAAAGAAAAGCTTGAGTGTTGCAAGAATCTAGGAAGGGTGGTGAGTGGCTGAGTGAGTGGGTGAGTGAGTGGCCGAATTTGTTATTTAGTGAAGTCTTTTATTTGAATTCTTATTAATATACTGCAACATTGCATATGGTATTTATATGTTTCTTTAAAAGTTCTTCTAAGTATTGTTCAAGTGTAGATTTAATTGACCCGAGCACATAAGCTTCAATGCTTATAAAACTATTGGAAGGAACTAAACAAAATACTAAAGATTTGAATTAAGACTAGAGATAATGATTAAAACATGTATTAGTAACAATAAAAATAAAAAGGAGAAAGGCGAATGGCAACTGTTGGGGCGCATGACCACTGTTAGGGCGCCCGGGACCCAGCGTATGGGCTCACTTAGCCATTTTTCAGCATAAACTCCCAGGCGCATAGGCATTGTCCAGGCGTTTGGGCACTATTCAGGTGCACGAGACCTAGGCACATTGAACACTTAACCAAAATTCCAGTGAAAGTTCCCAGGCGCATAGGCACTATTCATACGCATGGGCACTGTTTCAGGCGTATGAACACTGTTCAGGCGCATGAGCCCAGTTTCAGACGCATGACTTTAGATAAGAGCCCACACTTGACACTTACACGAATCCATAGTTCACCTTGGTTTCGAGGGGGTTGTTACAACTTTGAATCTCGACAATGAGATAGGCACAAGCACAAAGCCTCCATGTCTTTTGAATCAAGATGATTATCTAGATTGGGCATATCGTCTTCTGAATCATGTAATTTACGCTGAACCCCAGATGATGCGATCTATTAAAGCAAGGTCCATACATTTCTCTGTATAAGAATGAGAAAGAGGAATGGATTGCTAAACCTGAACATCTCTGGGATGAAGATGATATTAAAAGAATGGAGCTTGATGACAAAGCTTATACAGCAATCACTATGGCACTCACAACTGAGATTGCGCAAAAGTTTAAGGACTATACAAAAGCAAAAGATTTGTGGGATGCTATGGAGGAACAGATCATGAGAAATAAGGATATGAGAGAGAGCAGTAAGGATATGCTCAACCAATAATTCAATATGTTTAATCATATTCTTGGTGAGACATTAGAGGTTCAAATGTCTAGGTTTGTGAAGTTGATCACAAAAATGAAGGGTAGGGATAACTCTAGAGAACATAGTTGTGAAAAAAAGCTACTGAATTCTCTACCGTACAACTAGAACAACAACTACACTACCATCAAAAGGATAAAGGATCTATTTACATTGTCTTTAAGTGATCTTATTTCTACAATCAAATCTTATGACATGGATGATAAGCAAAGGGCTTCTAATTACATCAATACCATGGGAGCAGAAGCAACAACAATGTATGAAAGACCAAGCCTTACCTCAATCCTTACCTCATTATCCAATCACTCATCAAAATCCTTATGTCCAAACACAACCCCAACCTTACACTCAAACTTACTCAATCCAAACCACTCAACCAGTACAACAAGCCTTTGTTGTGAATTCTTAGCCAACCAAGAAAACCATTCAAATAGCTGAAGAACATTTGGCTCTTTTCACTTTGTTCATGAATAGCTATGAAGCATTCTCTGCAGGAAGAATCAGTCCACCTAATGTCTTAGTTGATGATTTACAACAAGTGAACCCTGATGATGTTGAAGAAAATGATCAGATGGCAATGGTGGTTTACAGGGCTAAGAATATTTCCAGAAGAACTGAGAGAAAGGTTTTCGAGTTGAACAATTAAAGCAAGATAGGTTTTGACAAGTCAAACCTAAGATGTTATAACTATGATAAACCTGGTCATTTTGCAAGAGAGTGTACTGAAGCTAGAAACAATCAAGGTGATCAAGGTAAAAGGATGGTTACGGTGGAAGTAGAGACAAAGCAAGATCAAGCTAGTACATCTAAGACCAAGGTTGTTGTGTCTCAAACAAATGAGGATTATGATTGGTCAGAATAGATGGAAGCTCTGGATATCAAGTTGTCCACTACTCTTTTAGCAGAAATTAAGAATGATGAAATGATGCTGAAGAGAATCTGTTTGCAGAATTTGTCTTTGAAGATATGTTGAGTGGAGTGTTTGTTGAAGAAGAGGAATTTGAATTTGACAAGGTGAATCATAAAGTTGCTAAGGGGATTGAAATGATAATTGAAGATATGTCTGAATCTGGTAAAGTCAAAGCTGTTAAGACTAATCCAGCTCAAGAGGTGGTGAAAGAAGAAAAAGCTATTGAGTCTACTCTAGCTAAAGAACAAGAAGAAAAAGTTGTTGAGATTACTCCAGCTACTGCATGCGATGTTCAAGGAAATGCTGTTAAGACTACTCCAGCAACTGAAGCAGTAAAGATCAACCAAAAAGCCTTCATGGTAAATGTGGCCCATGAAGATACAGAGAAGAAAGCTGAAACCGAAGAGGTATATTTCGATCTCTGTTCAACTGATTGTATCGAAAAGATTCAAAGATATAGAGCTCACAATGAGCGATTGATTGTTGAAGTTGAAAAATTTCAATATCAAGCACAAAAATATAAAACTAATGAGAGAATTTTCAAAGATAAAATAGATGGTTTAAACAAAACAGTTTATCAGTCAAAATTAAATCTTTATGACAAAGACTATAACATAAAAGATTTGACAAATCGTAATAATGAACTTGCTTTGGAAATTAACAAATTAAATAGTGAACTCTTATCTTCAAAACTAATTGTTGAAAAGTTTGAATTGTCTTCAAATATGGTTGAAGGTATAATCAAGTCTCGAATGACATAGAAAATAATTGGTGGAAAAGGAGGAGTTGGTTACTCTAACATTGCACTACCGATTAATCATGATTATACTACTTTACCTTCATAAGTTAACACCAATTATGAAGAGACCTATGGTTTAGGTTTTCAACCAAAATCTAACTTAACATATTCAATCAGTGTTCCATTAACTTTTGGTCATATTGTAAAGACTGAAGTTAAAATTAATCATGACACTTTTTGTGCAGAATATTTGAAGAAAGATGGGTTGGTTGAAGAATGGATTGATGATGATTTTGTAACATCCGAAAATTTCCTTTGTAGCCGACGAGAGAAGAAAAAGAAATAAAGTCCAAAGTCGAGGGACCATACCCGCCAACGAGAGAAACTTCGATGCACGGGAGTATAAAAGGGGGAAAACACCCCTATTCTCCCCATATTTCAGCCAAGAGAGGAGAAGAGAGGAGAAGGAGAAAAGAGGAGAAAAGTTGGTTCGGGTGGATTCGAGCGTGGAATTCAACGTGGAGCGAGTCAAATCGAAGCTCTACTCGACGGGATCGTTAAGGTGAGTTCTAGGACCCCTCTTTTACACTTTTTCAACTGATTTTGGGGCTGGAACACGTCCAAAAACCTATTTTCGAGTTTTTGGGTGAAGACCCGTTTTGATGCATGTATGTATGTGTATGATGCGTTAGAGGCTTGATTTCTTGCTTGGTTATGCTTGTATGAGGTCATGGTATGTTTCCCTAACCTTTAGAAGGGTTGATTTGAGCTTAAAAGAGGTTTGGAAGGGCTTGGAGGTCGAAAACCCGCGGCTGCAGTCGAGCTAACTGCACTCTGCACCAGCTAGGGCTAGGCGACCGACTGGAGGGTGACTGGAGGCCATTCGGCCGATTGAAGTGCGACTGAGGTCCATGCGCACGCTTGCCATGCGACTGAGGTCCATACGCATGATGGTCATGCGACTGAAGTTCATGTGCTTGGGAGTCATGCGATTGAGAGGCCATACGACTGAGGTTCATTCGCACGGAGGTTATGCGACTGAAGTCCATGCGCCTAGAGGCCATGCGACTGAGGTTCATTCGCACGGAGGTTATGCGACTGAAGTCCATGCGCCTGGAGGCCATGCGACTGAGGTTCATTCGCATGAAGAGTATGCGACTGAAGGCCATACGCCTGAAGTCATGCGTCTGAAGGCCATACGCATGAAAGTTATGCGACTGAGAGTCCATACGCATAGATGTCCATTCGCCCATAGTCCATTCGTATAGGGTCCATTCGCATAGATGCCCATTCGCCTAAGTGTTCAGAGATGATAGCCGAGATGAAATTCCTCGACGATGTGATGGGCATGGACGGTATAAGGTGACGCAGGACGATGAGATTATGATGATGGAGATGATAATGATATGTATGATGTTATATGTTATGTTAGGCACGGTGGTGTGTGTGATGCATGGTATGCATGTTGTGCGTGATGTGATGTATGATTGATGCGTATGTATGATGATGCTGTATGTTTATGTTTATGTTATGTTCCTTATTTTGTATGATTATCTTTTTATGGCTTTGCGTTGAATGTTAATGAATGAAATGAAAGTATTATGTAACGTAAAGTGGAAGATAAAGAAAAGAGGAACGTAATGAATGAATGCATGCGTTAATGAATGAATGAAATCGTGTGAGGTATGTAAGTGAAGCGAAGTGAAGTGCACGGCTCTAACGCCTTAAGCTCAACCGTGAGAGGTTCAGCTATCCTATAGTGTGCACGCAAGGGTTCCAGTCTCCGTGACTGACCTTCGATGATGTGCCCATGTTGATGGGGGTAATGTACCCATTTCGATGGGGGTGATGTACCCATTTCGATGGGGGTGAGGTACCCATGTTGATGGGGGTGATGTACCCATGTTGATGGGGTGATGTACCCACTTCGGTGGGGGTGTAGTACCCATAATGTTGGGGGTGTAATGTATGATGGTTACCCGGGTTACGCATAACTCCGGGGGTGTAGCATAAAGCCATGCATATGTATGAGGTGAGCAACTCTGTCGTTGCAAAAGACTCGAGTAACGTGCTATCGTGATGTTGCCTTGGGGTGAGCAACCTTGTTGTTGCAAAAGACTCGGATAGCTCGCTATCATTAAGATGGGCAATGAGGTGAGCAATCCTAGGGGGTGCAAAAGACTCGGATAGCATGCAATCATTGAGATTGCTAATGAGGTGAGCGACTTTGTGTTGCAACGGCCTCGGATGGAGTTCAATCCCTGTGATTGACTTATGTGAGATCTTTGTCGCGTATCCCGGTGTTGTGTCAGTCTTCGGACATGAGTCGGGGACTTGTGAGCAGGTCCTGACACATCATCAGCTTTCGAGCATGAGTCGGGGATATTGCATGAGGCAAGATTCGAGTAATGAAGGGTAATGAGCAAGAGATGAAGGAAAGAATGAATGTATGAAATGAACGTTAATGAAATATCCTAATAATGTACGAAATGGGATCTTTGTCATTCGACCTCAGTAATCGTGGCTGTGTGCCATGAAGAGGATAAAGCCTGACAAGATCTAGAAAGAAGTGAAAGATAATGATGTATGATAAATGATGAATGTAACGAACGTAATGATGAAGATAATAATGATAGTATCTGTATGTACGTATGATGTGTGAACGCATGTATGTAACGAATGTTTTTATTAAAGAAAGTAAAGAACGGTTTTACGAAAGAAAAGTAAGTTTTATTATAAAACTAGAACTCACTCAGCAACGCTGACTTTGATGTGTTTCCAGTTGGCAGGTATGTTGCTGAGGATGGCACGGGGCGCCTACTCAGCGTATTTTGGATGACATCTTTATGTTTAATGCTTTTGTAATAAATGTAACAGGATATTGTTAAAGGAACGATTGTACTAATGTGCAAAAGTGTTTTGATGGAATGAAATTATGTTTTTAATGTTTCCGCTGCAACGAATTATGAAAGTAAAAATGTAATTATATGTTTTGAGTGCGATGAATGACCAACTGTAGGCGTCCCGGGAACGGGGCCTTACAGATTTAGATTTTGAAAATAAAAATTATAATGAGAAATCACAATGTAGTTCATCATCTTTGATTAATGAAAAGACAAATGTTTTGAATGTTTCTACTGATTTTTCTTCAATGTCAAACAAGGAAAGAAAATCAAAATCCAAAATTAATTTCAAAATAAATGAAAAGAAAAGAAATTCACCATTTTTATCTGACTTGAAAACTGATTTCAAGATAAGATTTGTTTATAAAGGCAACATTGATAAAGAAGAGTATATTTTTAAAGAAACAAATGAAAGTTTCTTTAAACATAAATTTTCTATTATAGCTAATCAAGTGAAACAAGATGTGTGTAGCATAGGTACGAAAGAAATTGGTCCTTCTCTAGTTTATTCACTACGCAAGGATAAAGGAACATTTAAAGCATCGTGTCTATTTGATACAAATCAAAATGAAAAGAGAAAACGAGTGAACGTGCAAGAATCAGTTGGCCAAAGAAACTCTAAAGACAGATTCTATGATAACAGAGGATGTTATCATCACCGGTTTGAAAAATCAATTTAAGCATAAAATGTGTATTATAATAAAAATTGTTATGTGTGTGGTAAGCCAAATCACATGGCTAAAAATTGTCATTTTCACAACTCTTTGACAAGTAAACAACGATTTCATAATTTTATTTCAAATAATAGAAAACAATTCTTTATGAATGCTAAAATTAAAAGGGCTTCAAGTTAGTCAAAGTCATTTGCTGACAACAGAAATGTTCAACAGAACACAGATTTGCAAAAGAATAAATTCATTAAAAAGACTTTACATGTCAAAGATGGCAATACATATTCCACACAAAACACTTTCATGAAATTGATAAAATCAATTCAAGAATGGAAAGTGAAAACAATTCAATCAAAACCTGAAATTGTTGAAGCTTATATATTCAATGATAAAAGAGATATGACACTGAAATCAGTATCATATTTGGATAAAAAGGTGTCCTTAGGTCAATAATGGCTTGGGTTCCTAAAACTGTATAAATTTCTTATTCATGCAGGAACATCCCAGAGCCAACATCAACAGAGCACGTTGACAGTGGATGTTCAAGGCATATGACTAGTAAAATATCTCTGTTACAAAACATCAAACCATATAACGGAGGTTATGTATTTCTGCTAGAAATAAAGGGGGTAAGATAACTAAGAAAGGTACAGTGTCAAACGGAGTGTTAAGCTTTGAGGATGTCAACTTTGTTGAGGAACTTAAACATAATTTGTTAAGTGTCTCACAAATTTATGAAAAACAATATTCCACACTTTACATATAAGGAATGTTTGATATTAAAACCAAATTTGTTATTCCTGAGAAATAGGTTTTTTTAAGAACACCAAGAGATAAAGACATGTATTTTTTCAATATGAATGGATCTCATTCCTTCGTGATTGCATCGTGTTTGTTATCTAAAGCCTCTGAAAGTGACACATTGCTATGGCATCATCGTCTTGGTCATGTTAACATTAAAAACATGAACAAATTGGTTAGAGGTAATCATGTTATAGGTCTGCCATTGAAAGAATTTCAATTATCTAAACATTGTATGTCATGTTCAAAAGGCAAACAACATAAACATCCTTATAAACCGGTTGCTCATACAAAAATTAACTCTATGTTACAACTATTACACATGGATCTATTTGGTCCGGTAAGTGTTTTGAGTTTAGAATGTAGTGCTTATTGTTTAGTTATTACTGATGATTTCTCTAGATTGACGTGGGTTTTTTAGCAACCAAAGATGAGGCTCCTCATCTGCTGATAAAATTCATGACACTGGTAGAGAATGAGACGGATAAAACAATAAAGTGCATCCGAAGCGATAATGGAACTGAATTTTGCAATCGAACATTGAATGAATTTTGTGATTCAAAGAGGATAGCTAGACAATTTAGCTCTGCACGAACTCCACAAAAAAATGGAGTTGTAGAAAGACGAAATAGAACTCTAATTGAAGCTGCCAGGACAATGTTATCAGCAGCCAAATTACCATCATTTTTCTGTGCTGAAGCTGTTAACCGTGCGTGTTATGTTTAGAATCGTGTGTTAATCAACAAACAACAAAATATGACTCCTTATGAAATCTTTTAAAAACATAAACCCAAAGTTAAATATTTCAAAACATTTGGATGTTGTTGTACTTTGTTAAACACATCTGATTCAAAATCTAAATTTGATGAAAAAGCTGATGAATGTTATTTTGTTGGTTATTCTGCTAACAAAGTTGCATACAGGGTTTATAATAAATGATCAAAACAAATAATTGAGTCATTTGATATTGATTGGCATGAGTCTAACAAAACTGATGCAGGTTCTGCACCTTCATGGGTTTATGATTATGCTTTATTATTTGAAACATTTAATCAATCATCTATCATTTTCACAGCTAATTTACATTTGACTTCCTCTATTCAGGATATGTTCAATGATGATGTTGGGATTATATCATCTCTACCAAAGATGACAGCTTCTGATGTACATTTTTCTTCTAATAGTTCAGTTGTTCCACTGTTTCTAAATCTACAGAAACATCTTCTAAACCTATTGTTGAACAAGCTACTCAAACTGATCTAATGGATACTATTCAAGTTCCATTTGATGATTTATCATCTAACAATGATAATCATCTAGAGGAAGATATAGTTTATCAAACAAAAGGGGTGGTTGTTGAAGAACCAGTGGGTCATATTTCTAATTTAGAAGAGGTTATTTCTGAATATGTTATTCCACAGTTGAGAATTCACAAAAATATCCAACAAAAGCAATTATCAGTCCATTATCACAAGGGTAGAGGCCATGCAGGATGAAGGTTGAGATGGCATTGAAAGAGAACACTTGGGTAGAGGCCATGCAAGACGAACTGATGTAGTTTAAAAAGCTCAATGTATGGCATCTGTATGAACTTCCAAAAGGAAAACTGGCGATTGGAACAAAATGGATATTTAAGAACAAGACGGATGAAAAGGATGTGATTGTCCGTAACAAGGCCAGACTTATTATTCAAGGATTCTATCAAATTGAAGGACTTGATTATGAAGAAGTACATGCTCCTGTTGCAAGACTAGAAGCTATACATATTTTTCTGGCTTATGCTCATACAAGAACTTTACAGTTTATCAGATGTTAAAACGGCTTTCTTGTATGATAAAATGAAAGAAGAAACCTATGTTTGTCCACCACTGGGTTTTGAAGATCCAGTTCATCTTGAATATGTGTACAAGTTGGATAAAGCACTTTATGGCTTCCATTAAGCACCTCGTGCTTTGTATGCTACTTTGATTGAACATTTGCTTGCAAATGGTTATTCGAGAGGTGCTATTTATCAAACATTGTTTTTAAGGAAGACTGGTGATGATCTTATTCTTGTTCAAGTCTACGTTGATGTATTGTTTTTGGCTCTACAAATGATGATTTGTGCAAGGAATTTGAGGTAGTGATGAAGAAGAAATTTGTGATAAGTTCTCTTGGAGAAATATCATTCTTCTTGGGTATCCAAGTCAAGCAAGATGATAAAGCAATACTAATTCATCAAGAATGTATATTCACAGTAATTTTTATAAATACAAGTTCCAAGATTCCAAGATTGCTCCAACTCCTATGTCTTCTCGACCTACTTTGACTCCAGATCTCACGGGAGAAGATGTTGATCAACATATGTATAGATCAATGATTGGATCTCTGATGTATCTTACTGCTAGCAGCCCGGACATTATGTTCAGTGTTTGTCAGTGTGCACGTTATGAAAGTAATCCAAAAGAATCTCACATGAAAGTTGTCAAGCGGATTTTTAAGGTAGTGTTTGTTTTTTTTCAAAAAGCTCTTCCCCACCTCTTCATCTGCACGCACGCAGACGCGGGAAGAGGTTTTGAGAGCGCAGATTGTTTGATTTTTGGAAGATGTTTTTTATATTAAAAAGTATCTTCCTGACGTCTGCATGGAGAAGATGTGGACCTACCACTTCTAACATCTTCTCAACCTTTTCTCACTCACTTCTTTTCTTCTAAATTCTTTACCTGGAATCCACTTCTTCACTTTTCAAGAACTCCTCCCCATCTTCCCTCTCATCGCCGCCACACCCCCCCAACCGTCGTCGCGCCGTTGTTGCTGTCGCTGCGCCCCTCCCTTCCACTATGCGCCCTCCCCTTCGCAACCCTCCCTGCGCCACCCGTCCTCCGCCACGACCCTCCCCTCCCCCGTTACCCTCCCTGCGCGCCCTCCCCTCCGCGACCCTCCCTACACCGCCCGTCCTCTGTCGCTATGTGTTTGTGTTTTGTTTGAAGGTTTTTCAAGTGGTGAGGGCTATTGTGTGCCGGTGCGTTGGGCACACGATAGGCTTGACGGGGAAAATTACGAAAGTAGTAAAGTTACTAAAATGGTATTGAGTTTTTGATTTACAAATGATTCCATTATGAAAACTATGTCTATGTATGTATTCATATAAACATATGTATGTTTCGGGGAACAAGATCTATTCACTTGCACAAAAAGATGGATACATATATGTATATCATGTTTATGATTCTTGAAGAATATGTTATATTAAAGCAAGAGTAAATATGTCCGATATTAAAAGATCGACGCAAAAAAGGTTTTTTATACATTAAAATGTTCTTTTTTATAAAATTTTTATTTTTGGCACTAATGATTAGAATCCTTGCGCTGCTAGGCATAAAAGGATGCCACCTGATGGAAGCTTGTTAAAATACATTTGTATTAAGTCGTCGTTACTTAAAAGAGTCTAACATTTATTTTGTAAATCAAGCAATTGAATGATCATTTTGGTAAGATTCTTGGTTAGTAGGGTTAACTTTGTAACTTTTATGGTTTTTTTGCAAACCAAATATAAGAATATTCGTTGTGTTAATAAGCCGCTTAAGGCTTATTGGTCTTTATTAAACAAAGCTGTTCAAACGCTCTATTTTAATTGATGAATATTATTGTAGTGTTGTATGATTTTTCTTTATATTTTAATGTATTTGTATGATTTTTATTTTTATATCAATGTTAAAGTACTTTTTAAAGTTTAAAAAATAAGTTTACTTAAATTACAGAATATTTTAGCATTCTATAGATGTTAAAAAAACAAACAGTCTTTTTCTTGCAGACTGCAAACGTTTGATCCACATCTTTTGTAGCAGATGTCTGCAGATATGGTCCGCAGACTGCAGATGTTTTCCTGTAAAAAAACAAATAACACCTAAGTATCTCAAGGGTCAACAAACACTTGGTCTTTGGTATCCTAAAAACTCTAATTTCAATTTATTTGCTTACACTGACAGTTATTATGCATGATGTAACTTGGACAGAAAATCAACCACTGGTGGGTGTCAATGATTAGGAAATTGTCTCATTTCATGGCAATACAAGAAACAACAAACAGTGTCTACTTCTACTACAGAAGCTGAATATATGGCTACTTCGAGTTGTTGTTCATAGATTGTCTGGATTCAGCAACAACTTCTCGATTATGGCCTTAACATTTATGACACTCGCATCTTATGTGATAACACTGTGGTTCTTAACATTGTGAAGAATCTGATTCAACATTCAAAGACAAAACACATAGACAACCGCTTGCATTTTATCCGTGATTGTTTTGAAAGGAAGCTTATTCATTTGGAATATGTTTCATCAGATAACAACATTGTTGATTTGTTTACTAAGGCGTTTGATCATTCTAGATTTGACTTTTTAGTTCAAACTCTGAGAATGATTAACTTCGGTTAACTTTTATTTTTACACCCTTTCCAAAAATATTTTTTTCTTATTATGTTTTAAAATTATTATTTTCTTTCTAGATAATCACAATTTTAGGGAGAGAATAAAAGTTTCAAAAAAGATTTTATTCTTATGGGGAGTAAAAAGCTTAAAGAAAACTAGAAATAGATTTTATGTTTACAAAAGTTTAAGAAAATTTAAATTTTCAGGATTATATAGGAAATGATAGTACATTTCTTGATTTCGATTCATTACATCTGAAGGTATACAAAAAACTGATATGTATTATGTTTGATATGTTGATAGGCTTGACGATCAAGAATGAAAAGCATTATGTACTATGATACACTTAAAATAATCATCTATGACTGAAGTGGATAATTCATCAAGGTTTTGTGAATGCACCGATTCTATGCTAAAACAGACTGAGAGTTACAGTCTAGTCATACTCAAGCCAGTTACTTTCTGACTTAGCTAATATTAGTTTTATATATATATATATATATATATATATATATATATATATATATATATATATATATATATATATATATATATATATATATATATATATATATATATATATCAAAAACAAGAAAATAAAAGTCAAAATCAAATATCAAAAAGAATATATCATGCAAAAAGAACAAAAAAAAGCCAAAAGGCCATATATGAATAAAAGATGCCAATGTGTACATTAATAAAAGATATGTTATAGTCATACATACTATATGATAAATATTTTTCTTTTGAGAATATGTTATGTCACAGGAGGCAAAATAAAAAGATGGGGCATGTAAGTCCGTCTTGTCATGTAAGTCCTAAACGTCTTGCGAGGGCAAAACATAAGTCCGTATAGCTGTTAATAAGTCCTACAACTTGTTAATATTCTGTGTTCGGAAACATTTTCTCATGCTAGTTATGCTCTATTAGATATTATATAAAACAATAACTAAATCTAAGAAAGCTGATAAGAAGTGAAAGGTTTAAGTCAAATTAGGGTGACTTGAAATCTTAATAGTGTCTTGAAGCTAGATAAGTGTTTTGCAGGATTTTTGATTGTGGGACACACTGAAATCATATAACTTAACCAAAACATGATAAAATCACAACTTATGTGTCTAAGTAAAGGGACACAGTATATCGACAATCAACATAAATGGTCTTATATAAAATTAATGCTGGAAGATTGTTGATGATTGATTTCTAAAAGAAATATGATCCTATTCTTGAAAATTTATCAAAAAGTTAAATAGTTCATAGAATATGTGTGTCAATAAGTTTGTTTTTACTTAGTTTTATTAAAATATCTTATTTTGATTTTTGTTGTGTTTTTGATTTACAAAGTGTTCAAAAATTAAGGGTGTTAAAATAATTGTAAATACTTAGTTAAATAAAACCATTTTTCATAGCAAAATAACAAGGGCTTAATAATTGGTAAAAATTGATAAAAACAAAAGGTTATAATTTTCAAAACAATAAAACATGTTCATGCGAAAAGTTTCACAAGCGAAAAGTTAACAAGAGAGACTTTGACTTTTCGCGCGAGAAGTCAAATCCTATAAAAGGAACATTTCGTGCGAAAGGTCTTCACTCGCACGAAAAGTTCTGATATTTATCTCTCAAATATTCTAAGTGTAGAAACTCCGTTGAAACGATTATCATTGTTATCTAAGGTCGCATTGTGATACCTAAATGTGTTATAAGTTATATTAATAATTTATTGGTTTGAGTGAACTTGATTCATGACCGAAGTCCAAATGGATTAAAACATGTTAAATTGATGAAATTAAATATAATAAACCTTAATAATTCCAATGAGGACATTCATTGAACATATTTGAACCATTAATTCATCGAAAATCAAACGTTTAAAAAATTAGAAGTTGCGCAGACTTTTCGCGTGCGAAAAGTTCTTGAGAATTTGAAAAGACGCGAAAAGTTCTACTTTTCGCATGGGATTGTACTTTTCATGCGAAAAGTTGAGATCTGTTTGAATTTGAAATTCATACAAAAAGTTGAATCTTTCTGAAATTTGTCTAAGTGCTGAACTCGCACGAAATGTTGAATTTTGCTGAAATTTTCTAAGTGTTGGAACTTAATTTCTTATGCACTGAAATTTGATATTTTTGTGTACTTAAAAATTTTCATCAACTTTTGCATATGGCTCGACCGTTGGTTTTTAATAAAAACCTTAATACCATGGCATATTTAGGAGAAGTTCCTGATGACAAAGCTCTTTTTAGATCCTTGATCGAAGGATTAAAGTCTTCTAGGATTTTTCACGCTATATCTAGGAATCCGAAGATATTGACTGATGTGATAGATCGTTCTTGAGACTAGAGCTAATGAGATTAATGCTGATAGTGAGCTCTGTATTACTGCCATAGTGAAAGGGAAGAGGATTGTTATCATTGTTGAGGTGATTAACAGTGTATTATTATTGGAGGATATTCCACGAGCACCAATGAAGATAGATGATGATGCTGCAAAAGATTGTTTATTACGTATGGGATACACTCATCATTATCCTTCATTAGAGAAGAAATGCTTACCACCTTTCTGGAAGTATTTATTTCATGTGGTTATTCATTGCCCAAGCAACCTGAAGGCAGACATGGACAGTCTGAGCGCCATTTTTGGATCTTTGCTGGTTTCTCTGGTTGATGATCTTCCATATAGCATCTCCACAACTATATTTTCTAAGATACAAAAGAGTGTTATTGTTGCACCTGGGAAGAAGTTCATCACGTAACCAAGATTATTTAGATGATAGTGAATGCTGCTCATCCAGAGTTAGCTATATATGATTCATTTACCTATTCTGATATGGTGATGAAGAAAGATATTTTCACTTACCTTATGGGAGCTAGAGGAAATGCATGGGATGGATCACATTTTGCCAAACTTGGTAGATTTGTTGATGGTTTTCGAGCCGAAGCACAGACTGAGACTGCTCAGGTTCATAGAGATGATACAGCTGGTACATCGTCTAGTGCTACACAAGAAGCACCTGAGAGTTCTCACACTGGTGAAAAGTCTACTAAAGAGGAAGTTGATAAATGGTTGAGAAATGAGAAACTAAGAGAGGAAAAGGTGAAAGGTGTAGAGTTGAGAAGTAAAGAAGGTGATAGTGAAACAGATAGTGATCAGATTAGGAATGTTCCTTTTGTGCTTCAAGAACGTCCCAGAGTACGAGAATCACCTTCAAAACGTATTGCTGAGGAACGTGAAGTTGATTATATTCTTATGGATAATCTGTACAGACCCGAGGCCGAAGGAAAAGAATGGCTAGGGTGGCTGGTGAGAGTTCTAGTGGTAGGGGTAGAGGATGTGGTGTGTTGAGAAAGCGTCGGACTCCGATGACCACTGTGACAACCGATGATGTTCTGCAATCTGATATTTCAGTCACAGTTAGTGAGACTGCTACTCCGGTGATAGTCACAGAATCTACAGCTGTGACATCTACTCCTATGCCTACTACTGGTGGTACAGATGATATTTTGAGGACTCCTCTTAACAGTCTATTCATGATGATTTATTTGGAGATACAGACTTCATCAACATTACTCCAGAACCTAGACCTAAACCAGAGTCATCTACTCTTATCTCCAACAAGGGTTACCTTGGAGCATAGAGTTAGTACACTTAAGAGAGAGGTGTTAGAGAAATATCAAGTGATTTATGATTTATAAAGGAGGGTGTATGAAAGTGATGATAGAATAAAAAGTTTGGAGAGCCAACAACAATTTATGCTTTCTTATGTTCAGATTATGAAGCAGAATCTGAGAGATCTCACTTCTCGTGTGTATTCATCATTTACACATCAACAAACAATAGAATTTGGAGAGTCTGGTGGATAGCAAGCTGCTGGTCCTGATCAAATTATTGAGCCAGTTAATGTTATAGAACATGTTGTTGATCCTGTTACTACAGAAGGGACAACAAACAATGTTGTTGTTGATCAAGAGCCTAGTCCAAATGTTTCTAATTAGGATACTGAGGGTCGACCTGTATCTTATGTTGGAAAGGCGTTTGTGGAGCCTGAGCATATGATGCCTATCCCTAATCCAGTCAACGATGATGATGAATTGGATATGATTGATTTTGATAACAGTGATGAGGATGATAATGAGGATGATGATAATGATGATGATGATAGTGGTAATACTGATGATGGTGGAGATTATGATGATGATGATCAAGGAGATGATACGCGTGTTCTACTGGTACTTCTAGATCATCAGGAACTACTAATGTCTCCAGACCAAGTCCTGATAATATAGTTGATTATGCATCGTTGTATCCTGCCACTAAAGCTGAGTATGAGAAAGAATTCTACTCATTTCAGCAACATATATTGGAGGAAGAAGAGAATGTAGATTTTGGGTCCTTTGATGACTTAAAAAGAGATGTGGAATACACCGACATTTTTGGGAACAGTTTGAAGGATTTATTTTCTGAGATTGTGTTAGAAGAAGGGGAGATTGTTGGTGAGACTAGTGCTTCAGAGACCACTGATAAGACATTGGACCAAACTGGTCAAATGGCTGTTTGTCAGGTTGGCAATCTTACGGTTGATGCACCTCCACCACCAACTTATGTTCATACTCTTAGGCATTCCAAACCTTTCACAAGGTATGGAAATTCAAGGCTGATTATCGGTTGGGCTTACGATAAGGAAAAGAAGTTGTATGTGATTAAGAGAAAGGCTGGCACAATAGAATATTTCCAAGATGAGCATGATTTCAATACACTTAAAGCATCAGTCTTGTATGCTATGGGTCATGTTTCATTAATTAATCCAAGTAACTATGGGAAGGGTAATTGGATAAGGAATATGATTTGGAGACAGAACAAAACCAACTTCAAAGACTTTAAGATGAGCATGATTTCCATACACTTAAAGCATCAGACTTGAAGATGAGAACCGTATGGATCCAAACACGCAGAAACCGATGAAGATACGAGTTTATAGACATCTAAGATATGTGAGGAAGATCCCTATACACGCTCCAATGCCAGTTAACAGCTTGTCAAAGCTTATCGGGTGGAGTTGTGAAAAGGAGACGGGTCATGCATTGATTAAGTGTGAAGATAAAGAGTACTATATCATTGACCCTATGGATTTGCTAAAGTTTGGAAAAGAAGATTTGATGAAGTTACAAGCTTGTCCGATTGCAGTTGATGAATCTGTTCATCTATTAGCAGCATAGTTTGGTTGGTTGATTACAAAGGCCCTGGATAACAAGATGTATGCTTATGGGGGCAGTTACAACGTGGATGAGTGGACTTCTGAAGAGCACTGATTTTCCCGAGCCTAGGGGGAGATTTTAGGGGTTGAACCTAGAGGCTCGAGAAATCAAATCAAAGTGAAGAACAAGTTCAAGTCAAGCGAAAAGTACAAGTATCCGCGTGACAAGTTGCAGGCGCGTGAAAACTAGGTTCTCACACGAAAGCTTGTTTTCGCGCAAGAACATACTAGTTTAGTATAAATAGCTAGTTTGTTTCGTTTTTGTATAGCTTTTGTCCATTTCCTGAATTTGAAACACTTGTGTAGTATTTTGAATTCAGAGATCAATCAAAAAGAAGTTATTTACATTGTGATCTTCAATTTTATTCTTCTACTTCTCTTTTCGTAATTGTTTACATTCCGCATTCACAATTACGAGATCGATCTGATTATTGTGACGATCCTTACAACTAAAAGCTAAAACTAACCATTGATTCCTCTGTGGATATGATACCTTACTTACCCTACCTACCTAGGTTAATTAGGTTTTTGAAAGACTAAATGACGGTCTATTAAAATGGCGCCATTGTCGTGGAATCGGTGCGCTTAGTTTAGTTTTAGTTTAGTTAGTTCTTTTATTTTAGTAAAAAAATAAATCCAAGAATATTTTCTTTTCAACTTTGTTTTTAATTTCTTCTAGTTTAGTTTTCTTGTTCAGTATTACAAGAGGTTGTGTACATGTGTAGGTTTTTATTGTCGCTCAGGACTGTCCAAACAATTACAATCAAGGTCACCACTCAAGAGGTTTAAATGGTGAAGGATGCTATCAGGACAACTAGCAGAATCAAAGGAGCTGACAAATGGGTCAATCTGAATTGGATGATATCCGGTTAGCTATCAAGGAATTGACAAATTTAATCAAAGAGGTCGTGCAACAACAAGATAGCCAGGCGAAAGATCATCAAGTCTTGGTGGAACACACCACACAATTAGCTGCACATTTATCTGAGGTAGTTTCAGTAATAAGAGGTTTAGGTAAGTCATCTGATTTTAATCAAGTTGACCTGACACCTCATAATTCTCAAAACACACACAGGTTGATTGAACATACTCCACCACCAATGGTTAAGGTGTGGTGGAGTATAGTGAGTATGACCCTGATCATGATTTAATTTCACAAACTAAACTAGAAGGAAAAAAGGTAAAAAAATCTCTGAATGTTCCATTTCCTTCGGCTTTGATCATCCAAGTATCAATTAAACATGAACAGGATCCAACACATGACGAAAAATGGGAGAAATTCGATAAGAGAAAAATTTATTTACCCTTTTTGAATATAATTAAAGTAAATCCTGATAATTTTGAGTGTTTGAAAGGTTTGAGTACCCAAAAAAGACGATACAAATGTCCCACACAAGTGCAGTTGAATGCAAGTGCAAGTGTTGTGTTTTTGGGTACCCGTCCTTCAAAAGTCCAAGATCCAGGAGCACTTGCTATTTCAGTACAAGTGGGTGAGTTTAAAATGGAAAAAGCACTGCTGGATCTTGGGGTAAAGGTGAACATTTTACCAGGGAGTTTGTATGATCGGTACAATTTTGGTCAGACACAAGGACACCTTTCTGTTTTAAAGTTTTTTCTTTAGTTTCTTGTTGTGTGGCATTCCGAGAGCTTTCCGTTGACTGGTAACGGGCTTCGTAACTCCATTCCTAGCTCAAGTTATGTTCATTTTACCGTTGTAAGGTCCCTTAACATCTTCATCCTTTCATTTTTGATCTCTTGGCTCCCGTTTAAATCACAAAACTCTCATATCATGAATATTATTGGGTTTCACCTTTAATCATCATAAACACCAATCTAACCACCACTCATCACATAAGTTCTCCATGTAAGCTTCCACTTTGGTCGTTTAACCTACAAAAGCACATTCGCTCGTAGTTAATCAATTCCATTCAATTAAACACACAAATACACATAACATTAACCATTTAAGCACATTAAACACCATCAAGACACACTCACATCAATCATTCAGCGTGAAGTCCGTTTATGTTCGTTCGTTTAACAAATGAATGAAAACGAACATGAAAATTTCGTTCGTTTAGTAAAATGAATGAACATGAACACATGATACGTTTGTTCATTTATATTCGTGAACGTTCAATAACGTGTTCATTTATGTTCATTATTGATCATTTGTGAACATTCGATAATGTGTTGGTTAATGTTTATTTATGTGTTTGTATATATCTTTAACTTTTGTGTTAGTCATAATTATGTCAAGTATTTTGGATTTTGTGTATTGATTTAGATGAAAAATGCAAATTTATTCTAAAATAAATATATGAACATTTGTATTTGTTTTTTTTTCGTTTATATTCATTAACATTTGTGTTCCTTTATATTTATGAACATTTGTCTGTGGTTATTTGTATTCATTAAAATGTTTATGAATAACATGTTCATTGTCTTAATGAACAAATAAGAACAAAAATCTTGTTAAGCAAGTGTTCTTAAACAGTTCATGAATAAGTTTATTTTCTTAATATAAGAACATGAACAAGTCTTTGTTCATGTTCGTTCGATTCGTTTGTTCAAATTAAGAAAAATATTTTTGAAAAGGGTGTAAAAATAAGAGTTAACCAAAGTTAATCATTCCCAGAGATTGGACTAAAAAGTCAAATCTGGAATGATCAAACGCCTTAGTAACAAATCAGCAATATTGTTATCTAATGAAACAGATTCCAAATAAATAAGCTTTCTTTCAAAACAATCTCGGATAAAATGCATGCGGATGTCAATGTATGTCAAGTTCAAGTCAAGAGAAAAATAGAAGTATCCACGCGACAGTATTGTTGTCGTGTGAGAACTAGGTTCTCGAACGAAAACTTGTTTTTGCGTGAGAACATAATAGTTTAGTATAAATAGCTAGTTTGTTTAGATATTGAGTAGCTTTTGTCATTTCCTGAATTTGTAACTCCTATGTAATCTTTCGAATTTAGAGAGCAATCAAAGAGAAGTAATTTACATTGTGATCTTCACTTCTATTCTTCTACTTCTTAATCCGTAATTGCTTACATTCTGCATTCACAATTACAAGATCGATTTGATTATTGTGACGATCCTTACAACAGAAGGGATGGAAAAAACCTAATGAGATACTCATGTGAAGGAGGGAGAGTTTAAAGATGTTCAGGGATGGAAAAATAGATCCCTCCCACTATTATGGGTCGGATGTAAATATGTGAATTCAAGTCTTGAAAACTCGTTTCAAGTGTTATAAAGTACTATCAATCTTCATTATCATAATCATACCTGGTACATCCCATCCATAGTAAGGCTACCGACAGGGTTTGAGAAGGTAGGATGTATGCAAGCCTTTCCCCTAACCCAGAGGATAGAGAGGCTGCTTTTGATAAGACAATCGGCTCCGACAATCACAATAGACACCAATGACCAATAGAACGTGGATACAATGTTCAACAAATAGTCAATATACAATATAATCGATTAGGAAGCACACACTAGGCAATCATAATTAGAAAAGACAAACGCATATAGTGATTAACAATATAAGGTTCAATAAATAATTCATAAACAGTTGACACAAACACGCACTCAGATACTAAGCAAGAGACAGTAACTACTCAAGTCTAACATGTTGCCCTACTAGCATATCGGATACCTCTAAACTCTCCCCTAGACGTCTCTAACCTCGATCCTACGTCTTCACGTACTAATATCCTGGACCTGTCCTAAGAGAGGTGTCACTCTAACAAATCTTGTCAAATCTTCTCCTCCTACGTTATTTTAGGCCTACCTCTACTCCTTTTTCTCTCAACATTTAGGTTCTCTACTATTGTAACTGATTCTATTATTTGTCTCCTCTTCACATGTCCAAACCATCTTAATCTCTCATCTATAATCTTATCTGTCATATTAGCTATTCCTAACTTACGTCTAAAAACCTCATTTCTTATCCGGTCTAATCTTGTGTTTCCACACATCATCCCAGCATCCTCATCTCTACTATTTCCATTTTGCACAATTGTTTTGTGGTTATTTAGTTGCCTTTAAGCATATATGTATGTTCTAGACTTGTGTTTGACTAATATTTGTGGTTATTTGTTTGTCTTTAAGCATATTTGTATGTTCTGAAAATAAGAATTATATTATAATAGTACAACAGCTGTAAAATAAACATAAATTTGCGACAGACAAAAACAGTCGATTAAGAGTCAAAAAAAAGGGGTGGTACCAAAAATATATTAATAGCAAAACACACACGTTAATTTTAGAAAATGAAATTAAAAAAGAAAACATAAAAAGTAGCTCGCAAGGATGGCCAATATTGTTGGAAAAACATAAAAAAGAAAACAAAAGATAAGTTGGTCCCTGAACCATTCACATACACCAAGATTATAAAATAAAAAATAATACGGCCAAAAGATATATTCATCGGATATAAAAAGAAAAAAAGATAAGACTGATCGTAAAATGGGATGCAATTGTTTTATAAGAAATATAGAATACAATTTGGGTCTCAAAAGGGTAACTAACTTTTTTAAGAAGATATAAAATAAATACTGATTGTATAATCATTTAAAAAATATAAAATAAACTTCGATTGTATAATCAGTAGAAAATGTTTTATACAAAAAAAAAACAATAAATATTCGGCTTGCAAATAGCTTTCTCTTAAAATCTTGAGTAAATTACAAATTGTATTTTTTTATTAATATACGAAATTGCATTATATATGCTTTGGATTTAATAATTACATATAATGTTCTTCTATTAAAAGATTTGCAAATCTATTGTACTTTACACTAACTCTAATCTAAATATACAGTAAACTACTCCTTACATGAGGGGTATTTTGAATATATTAAAAATTTAAAAAAAATAAAAATTTTAAATGAATAAAGAAAATTAAAAGTTATCGGACCCTTTGGTAAGTTGGTGAACCCTCTCCCTCTTAGTGTGTGCTCATACAACTAATCGTCAATAATTTACTAACAAAAACCTCTAGTAACATTTACTAAAGTAAGAACTCAAAGTTACAAATCAATTAGTATGTCTAGAAATAAACAATAAACACAAAAAAATACTCGTAAATACGTCATCAACTACTCACACCGACGGATAATGAAAATCAATAGTGAACACAAACTTGGAGATTACATGTGATTCTTAGAATTGCTTATATAATTGCAAAAGCCAAAAAAATAAATTGTGAGTTGCTCGTTAATCACACAACAACATCAACCGGGAATTCAAATAGCAACCAATTGCAAAAAGCAAATTAGATATTTAAATATTACTGTCATTGTTTGTTCGACTTCAAGGGGCTACGATAATGTGTGAGATGTTGTAGGTAGAGGTGGAAATAATCGGTATTGGAGTATCAAAGAGAGGGAGATGCTGGATTGTAATGGTGTTGAATGTAAGAGGGATGCAAGTTCATCGATTTAATCAACCGTTTGATATCTTTAAATTTAATTTTTACTTAAAATAATTTTTATTTTTATTTGTTTAACATATTAGATGTGGAAATAAAGTGACAAAATGCACCTCATGTGAAGAATATACGACGTCTGACCAATTCATATAAAAGGTCTTAACCATTAATCATTATACATTTTAACCATTCAGCATTAATATAATGCTTAACCATTCGGAGACATTTTCATTCAGACATTTGCTCGCGATACAAACATTCTGAACCATTAAGTGCTAAACCACTTAGACATCTGAACTATTAATAACCTGATTCAGATGCTCCGAAACAGTCCCTTAACTGTACATTTAGATAAAACTTAGTGTAAAAGACAATAGGTGTGTAAATATTTTTTAAAAATAGGACTTTGGGCGTAATTATTAGCACCAAATCACATATCATGTAATTTTATATATTATTAAAGGACACAATTTGTAATTTACTTAAAAATCTTTTAAACTAAGTCAGATCTTAATATTGTCCGCTCTACTTTTATAGAGAAGGAATAATTAAATAAATATGCCATAAAATTTGATCGAAGAGTAAATATTTTTTGGGTATACAACCCTCACAATTCTATCACTAGTTTAGGATTAAGTTTAATTATATAATTTATTAATATATTAAATTACATGGTACATCTTTTAGTTTCAATAATTACATGTAATGTCATTTTTTTATAACTGCACAATTATTGTCATTTATACTAACACAAATCCAAATATACAGTTAACTTAGATGTGTCCCTTAGATTAGAGACAATTATGTCATTTGCTTTTCACATCAAATATATTACAAAAATAAAAATAAAAATATTAAAAACGAGTTAAAACCTAATCATAAAAAATTATGGGTCTTCAAGTGCTCATCTCTCTTCTACACTAGATAAATTACATGTTCTATATTAGTCTTTAAACTCGGTAGAAATGTTTATTAAGTTTCCTTCTACAATATATTGGCAAGCAATAGTTATCCTCATGCGACAATTGGAACTAGGTTGTAGAGGTCAAGTGTGAAGGCTTGGAAAATCAAAATCAAAACCAAACGAAAACATCAGTCCAAGCGAAAACTTTGTGATAGTGTGAAAACTTCTAGGGGCAAAAACTTAGAGTTTGGGGTGAAAACTTTGTACCTTAGTATAAATACTTGTTTTGAAGCTTTGCATTGTAACGTACACTTGTCATTTTCAGTTTTGTAAAGCTTGATGCAATTCAGTAATCAAAGAGAAAACCTCATTTACTTGATTGTGCATTCGATCTTAACTTGCATGATTGTATTGTCATTCTATTCATCATTCATTCCGCGTTTGGTAAATTGAAATCGAACATAGCGTGATTTTGATTAAGAATTCTTCGTTTAAACAATGAGATTGGCAATAGCATGAAACTCCCGAGACTTGTTAACGAAGACGATCAGGCATATCGCATTGAGAATCACGTCATTTACATTGAACTATGCATGTGAAGGTAAATCAAGTTTACACCTTATGTGTCTATGTATAAGGATGACAAAGGGGAGATGATTAAAAAGTCTGAGCATCTTTAGGATGAAGAAGGTACGAAAATATTGGAGCTTGTGATAAAGCCTACGCAAAAATTACTATGGCATTGTGAACTGAGATTTCACACAACTATAGAGAGTTCAGAGGTGAAAAAGTTCCCTAGGATGCCTTAGAAGCTCTGGGTAACAAGGATATACATGAAAGTAAAAAAGATATGTTAATGTGGTCAAGTGTGATTAACTACTTACCTTACCTTCCATGTCCTAAGCATTTACTATCCTAACATACATCAGTATTCAAACCTACTAAGAACATAAATTCACTCACATAATACTTATTTATTTTTGAAATTTTTACCTGATGGCACGTAGCTACTTGGGCTGGCATCCTTTTATTCGGTCTTATTTTCATTTTAAGTTTAGGTTTTTGAAAATAATTTTACCCAATTCTCTTAAACTTTGTCTCTAATATCAAATTGTAAGGCCTCGTTTCCATGAGCCTCACAGTTGGCCAATCACAGCGAAAAATAGTTACGTAAGGAAACATTTGTAGAGAAAAATTCTAAAACATTCATCTCATTACATAATTCATTTTAAAGAGAAACAATTGTTTTTTTTGCATAATAAACTATTGTTTTGAAATAAAACATTAGATTATTCTTCTTAAAGTTAAAATATCATCGGTGGGGATAGATACAAGTATCCCAATGCCAATAGCTCCATCACTTGTGCCATCCTCAGCAGTCATTTTCTGCCCACTGATATGCATATAAAGTTAGTGTTTCTGAGTGAGTTCTAGTTTTGTATATAATATATAGAGAACATACTTTCCTTCCATTCAATGAACCCACATTCATCTTACATTTCATTCACAAAACCATAATTACTTCAATCATTGTGTTTAGTATCTTTCCCTTTTTTACTAGGGTTTGCACAAAGTAAGAACCCAGTCATTTTATGACAACAAATGTCACACCTGCCAGCATCATTATTCCATTAGCTAAACCTCTAGCAGTGATGCACACTACAAGGCACGTAGCGTGTTCGTTAATAAGGTTCCATTCACAAGTGAAGTCCGTTTGTTTGCAAGAGTTTCCATTTATCATTAGGGCCTGGTAACATTCATTAGGTTTTAGTGTCCATTTTTTCATTATTTAATGTTCCACTTTACTATATTTAATACTTTATAGAGTTCCTTTATTACTATCACATAACATGGAGCATTAGGTAACATGTTATTGGATAAACCACGTAAAAGTTCATACAGTAGAATCATAACATACATCCCTTAGATAACACTTATTTGGAATTGTTAATGAAATACTCTAAGTAGCTCTTAATACATGCAACAGTAACTTAATATGGACAACGCTAAACTAATATGGTTAGAGCAACAAATGCAGAAGGGGAGAGACTAATACGGGTTGGTTACTTACCTATGCGGGTGAAGAAAATTAATACGACTAGCTTACTTAGCCGATGTTGGTGAAGTAAACTAATGCAGATGGCTTACCTAGCCATGTGGGTGAAGAAATCTAGTGTGAATCACGAATGCGGTTTACCAACTTAGTCAATGTGGATGAATAATATTAATGCGGATAACTTAGCTAATGCGGCTGGTTTGGGACAAATGCGGGTAAAGTAAACTAATGTGGGTGTGAAAACCTTTATGCCCAATTTCAAACTTAGAGAATCTATAACATAATCAAGTCATGCATGATCCTAACTTATAGATCTAGTCCTCATTTATCTAGGGTTCATAATAAAAACATGCCATGCATAAATCCTTATCATAGAAATGATAAAAAGGCACCATTTTTACATAAAAATATCACCTTTATAATAGAAAACATAAGTTTAACAAAGTGTTTATCATAATAGCATGTATATCAGCCCCTAAGTTTGTAAAATATATAAATAAGGGGATGTAGAACTCATCTTTGGAAGCTTTAAGCAAAAACCTAAGACCAAGACTAGAACTTGATCTCTACATGCATGCACACGTAAAGTTTAAGACTTTACTTATAGAATCATATTAAAAATCGACTTACGAACTTAGATCTAACTTAGAGCTAAGATAAAGCATGATTAAAATCATAACTTTGATGAATCTTTAACTTTTTCTCTCTAGAACCACAAGAAGCTTTCTCTCTCTAAAGATGGGGTTGATTTGGGTGTATGGGAGTAAGGGGAGGGGCGGCTCACCTCTTTTATACCCATACATGGGCAAATCATTAGTTTTGCCCACATTTGACCCGTTAACTTGTTTAAACCATCCTTTATTCTTTTTATGTCCTTTCTAAAGTTCTTGGTTGTTACAATGATGATAAAGGTGATTTGGTGAAACACATCGAAGCTTATAAGTTTGATGATGATTATGAAATTATGGTTGTCAATTTTCTGCTCAAGGTTTCATTAACTTCATAAAGTTGTTATATTTTATTAATTTTCTTTTTCCATAATATAATTTTGTTCAATTGTTCATGAAGGAAGATTGTTGCTTGTATGTTGTATCATTGCTTGGGTCTCAGGTACACAAGTGTGTGGACCAACCCTAAGGCCTAACGTACATAAGTATTCAGTTAGGGTTGATGTAGGAGTATAGTGATAAAGTTGAATATGTCAAATAGCAAAGGGGTTAATTTTGTTAACCGGAGCAAGTTTAAAGGGTCTGATGTGTAATGTTGTAATTAGTTTCTCTTAATAAGTGTTTAGAGGTTGTTAAGAGTTAATTAATAACTCCATTCATTTTCTTCTTCATTTCTGTAATACTTAATGTAATGAAATCATAAACCCTAATTCTTCATTAGTTTCCTAATTTAATTCTTTTTTTAAGTTAATTGTTGTTTACATGTTTTATTTTGCTATAACAATTACCACAAGTGGTACAAGAGCCAAGTTCAACTCAAGGTTGGAGAATTCAATCATTGATTAAATTAGGATTAATAATGGTGTCCATGAAGCATTAAATTGAAAAGTTTGATGGAAACATTGATTTTGATTTGTGGAGGGTAAAGATGAGAGCACTTATGGTCCATCAGGGCGTGATAGATGCCCTAATGGCGAAGAACGATTACATGCGGGATTAAGAGAGAATGAGAAGGATACCCTAAAAAAGGCATAAAATGCGATCATTCTAAGTCGTGGTGATCAAGTAGAAAGTTAGAAAGCTTGTACATGAAAAAATCTTTAGCAAATAGACTATACCTAAAGAAGAGATTTTACACTTTCCAAATGACTTCATGCAAGTCCTTAGAAGACATACTAATGAATTTAATAAGTTAGTATTGGATATTGCAAACACTGATGTAGAATTAGAAAATGAATATCAGTTATTATTTTCTTGGCTTTGTTACCCCAAACATAAGAATATTTTGTGGATACCTTTTTGTTTGGAAGAGAATCTTTGTTAATGCAAGAGATGCTTGCTACATTGAATTCTATAGAATTAAATAAGAGATCAGATGTAAAAGAAGAGACACCAGAAGAGTTGTATGTACGGGGTAGAACAGACCAAAAGGGAAGTACGACAAAGGGATCTTGTTAGTCAAAATTAAAGCAAAACACAAGATATTTCATATGCAATTTTGATAAACACTTTAAGAAAGACTATCCTAGATGGAAAACAAGGAAAAGTGAGCATGTACCAGGAAATTTAAGTATCTAGCAACAAGAAGAATCTGGTGATCGGTACGGTAGTGCAGAAATGCTTGTTGTCACAAAGAATGCTATAAGTTTAAATTGGGTTATGGACTCAGGGTGCTCATACCACATAACACCAACCATGAATAACTTTGAGGAGTTGAATAGGAAGATATAGGCATAATATAACTAGGTGAGGATAGACCTTTTTTTATAAAGGGAGTTTGGGAATGTACTTCTCACATTGAAGAATTGGTCCATTTTCAGTCTAGAAAATGTACGGTATATTCCCGATTTAGAAAGAAATTTGTTGTCTCTAGGGTCTTTTGAAAATGTTGGTTGTATAGTTAGTTTAGCTAATGGGAAAGCAAAGATAGTTAAAAGGTTAATGGTGATATGAACAGGAACTAGAAGAGATAACAACATATATATTCTAGATAGTGAGGTGATTATTGGATTAGTTTCAATTTAATGCTAAACATATTAATAAGGCTATGATGTGGCATAGAAGATCGGGTCATATAAGTGATCAAGGACTTCTTGATTTTAAAATTAAAAAAATGAGATTTTAGAGGTCTATAAGAATATAGTGCATGATTCTTTGAGCATTGTATTATTAGACAATCTTATAGGGTCAAATTTGGTAGAGGGAAAAGTTCTACAAAGGAATTCTAAACTATACAATGCAGATCTTTAGCGGTCTGCCAGAGTTGCTTTGTTAGGTGGAGCAAACTATTTTTCTTACTCATTGTAGGTGATTATCCACTTAAAGTTTCAGTTTTGGTATTGAAATAGAAGGAGTTTAAGGATTGGAAGGTTATTATCAAAACTCAAACTGAAAAGAAGGTTAAAAAATTAAGAACTAAAAATGGGTTAGAATTTTGTAGTGGTGTATTTAATTAGTTTTGTAAGGATCATGGGATTGCAAGACATTTAACTGTCCCAAGTACACAATAACAAAATAGATTAGTAACACCCCAAAATTTCCATGGGATAGAAAAGCAAAGAGTTCACACATGAAAGGGGGAGTTCTCTCGCTATAAGAGGGTTCTCGCATGAGAGCCCAGGCGACTAGTTTTAGGGACCCTATAAATAGATGAGAACACCCATTTGTCTCTACTTTCACGCGAAAACTGTTGTTGCTGCTGTTAGATAGAGAAAGGCGAGAAGTTTGAGTGAGAAAGGAAGGATTTAAGATGTTTAAGGTATGTAGCATGTGCATTCAACTCATTCATGTGTCAAGGAATGATTATTGATGATTATAATGCATAAATTTGTAGTTTTTGTTTGAAAAGCTCTCAGAAAGGTGTGTTGTGAGTTGTTATCTTCAACAGGTGAGTTCTAGCCCCTTTTTATGCAAGCTTTTACGTTGTTTGGGGATATTATGCATAGTATCTTGCTTGTTAATGCTTATGATGATGATAGGTTATAGAAATAGTCAGGTTATGTTAGTTTTAGATGTGATTATGTTGGTTTTACGTTGTAATCTTTGAGTTCACGCTCGAGTTAAGTAACTTGGGCTGTAAGAGTTTCAAATCGGGTATGTTCTCACGTGAAATAGGAAGTTCTCATGCAACATGTAAGTTCTCGCGTAAGGGAAATTTGGCGTGCAAGGGTTTGAACTTAGTGATGTTCTCGTGCAAAAGGTATCTTGTCGCACGAGGTGTACGTTGTTGCATTTGTCTTAGTTCTCGAGTGACTCGAAATGTGTTATGTGTTATCTTTGTCTTGTTTTTAGCGTTTACAAATGATAAGCTTTATGAAAAATCTTTACTTGGTATGCTATGTGATACTATAAGAAGAGTATTATATAATGAAAGTGAAAGATAACGACAATGCTAAGTGAAACATAATGAATGAACGAAAGTCTTGCAAGCAAAATGTATTGAGTTCACAATCCTATGTGAGTTGTTAGCTCAACTGATGCGTGGGTTAACTAGCCTAGAACGGTGCACACTAGGGTCTAATGTAAAGATCGCCATAATAACAAAATTGATCTCATGCGGAGAATGCGGAATGTAATCGCTCACGAAATAAAGAAGAAGTAGTATCAAACACACATGAACAAAGTAAATAAAGTTCCAAGTGTATAGCTCTCTGAATTTGATTGATTACAATGAGTATGAAATTCAGGAAATGACAAAATCTCTCCTAATTACATTACAAAACAACTATATATACTAAACACTAGTTCTCGCACGACCAACAACTTCTCACGCGAAAAGAGGTTGTCGTGCAACAAGTAAGTTGTCGCACGGCTTCTTCAACTTGCCGTTTGACTTGAACTTGATCTTAATCTTGATTTTATTTCCCGAGCCTCTAGATTTAACACCTACAATCTCCCCCTCGGCTCGGTACATCAATGCATTTAAAAGTCCACGTCATTAACCTTGTAACTGCCCCCATAAGCATACATCTTGTTATCAAGGGCCTTCGCGATTTACCAACGGAACTGTGGCGCCAATAAATGAACTGATTCATCAGCTGTAATTGGACAAGCCTGCAACCTCATCAAATCATCCCTTTCGAATTTGAGCAGATCCATAGGGTTGATGATACAGTAATCTTTGTCAATGCAATGTATCAAAGTGTGTCCCGTCTCCTTTTCATAACTCCACCACATAAGCTTTGACAAGCTGTTAACTGGCACTGGAGCATGTATAGGGATCTTCCTCACATACCGTGGATGCTTAAAAACCCTTATCTTCATAGGTTTGTCCATGTTAGAATCAATCTGGTTCTCATCTTTAATGACTTTAGATTTTGTTGTTTTGAAGTCCTTGAAGTTGGTTTTCTTATGCCTCCAAATCATATTTCTGATCCAATTCCCCTTTCCATAGTTACTCGGGTTAATGAATGGAACACGACCCATAAATCTGATGCTCTAAGTGTGTGAAAATCATATTCATCCTTAAAATACTCTATCGTCCAAGCTCGTCTTTTAATCACATAAAGTTTCTTCTCTGCATCATATGCCCGACTAATAATCGATTTTGAGTTTCCATACCTTGTGAAATGTTTGGAATGTCTCAGCATGTGTATGTAAGTTGGCGATGGAGGAGCTTCAACAGTAATATTACCGACCTGACGTACAACACTTTGACGTGTTTGATATGTTGTCTTGTCAGTCCAACACTTGTCTCCCCAATTATCTCTCCCACTTCAACCAAGATATCAGAAAATAAGTCTTTTAGACTATTTCCGAATATATCTGTGTAGTCTACAGTTTCCTCCAAATCATCAAACGAACCAAAATCTTCGTCTTCTTCCTCAATCAACCTTTGTTGGAAAGAGTAAAACTCCTTCTCATAAGTATATTTTATAGCAGGGTCTAATGATGTATAGTCAAATGTATCATTAGAACTTGGTCCGAAGACATTGGTAGTACACGAAGATCCACAAGTACAAGTAGCAGCACCCATATCACCTCCTTGACCATCGTCATCATTCTTCTTATCATCATCTCCCTCATCACCATCATCACCCTCATCACTCTTATCATCATCATCATCCTCTTTATCACTAAAACCAAAATCTAAATGCTCCATATCATCATCATCATCATCAACTGGATTAGGAATGTGCATAATATGCTCAGGCTCCACAAATGCCTCTCTAGTGAACTATATAGGTTGATCCACAGTAGCCTGAATGAGAACATCTGACAAAGGCTTTTGATCAACATCAGCAGTGTCTGTTTCCCTTTCTTCATCAACAGGATCAATGACATGCTTTGTATGAGTGATAGGATCTTCATTAGGTTCATGACCAGCCGTTTGTTGTCAACAAGTATCTCCAACCTTCATGGTATGTTGTTGAGAAAATGATGAATACACACGGGAAGTGACATCTCTTAAGTTTTGTTCCATTATCTGCACATAACTGAACATAAACTGCTACCGACTCTCCAGACTCTTAATTCTCTTATCTTTCTATAACGTACTCCGATATAAATCATCAATGATTTGTGTCTTCTCTAACATTTCTTTCTGCAGAACAATAACTCTCTGCTACAAATTAACCCTCATGGGTGATAAAGAAGAAGACTCTGGTTGTGGTCGTGGCTCAGGAGTAGTGTTACAATAATCAACATAACCAAAAACATCATTATGAGTTTGCTCCCTCGGTGGTGTCCTCAAAATATCATTATTAGTGGGCGTGGATGATGATGTTAAAGTCGGTGACTTTGTAATGATCAGCCTCACTAACTATGACTGGAATATCAGACATGTGTACCTCTTTAGTCGTCACAGTGGTCATGTTGGAGCATATATTGTCATATATAGTGTGTCCGTCTCTTGTCGAATAGTCTAGGCTTAATGTAATATACCTGATATGTTGTAAACACATGAAACTAGGTCATTCGCAGAGCATATACGAATGAGACTCAGTCGTGCGACTGAGCCTTGCTAATGGGCCAGTCGTGCGACTGAGAGATGTGATTGGGACATTCGTAAGACTGAACCATAAGTATGGTCCAGTCGTACGATTGAACCATACGCATGGTCCAGTCGTACGATTAAACCATACGCATGGTCCAATTGCACGAATGGGCCCAGTCGCATCTAATATGGGCTGAGGCCTATATATACCAGTTTCAATGTGTGGAGAGATTAAGGGTTTGGGGGAGGGAGTCTGCCCGGGGCCTAGGGCTGCCGGATGAGAGGGGAGGTCATGCTCGATCTCCCTTTGCCAAGAGTCTTGATTCTTATGTTGTAACGATCTTGTAATCATTAGGTTTTATCAATGAAACCATTTTATTATAGATCGTGTTTATTGTTTGTCTCTTGGTTTTGATTTTATTTCCTTCCATCAAGAACATGCTCGTATGTCTACTGATCCAGCGACTTCACAATTGGTATCAGAGCCGGTTACTGCTGGAATGATCTAACAATCATTCTAGCAACCCGAGCTCTTGATTTCTGGATCTATTTCAGATTCTTGACGTTAAACCCGAACTCGAAACCACATTCCTATGACCCTTGTGAATCTGATGATGTCTATTTTGTTTCGGTTCATGTAAAATTCATCAAATTAGGGTTTTTTGGCAGCTTTGGCGGCTGCAGATCTGAAAATCTGCGTGCAGACCCATTCGTGTTACTGGACCATGCTAATGGACCATTCGTGCGATTGGACCATGCTAATGGACCATTCGTGCGACTGGACCATGCTAATGGACTATTCGTGCGAATGGACCATGCTAATGGACCATTCGTGCGACTGGACCATGCTAATGGACCATTCGTATGACTGAACCATGCTAATGGACCATTCGTACGACTGGAATGCGACTGGACCAGTCTTATGACCAGTCATGCTACTGGACCAGTCTTATGACCAGTCATGCTACTGGACCAGTCTTATGACAAGTCATGCTACTGGACCAGTCTTATGACCAGTCTCACGAATATATCATTCGTATCATCCATTCACATGAATGTGATATTTGTCCTCCACGTCATACGGATGAACGGTGTTTCAGACCAAAAAAAAGAGTCTGGAACTACCTTTTGCATAGATTTGAGGATGAGCAAAGCACATTCACCCTGAGATTCTTTTGTCAAATAAGTTCGATGTATACCCCATTATTCGTCGGACTTCCGGAATAGGTGAATGAAGTTGGAACACGAAAGAGAGAAGAGAAGATGTCAGTAGTCGGTGCTGATTTTGTGGGGTAGTGAGGAGCATCTGACTATTTATGGGCCAATCAAGTTATATCTATCCGCACAGAGAGGATTCTCATTCTTAGGGGGAATCTAGGTATAGAGATTGAAGACGCAATCAGAAAGTGATGATGTGAGCCGGTTTCCGATGAGGAATCTACATGAATGCTGATTTGGTTGAGATTGTCAGCTGTGGATTGGAACCTTCTACCTTTTGCCCAATACACCGTATGAAGACCCAAGAGAGCACAACGTTTATATATTGGGATATGTTGAATATGAAGGGGAATTTCTGAAGGTGTTAATGTTAATCAGGTTAGCCTGTGTGAAGATTGAAGCAATGGAAAACTGTTCATGTCATTATCTGGAAAAATCAGTCATATGGGGAATCTTGATGCTATGATGGTGTTCTGCAAAGTAAACAAAAGCTATTGTGCCTAAATTCATTTTCAGGGATAATGTAGCAACCTGACGGATCGACAACGTTGGCTAATATGGTTTTCGTTTGATTCTATTGGCAACCAGAGCAAAGATTGACTGAAGATTGTAAGAGGTGTTATCTACTATTCGCAAGCAACGTCCAAGGGGGAATTTGTTGGAGCATATATTGTCATATATAGTGTGTCCGTCGCTTGTCGAATAGTCTAGGCTTAATGTAATATACCTGATATGTTGTAAACATATGAAACTGGGTCATTCGCAGGAGCATATGCGAATGAGACTCAGTCGTGCGACTGAGCCTTGCTAATGGGCTAGTCATGCGACTGAGAGATGCGATTGGGACATTTGTAAGACTGAACCATATGTATGGTCCAGTCGTACGATTGAACCATACGCATGGTCCAGTCGTACGATTGAACCATACGCATGGTCCAATCGCACGAATGGGCCCAGTCGCATCTAATATGGGCTGAGGCCTATATATACCAGTTTCAATGTGTAGAGAGATTAAGGGTTTGGGGGAGGGAGTCTGCCCGGGGCCTAGGGCTGCCAGATGAGAGGGGAGGTAATGCTCGATCTCCCCTTGCCAAGAGTCTTGATTCTTATGTTGTAACGATCTTGTAATCATTAGGTTTTATCAATGAAATCATTTTATTATAGATCGTGTTTATTGTTTGTCTCTTGGTTTTGATTTTATTTCCTTCCATCAAGAACATGCTCGTATGTCTACCGATCCAGCGACTTCACAATACATTGGGGTCTAAAATTTTCTCAACACTCCACGTCCTCTTCCCCTTCCACATGGACTTTGACCAGCTACCCTTGTCATTCTCTTCCTCCTTTCTCGGGTAGTAATAGGAACATCATCAGGAACAAAATCAGCATCACGTTCCTCAGCAGTGCATTTGGTAGGAGTTTCTCGCAGTCTGGGACGTTCTTGCAAAACATACGATATGTTCCCTATCTGATCACTGTATGTTTCACTACCACCTTCATCACTTTGGATCCAAGTGTCCACCTCATCAATCTCAGACCTTTCAGCACCATGAGAACTCTTAGGCACTTCTTGTGCAACAATAGTAGATGTACCAGCTGTATCATCTCTATGAATATGAGGAGTTTCTAACTCTTTTGGTCGTGCCTTAGCTTGGAATCCTTCAGCAAACCTCGCAAGCTTAGCAAAGTGGGATCCATCCCAAACATTCCCACACGCTCCCATAAGATAAGTGAAAACATCTTTCGTCATCAATTTAACAGCATAGGTAGATGAATCAGATACAACTAACTCAAGATGAGCAACATTCACTATCATATGAAGAAATCTAGGATACATGTGAAACTTTTTTTCCTACTGCAGCTAACATATTCTTCTGTATCTTAGAGAAAATAGCCTTGGATATGTTGTATGGAAGATCATGAACTAGAGATACAAGTAGGGATCCAAAAACAACACTTAGACTATCCATGCGAGCCTTTAGATTGCAAAGGCAATGGATCACGACATGAAACAGGTACTTCCAAAATAGAGGTAAGTACTTCTTCTCCGAAGATGGGTATCGGTGACTATAACCTATTCGGACTAGACAATCTTTAGAGCATCATCGCCAATCTTCACATGTGCATGAGGCTAATCTTCTAACAATAGCATGTTGTTAATCACTTTAGCAGTGATAACCACCCTCTTGCCCTTGGCAGTGGTAGTAATACAGGGTTCTCCATCAACATCTATCTCGGTGGCAGCTGATTGCCAAAACTGATCAATCACATCGGTATAAATGGTGGGATTAGTAGATATAGCATGAAAAATCTTGGTAGTCTTTAGTCCCTCTATTAGTGATCCAAACAACGCTTTGTCTTCCGGAACATCTCCGAGATAAGCAACATCATTATGGTTTTTATTAAAAACCATAGGTCTAGCCATCTGAAACATTAAACAAACTTTATAAATATACACAATGATTCGAAAATTCAGACTTAGAAAAATCTTAACACTTAGAAAAATTTTTGAAAAAAAAACTTCTCGCGCGACTAGTAGAGTAATCGCATGATTTTGAATATTGTCAAAATTTAACTCTCGCGCGACAAGTAATCTTTCCACGCGACTAGTTCAGATCAATTTGAAATGTTTCGCGTCTGTTCTATTCCAAGAACCTGTCACACGTGACAAGTCTGTTTTTCTATTCAAATTTTCAATCTTTCAATTTCAGAGTGTTTTAATCAATTAAATATGTTCATTAGGTGTCGATTAAGTCATTAGTAAAGTCCATTATGTTTAATTTATTCAATTTAACATGTATTAGTCAATTTGACACTCAGTCATAAAATAAACACACACAAATCGATGATCTAAACATCAAAATACCTTATCGCACACTTCAAAATCAATAGGCGACCTTAGTGAACAATGGTAATCGCTTTGACAGAGTTTCTACACTTAGAAATTTTTAAGTGAAAATTTTCAGATGTTTCGTACGAATAGTCAACTAATCGCACGACTGTGATATATATATAGCACTTTGACTTCTCGCGTGAGAAGTCAAAGTTTAATTCCTTTTTGACATTTTAACTTTTTAATTTTTCAATCTTAATCATCTTATTAAGCCTTTTTAATTTGTTATGAAAATGATTATATTTAGCTAAGTGCTTACAATTATTCTAACACCCTTAATTTTGAACATTTTGTAAAACAAAAACAAGTAAACAAAATACACTTTTGACACAAAAACAATTTGACATACTAACACAAAAACAAAATATATTTTTGATAAATTTTCAAGTATAGGATCATATTTCTTAGAAATCAATCATTAACCATCATCCAACATTATTATCAATAAGACTGTTTACGTTGATTGTCAATATATTGTATCCCCGTTAAACTTTGACTTCAAGTTTACTTAGACACATAAGTTGTGATTCTTATCATGTTTTGATTAAGTTATATAAATTCAATGGTTTCCACAATCAGAAATCCTATAAAACCCTAATCCACCTTCAAGACACTATTGAGATTTCAAGTCACCTCAATTTGACTTAAACATTTCACTTCTGATCAGCTTTATTAGAGTCAATTATTGTCTTAGATAATTTCTATTTGGAGCATAACTAGCACAAGAAATCTTTTTGAACATAGAATATTAACAAGTTGTAGGACTTATTAACTACCAGTCGGACTTTTGTTTTGCCCTCGCAAGACGTTTAAGACTTACATGCCAAGTCGGACTTACATGCCCTATATTTTGATTTTGCCTCCTGTGTCTTAACATACTCTCAAAGAAGAAAATATTATCCTATAATATGTATGTCTATAGCATATTTTTAATTAATGTGCTCATTGGCATCTTTTATTCCTATATAGCCTTTGGCTTCTTTTTGCTCATTTTGATTGTTTTTTTCTTTTGTCTTTTTTGTTTTGCTTTTGTATACTCTTTATATTTTGATATTTACATATATATGTTATCTGAAATGAACTAAGTAAGAAAGAAACTGGCTTGAGTATGACTAGATTATAACTCTCAGTTTGTTTTAGCATGAAATCAGTGTATTCACAAAACCTTGATCAGTTACCCACTTCAGTCATAGAAATGTACTTTCGGTGCATCACAGTACATAGTGCTTTCATTCTTGATCATCAAGCCTATCAATATATCAAACATAATACAAGTCAGTTTCTTGTATAGCTTCAGATGTAATGAATCAAAATCAACAAATATACTATCATTTTCTATATAATCTTGAAAATTTAATTTTCTCAATCTTTTTCCTATAAAACAAAATCTTTTTGTTTTTTTTCTTCAGACCATTTACTCCCCCAAATAACAAAAAAAAAATTGAAGTACTTTCAAATTTTCTCCCCCTAAAATTATGATTATCTAAACAAAAAATAATAGTTTTAAACTAGAAACTAAGAAAATATTTGAAAATGGTATAAGAATAAGAGTTAACCAAAGTTGATCAAGCCCAGAGATTGGACTAAAAAGTCAAATCTGGAATGACCAAACGCCTTAGTAAACAAATCAGCAATGTTGACATCTGAGTAAACAGATTCTAAATGGATGAGCTTTCGTTCAAAACAATCACGGATAAAGTGCATTCGGATGTTGATGTGCTTTGTCTTTGAATGTTGGATCGGATTCTTCACAATGTTCAATACTACAGTATTATCACACAAAATTTTAGTGTCATAGATATTAATGCCATAATCTAGAAGTTGTTGTATCCAAACAATCTTACAAGAGCAACTTGAAGCAGCCATGTATTCAGCATCTTCAGTTGATGTGGACCCCGTCTGCTGCTTCTTGCACTGTCATCAAAATCAACCTATTACCAAGAAATTGACATCCACCAGTAGCTGATTTTCTATCCAAGTTACATCATGCACAATCACTGTCAGTGTAAGCAAATAAATTGAAATCAGAAATTTTAGGATACCAAAGACCAAGTGTTGGTTGACCCTTGAGATATTTAAAAATCTGCTTGACAACTTTCATGTGAGATTCTTTTGGATTACTCTGATAACGTGCCCACTGACAAACAAGAAACATAATGTCTGGCCTGCTTCTAGTAAGATACATCGTACATCTGATCATTGATCGATACATGTGTTGATCAACGTCTTCTCCCTTGAGATCAGGAGTCAAAGTACGACAAGAAGACATAGGAGTAGGAGCGGTCTTGGAGTCTTTAAACTTGTATTTGTCGAGGATACTGTGAATATACTTTTTTTGATATATCAGTATTCCCTTATCATCTTGTTTAACTTGGATGCCCAAGAAAAACGATATAACTCCAAGAGAACTCATCTCAAATTTCTTCTTCATCACTGTGTCAAATTCCTTGCACAAATCATCATTGGTAGATCCAAAAATAATATCATCGACATAAACTTGAACTAGAATAAGATCATCACCGGTCTTCCTTAAGAATAAAGTTTGATCAATAGCACCTTTTGTATAACCATTTGCAAGCAAATGTTCAGTTAAAGTAGCATACCAAGCACGAGGTGCTTGATGTAAGCCTTAAAGTGATTTGTCTAACTTGTAAACATATTCAAGATGATCTAGATCTTCAAAACCTGGTGGATGATAAACAGAGGTTTCTTCTTTCATTTCACCGTACAAGAATGCAATTTTGACATCCATCTGATAAACTGTGAAGTTCTTGTATGAAGCATAAGCTAGAAAGATTCGTATAGCTTCGAGTCTTGCAACAGGAGCATATATTTCTTCATAATCAAGTCCTCCAATCTGATAGAATCCTTGAACAACAAGTCTGGCCTTGTTGCGGACAATCACATCCTTTTCATCCATTTTGTTCTTGAATATCCATTTTGTTCCAATCGATAACTTATCCATTCGTAGTTCACATAAATGCCAAACATTCAGCTTCTTGAATTGCATCAGCTTGTCAAGTATAGCCTCGACCCAACTGTATTCTTTCAGTGTCATCTGAATGTTCTTTGGCACTATTTGAGAAATGAAACATGAGTACAAACATGTATTTATTGCTCCAGATTGGCTTTAAGTTTGAACTCCCTGTGATAATTGTCCAATGATTGCTTGAGTTGGATGATCTTTATGAATTCTTAGCTGTGGAATAACATCTCCAGAAATAACTTCATCTAGATTAGACATATGTCCTACTAGTTAATCAACAGTGTTCCCTCCTTCCAGTTGATAAACAATATCTTTTTCTTGAGGATTATTATTATCAATAGCCAAATCATCAAAGGGAACTTGAAAAGTATCAATTGGATCAACTTGAGTAGAAGAAGAACTTACATCAGAATCTTGGGGAGCTTGCTGAACAATAGGCTCGGACATATCAGATTTAGAAACCTTTAGAACAGCTGAACTGGATGAAGAAGAAGGTATATCAAAAGATATTCCTTTTTCTTGAGAAGGGATAGATCCAATATCATCAGCAAAAATATCCTGAATTGAGGATGTCAAAGGCAGAGTAGCTGTGAAAACAACATAAATTCGATTAAATGTTTCAAATAATGAAGCATAATCATATACCCATGAAGGTACAGAACCTGCATCTGTTTTGTTAGATTCATGCCAATCAATATCGAATGACCCAATTATTTGTTTAAATCTTTTATTATAAACCCGATATGCTCCCTTGTTGGCTAAATATCTAACAAAATAACATTCATCAACTTTTTCATCAAATTTTGACTTTGAATCAGAAGTGTTTAACAAAGTAAACATCCAAAAGTTTTGAAATATTTAACTTTGGGTTTATGTTTGAAAAAGATTTCATAAGGAGTTATGTTTTGTTATTTATTGATTAACACATGATTCTGAACATAACATGCAGTATTAACATGTTTAGCCCAAAAGAATGATGATAATTTGGATGATGTTAACATTGTTCTGGTATCTTTCACCAACTCCATTTTGTTTTGGAGTTCCTGCAGAACTGAATTGTCTATATGTATGATTGTAGAATTCAGTTCCATTCACACTACGAATGCACTTGATTGTTTTGTTAGTCTCATTATCCATGAGTGTCATGAATTTTATCAGCAAATGAGGTGTCTCATCTTTAGATGCTAAAAAGAAAAAACATGTAAATCTAGTGAAATCATTAGTAATGACTAAATAGTAAGCATGACGTCCCATACTCAAAACACTAACAGGACCAAATAAATCCATGTGTAATAGTTGAAGTATAGAGTCAATTTTTGTATGAGCAACTGGTTTATGAGGAAGTTTATGTTGTTTGTCTTTTGAACATGACAGACAATTTTTAGTTAATTGAAATTCTTTCAAAGGTAGGCCTACAACATGATTTCCTCTAACCAGCTTGTTCATATTTTTAATTTTTACATGACCAAGATGATAATGCCATAACAATCAATCACTTTCCGAGGCTTTAGACAACAAACAAGACGCAGTTACAAATGAATGAGAGCCATTTATATAAAGTAAATATATGTCTTTGTTTATTGGAGTTCTCAATAAAACCCATTCATCATGAATTACAAATCCAGGTTTTAAAATTCGACATTCTTTCTCAATGAAGTGTGTTGAATACTATTTGTCACAAATTTTGCAAGACACTTAACAGATTATGGTATAGGTCCTTTAAAAATATTGACATCTTCAAAACTTAACACACCATTTGACACTGTACCTTTCTTTGTAATCTTACCACCTTTGTCTCTAGCTAATATAACATATCCTCCATTGTATGGTTTTATGTTATGTAACAGAGATAGATTATCAGTCATGTGCATTGAACATCCACTATCAACGTGCCAAACACTTTTGATGTTGGGTCTAGGATGTTCTTGCATGAATGAATCATTTATTCAGTTTTTAAAACCCAAGCCATGGTTGACTTGAGTACACCATTTTCATCAAAATATGATACAGATTTCAATATCATATCTCTTATATCATTAAAGATATAATCTTCAACAACATCAAGTTCTGGTTGAATTTTTTTAGTTTTCCATTTTTTAATTGGTTTGACCAGATTTGTAGCCAATTTCTTGAAAGTAGTTTGTGTGGAAGATGAATTGACATTATTGACATGTAAAGATTTCTTGGTTGAGTTTTCTTTTTGCAAATTTGTGTTTATTTTAACATTTCTGTTATTAGTAAAAGAGTTTGACTGACTTAAATTCTTTTTATATTAAGCATTTATAAAGAATTGTTTTCTATTATTTGCAATAGAATTGTGAAATCTTTGTTTACTTGTCAATTGACGTTGATGATGAAAATTTCTAGTCATGTGATTTGGCTTTCCATACACATATTATGATACACATTTTGCTCTCGAGTCAGTTTCTCAAACTGTTGATGATAACATCGACTGTTATCATAGAATCAGGCTTTAGTATTTCTTTGGCCAAAAGATTCTTTAACAGTATCTCGTTTTCCTTTTTCATTATGAATTGTCAAACAGAATGATTCTCTTCTGAGACTAGCGAGTCTTTAAGTGTTGTTTTTTCCTTGTGAATGGAAGGTACTAGAGTAGGACCAGTTTCTTTTGTACCTGATCTACACACATCTTGTTACATAGAGTTAGCAATAATAAGAGACTTATTTTTAAAGAAACTTGCATTTGTTTCCTTAAAAGAATTAATCTTCTATATCAATGTTGCCTTTTGAAACAAATCTATTCTTGAATTTAGTTTTCAAGTCAGATATAGATGTTGTGACATGTGTTCTTTCTTTGGTCTTAAAGTCTATTTTTGATTTTAGTTTCTTTTCTTTATTAGACAATTTTAAAAAAATCATTTGAAACACTCAAAACATCTGAACTTTCATTAATCACTTATGATGAATTACATGAATATTTTTTATTACAATTTTTATTTCCTGCAAAACTAATTCATCATCACTTTCCCATTCTTCAACCAACCCGCCTATCTTCACATTTTCTGCAAAAGAATGTCATGATAATTTCAATTTTAGTTTTTATGACAAGGTCAACAGTCAATGGAACAGTGACTGTAGGCGTTAAGTCAGACTTTAGTTGAAAACCTAATCCATAGGTCTCTTCATCACAGATGTTAATTGATGAAGGCAATAAAGTATATTCATGATTAATTGGTGGTGCAATGTTAGAGTAACCAACTCCTTCTTTACCACCATTAATCTTCTGTGTGATTTGAGACTTGATTATACCTTCAACCATATTCGAGGATAATTCATATTTCTCAATAATCAATTTTGTAGATAAGAGTTCACAATTTAATTTATTAATTTCCAAAGATAGTTCATTGTTACGAGTTGTCAAATCATTTTTGTTACAATCTTTATCATAAAGATCCAATTTTGACTTATAAATCGATTTGTTTAAGCCATTTATCTTTTCTTTAAAAAATTTCTCATTAGTTTTATATTTACGAGCTTGATATTGAAGTTTCTCAACTTCTAAGATCAGACACTCGTTGTGAACTCTGTATCTTTGTACCTTTTCAATGCAATCACTTGAACAAAAATTAGTTCATACCTCATCAGTTTCTGTTTGCTTCTGTGTCTCTTCAGGGACAACGTTCACCATGAAGGCCTTCTCCACAATCTTTTATGCTTTAGATGCCGGAGTGATCTCAACATTATTGACTTGGTTAGCATAAACAGATGCTGGAGTTTCCTCAACAACTTTGACTTTCCTTTCTTATTCAGCTGGAGTTAACTCAACAGCTTTTCCTTCGGATTCTTTCTTTTGGATTGGAGTAATCTCAATAGTTTTTGCCATTTTTTCTTCTTTCTTTTGTGATTGAGCTGGAGTAATCTCAACAGCTATTTCATCACAATCTTGTACCTTTTCAAAATTCACCTCTTCCACCTGTTCCTCCTTAACTATCTCAACTTCAACCCTTTCTTTTTTAGCAAACACACTATTCATCAGATCATCAGATATAAATTCAGTAGGTAAATTTTCTTCAACATGCTCTTCAATTGTTTGGATCTCAGCTAACAATGTAGTAGGGAGCGATATCCAGAACTTCCATTTGATCTGACCAATCATAATCTTCATTGGTTTGAGACAACAAGGCTTTGGTTTTGGATGAACTGGCTTGATCATTCTTAGTTCCCACCTCCACTGTTACCATCTTCTTTCCATGATCATTCTTGTATGTTCTGACTTCAGTACATTCTCTGGTAAGGTGACTAGGCTTATCACAGTTGTAGCATCTCAAACTAGATTTATCAAACCCTATTTTGCGTGAGTTGTTTAGACCAAACACCTTTCTTCCAGTTTGCCTTGCAAAATTCTTTGCTCTATACACCACCATAGCTATTTGATATTTGATATCATTCTCTTCTATATCATCGGGATTAACTTGTTGCAAGTCATCAACCAAGATGTTGGGTGAATTGATTCTTCCAGCAGAAAAGGCTTCATAATTGTTCATGAATGTAGTAAACAGATCCAGGTCTCTTCAACTATCTAAGTGGTTTGTTTGTTGGGTTAATAGTTTACAATAAAACCTTGTTGTGTAGGTTGAGTGGTTTGAATTTATGGGTAGGTTAGAAGTTGGGATTGGACTTGATCTTGGACATAAGGATTTAGATGAGAAGTTTGGTAATGAGGCAAGGATTGATCTTTGACAGTTGGATGAGCAGAAAGTGCTGACTGTTGTTGTTGACACAACTATGAGTAGCGGACATAGAAATTTGGATTACTAGCCATTTTGGCATACAATGTTGATGCTTCGGCTCCCATTGTGTTGGTGTATTTGCAGCTCTTTGCTTATCATCCATATCATATGATTTAATGGTTGGAATGAGATCACTGTAAGATAAGGTAAGCATATCTTGGTCATTTTAATGATAGTGCAGTTGTTGTTCTAGTTGTATGGCAGATAATTTAACAGCTTTATGTTAACTACTATATTCTCCAGAGTAATTCATGTACTCTTCATCTTTGTGATTAGCTTCACAAACCTAGACATTTGAACATCCAAGGTTTCACCAAGATTATGATTAAACATATTGAACTCTTGGTTGAACATATCCTTCCTGCTCTCTATCTCTCTCTCTCTCATGTCTTTGTTGCCCATGATTTGTTCTTCCATGGCTATCCATAAATCCTTAGCCTTACTATAATCTTTGAACTTATGTGCTATCTCAGTGGTAAGTTCCATAGTGATGGTGTCACACCCCGACCGACGGCAGAATCATCGAGGCCCACAAATATGAATCGATTGCTCATAGCACATGGTAGTAAATACGTTGAAATACTATTAAATTTCATTTTTATTGAATGATACTAGCAAATGATACATTACAATGCAATAAATATTTAAATAATGTAATGAAATATTTTATTAATCTAGGTTCAAGTCCTATATGGACATGAAGAAGTCCTCTAAACTACATCCTGAAATCATGTGAGAAAGTAACGAGTCAACTAACGAATTAGCCTGCGAGTAATCACAGATTTGAATACATATATACATGGAATAAATGATTGAAAATAATTCAATTCCCATGGCAATGTTAAGACTTATAATGCAATAGTGTAACATAAAAGACAAACCAACACAATCAAAGCTAATGACTGAATTGACTCGGTCCGCAGACGAAGCCTTATATAATGAATGATTGTGGTTCTGATCACCACACAACTAAACAAATGGGGTGGGCTTGTCAAACCAATACATCTATCATTGTTACCGTGGTTGCATGAATTAATGATTGTGTTATCATCAATTTTATCTAACTATGAACACATAATTGCAAGTGATAACGTAGCATGTCTTGAATTAAATTTAGAATGAAATAGAATAACAATGAATATCAAAAATTTAATATAGAATCACATGATTTTCTCAAAATATAAAACACATAAAATTGGCTATGAATACTCACTTGATAATAGGATGTAAATGATTAGAATTCTAGTATACGTAAATAGATACCAAAGTTTCCTCATCGTCTTAGCCTAAGGAGTAGGTGTCCTAAGTTAGAATAATTATGATTTAAAGACTAAGGATGAATTAGGGTTTCAATTGAAATTTGAGGTTTTGATAATTAGTATTAAATAAAATAATGTAACCGATTATATATTGATTCAATAAAGATAGAACAAATTGATTAAAAACACTCACTGCAACAAAACAAGTGAAATAAAAAACATATTTTTGACCATCGTGGATGACTACTCTAGGTGTGTGTTGCTATACATGCTTAAATTAAACAATTATTTTATATACAAATTTTTGTAAAATTGCGTAAAGTTCAGTTTGGAAAACAAATTAAATGCTTCGGAACAGACAATGGGGCTCAATTTACAAATAAGGCGCTTGAATTATTTTTGAAAGAAAATGAAATACTTCATCAAACTTCATGTTTTTATACCCCTCAACTAAATGGTATTGTCGCTTCGAAAACAAAGACAACTGTTAAGTGTTGCAAAATCTCTTTACTTCAAAGTGAGGTGCCTCTAAACCTCTTATCTGAATGTGTGCTAACTGCAACTTATATGATTAACAGGATACCCTGCTCTATGCTAAATGGAAAGACATCATTCAAATTGATGTCTACTAAAAACCTCTTCTCTCACATCTTATAGTTTTTTGTTTCTTATGTTTTGCTACTAATTTTAATCCAAAAACAAAATTTGAAAGTAGAGCAACTAAATATGTTTTTCTTGGGTATTCATTTGAAAAAAAAAGATACAAGCTTCTATCACTCGATGATAAATCTAATTTTTTCTCAAGGATGTTAAGGTTTATGAAAATTGTCTTCCTTACAAAACCAGTAAAATTGATTCTAATGATATTGAAAAATAAATAGCGTACATTTTTTGATGATTTTCTTCAAACAAACAACTCTAAGAATATTCAACACATGCCCAATGATGATGGAGAGGGATCCAAGGATGATGATAATGTCATTAGGATCAATGGTGAACTCGAGGAACCTAGTGATGCCAATCACAATGATAGTCACAACACGCAAACGACAGATGTTGGCTCTGGTGGATTTGGATCGATACTAGTCACTTAGCCTATCATATCTGTTGAGGCATCTTACTCAATCGGAGACTTAAGCACAACTCGGGCAGACCAAGAACCCATTGACATTGTAACTTCCCATAATAGAGCCATATCAAATTAATCAGAACTCCTCTGAGGGCACGTAACCAACAACCACAGGTGCCTTTCGAAAACTAGGAGAACCCATATTTTTCTAAACAATACAAAGAATTTGTCGTAAAAAGAAAGGTAGAATATGTGGTAGAGAAGGTTGTTAATTATTCTAACCTATCAAGTCAATATATTTGTCTTTTAAAATTACTTGACAAGAGTTTTGAAGCAAGAAGTTATAAAGAAGCATGCCAAGATGCTAATTGGGTAGATGCCATGAATAATGAGATCGAAGCCTTAAATATAAACTAAACATGGGAGATAACTGACTTACTAAAAGACTAGAATGCCATTGGGTGTAAGTGGATCTATAAGATCAAATACAAATCCAATGGTGAGGTTGAACGCTACATGGCAAGAATTGTAGCAAAGGGGTATAGTCAACAAGAAGGGGTTGACTTTGACGAAACCTTCTATGTTTTTAAGATGGTTACCATAAGAACATTGATTTCTCTTACTATGCAGTCTAATGGGAAACTATTCCAGTTAGATGTGAACATTGCTTTATTGTATAAGAAAATAATCGATGATGTTTACATGACCATTCCTAAAGCTTTGGGTCAGATTCTCAAAATGGAAAAGTTTACAAATTAATTAAGTATTTGTATGGTCTAAAATAAGCTAGTACGACTCGGAACTGGAATGGGAGAAGGTTTGGTCGGGGTGATGCCTCGACGGGAAACAAAAAGGCACGGGTGGATGACCGCCGCGTGGCCACACCGAGAGCGGGATCGAGGAGGTGTGGCAAGTGTGGAAAGGAGCATGCGGGAGAATGTAGGATGGGATCGAATGTGTGCTTCAAGTGTGGGAAGACAGGGCATATGGCAAATGTCACACCCCCGCTAAAAGCGGAAACACGGGGATGTAACGAGACCGGGATCGTCATAACACATGGTAAGCGATAGAGAGCAATAAAATAATTGATGACATGCGTGTCATGACGACACCCGACAACAAGGGGACTTGTGTCGTGTTTAGCCAATGTTCACGACACATAGCCATAAGCAACATGATAATGATAACACATATACACATAAGGATGAAATTGTAAATGTTAATTCCCACAACCCGGGAACAAGTTTCAAATGTTGATAATTGTTTACATGCGTTAACATTATTCAAAAGATTGTTTATCAAAATGAGCTAAGTCCCAAAAATGCATCCTAGGGTCTCCACTAAGGCAGCACACCTAGATTCCTGGACTTGCATGATCACCTGAAAAGATATGCTTAAAACGGTCAACATAATTGTTGGTGAGCCGCAGGTTTATGTAATAAAAATGTAAGTGATGCTGTAATAAGTAAGCGCGTCGGAATACCGTGAATACAGTTATATACACAAGTAAATATCACATGACATGAGCTTTGCAACCAAACCTAGCGACGTACACAAAGCAATTATCGGCATATATTCACCCAAGGGCCCGTTCCTGGCCACTGATGGTACCAACTAGTATACCATCGAACGAGGGTGAGGGTGTCAACCCAGTAGTACTACCAATACCTAACCGTCGGTTCCCACACTGGAATTATATAGTTGCAAAGATAGAACCACACAGCAGACCCAAGCATGTATCAAATAGTACTTGCAACAGAGTATCACGTTGATTCCTTGTATGTAAAATGTATGTAAGTTGTACAGCATAAAAATTGTGTAAGCATACTTTTCCCCCAATTTGTAAATGATTGAAATATTGTATAAGCGTAAAAAGGGGCCACGAAACTCACTTGTTAGGTGGTAAGTATGTATGATCGATGTATCCCAAATGTTGAATGCAAATAAACAGTCAAACACCTATTGACAGTTATTGTATAGCATTAGTGACATGATATATATATATATAAGCGCGCAATGATGATGGGTCGGTTCGGGTCGTATCGGCTGGATCGCGTATAACACACACAGACTGACATACGTACTAGATCTTATGTAGATCCAAGTACAAGACATTGTCCCACTAATGATGATGTTTAAGTAAAAGTATCGTTGTTTATTGAAGAAACATTGAATATGTTTCAATAGTTATAAGTCGATTTGGTCGTTGTAAAGCGTTAGTTTAATTTGTCCAAAATAGTTTCTGTGCCCTTTCTCACGTTGACTTTAATCTTTGTGGCCGAACAATGGCATTATTGTGTTAGTGTTACCTCGACACCACACGACATACTCACGCCACGCACAAGGAATCAAACACAACAATTCCAGTCGCATAACAGGGTCAGACGCACGACTCAACCTCCATTCGTGCGAATCAACCCTCAATCGTGCGAATCAGCTTCATTCGTGTGATTGAGCCTTCATTCGTATGATTGGCCATCAGTCGTACCACACAACACCCAATCGCACGACTCAACTTCCATGAGCACGAATCAACCTTCAATCGTGCGAATTAGCTACTTTCGTACGACTGAACCTTCATTCGTGCGATTGGACTCCAGTCGTGCGAACCACATTCATTCGCACACATTCAGTCGGTCACCTGACTCAATCGCACACAATCACTCAATCGCATGACTCATTCGCATACACTCAATCGCACGCATGACTCAATCGCACACAGACACTCAGTCGCACAACTCAGTCGCACGACATGCCTAGTCGCACAACTCAGTCGCGTGATTGACTCAGACGCATGATCCAGTCGCACGACCCACTCAGTCGCACGGCTCAATCGCATGGATGACCCAGTCGCCTGATCTGCAGAATCGCGACTGTGGTCGGGATGAGCAGCCCCCGAGCTGCTCTAAACATAGGTTTTACACCACAAGGACTTCCAGAAACACCCAACAAACATACACAAGCATAAAACACAAGCAAAGAGACCTCACACGCACCCATACAACCTTGTATGTTCGGGTTGAACCCGAACACCCGAAACCCTAGTTGGACAGCCGTGAAAAGGCTAGAAAACGGACAACCAAAGACAACTACCTGCTAGAGAGGGGTAGTCTAAGCTGTAGACGGTGTCAAGACGAAGAAAACAAGACCTCTCGGGTTGGATTTGGTGCTAAGATGGTGATTTTGTGTGTGAAGAAGATGAGAATGAAGAAGATGGTGAAATGGGTTTCTAGGGCTGATAAGGGGGTATTTATACCCAGGCCAAGTTTGCAAAATTACAAGTTTAGTCCCTGCACTTAACTCCCGAGCTTTCCCAGATTTGGTTCGGTTGAAAACGACTTTGTTAGGTGTTTTATATTAATTGTAAAAGTTCATTTAATGTTATTATGACTTAAGAAATGGTTATATTAAAACATTTATTATATTTATAAAATGATATATTTGACGTTTTCAAAAATGAAAGTTTTATAAGTCTTTTTAAGGTCATCACATGGTTATAACGAATGCACACACAACGATAATATTGCACACATGATATCCACATAAAGAGTCAAATAAAGATGAGGTATGACCAAACATAGAATAGATGACGGACAAACACGTTAATTGACGGACCTTAAAGTGACGGATGTCACAGTATCCCCCAGTTGAGAGAATTTCGTCCCGAAATTCAGCTGGAGTTTGGTCCAAGAGTGTCATCCTCGAAAAGATGTGGATATTTGAGTTTCATCTGATCTTCACGTTCCCATGTAAACTCTGGCCCTCGTTTTGAATTCCACCTTACGCGAACAATAGGTATCCTACTGCGCTTCAGTTGCTTGACCTTTCGATCCATGATCTCAATGGGTTCTTCAACAAAATGAAGCTTGTCATCAATCTTGATTTCCTCAATTGGCACGTGAAGGGATTCATCGGCCAAACACTTCTTGAGGTTGGACACGTGAAAAGTATCATGCACACCGCTAAGCTCTTGTGGCAACCTTAACCGGTAAGCCACTGGACCGATCCTTTCAGTGATCTCAAATGGTCCAACGTATCTTGGGGCTAACTTCCCTTTCTTTCCGAATCGAATGACTCCTTTCCAAGGGGAAACTTTGAGTAACACACGATCCCCAACATTGAATTCTAGAGGCTTCCGACGATTGTCGGCATAGCTCTTTTGGCGATCTCGCGCGGCTTTAAGTCGATCTTTGATTTGGAAAATCTTGTCTGTTGTTTCTTGGATGATCTCTGGGCCTGTCAGTTGACTTTCACCAATTTCGGCCCAACAAACGGGAGATCTGCATTTCCTTCCATACAACGCTTCAAATGGAGCACATCCAATGCTTGTATGGTAGCTGTTGTTGTAAGAGAACTCAATCAACGGTAAATGAGCATCCCAGCTACCTCCAAAATCGATTACACATGCTCTCAACATGTCTTCTAGCGTCTGTATAGTGCGTTCACTTTGGCCATCTGTTTGAGGGTGATAGGCTGTACTCATATCTAACCGAGTACCCATCGCTTTCTGTAGCGTCTGCCAAAAACGTGAAGTGAATCTGCTATCACGGTCGGATATGATTGACACCGGCACCCCGTGCCGTGTCACGACCTCTTTGATGTACAATCTTGCCAACTTATCCATCTTGTAGTCTTCTCGGATAGGCAAGAAGTGCGCTGATTTTGTCATTCGATCAACAATGACCCATATCGAGTCATGACAGCTGCTTGTTCTAGGGAGTTTGGTGATAAAATCCATAGCTATGTTCTCCCATTTCCACTCGGGAATTTCAGGTTGCTGTAATAATCCCGATGGTTTCTGATGTTCAGCTTTGACTTTCGAACACGTCAGGCATCGACTGACGTATAAGGCAATGTCTTTCTTCATACCTGGCCACCAGTGTAGATCCTTAAGATCATGATACATCTTGTCTGCACCAGGATGAATAGAATATTGTGTCTTGTGGGCTTCATCCATGACTAAGGTTCGAACACCTCCCCATTTGGGTACCCATATGCGATCCATGAAGTACTGAATATCGTCATCCTTGCGAATCATCTGTTTATTCAACCCCCGGAATTCTTCTCCCGCAAGGTTTTCTTCTTTTAATGCCTCACTCTGTGCAATTTGAATCTGAGCTTTCAAGTTGGTTTGAATGGTCAATCCCAACGCTCGTGCACGTAGTGGTTTCACACGTTCTTTGCGGCTTAAGGCATCCGCAACCACGTTAGCTTTCCCCGGATGATACCGGATTTCACAGTCGTAGTCGCTAAGAAGCTCTACCCAACGTCGTTGGCGCATGTTAAGTTCCTTCTGATCCAGAATATGTTGAAGGCTCTTGTGATCAGTGAAGATGATGCATTTGGTGCCATACAGGTAATGCCTCCAAATTTTGAGTGCAAATACTACAGCGCCCAACTCAAGATCATGAGTGGTGTAGTTCTTTTCGTGCACTTTAAGTTGTCGCGAAGCGTAGGCAATCACCTTGTCCTTCTGCATCAATACACATCCCAATCCTTGATGTGACGCATCGCAGTAAACCACAAAATCATCTATTCCGTCTGGGAGAGACAGTATAGGCGCGTTGCACAACTTCTCTTTCAACGTTTGGAACGCTTGCTCTTGCGCATATCCCCAGTCAAACTTCTTGTCTTTCTGAGTAAGCAGGGTCAACGGTTGCGCAATCTTTGAAAAATTCGCTATGAAGCGACGATAATAACCGGCCAATCCTAAAAATTGCCGTATCTCTGATGGTGTCTGGGGCGTATCCCATTTCTTCACCACTTCGACCTTGCCGGGATCGACGTGAATCCCGTCCTCATTAACCACATGACCCAAAAACTTCACTTCTCGTAGCCAAAACTCGCACTTTGAGAATTTGGCGAAAAGTTTCTCTTCGCGTAGCAGCTCCAGAATAGCCCGAAGATGTTCTACATGATCCTCTTTTGATCGGGAGTAGATAAGTATTTCTTCTATGAACACGATCACGAACTTATCCAAATAAGGTTTGCACACCCGATTCATTAGATCCATGAACACAGCTGGTGCGTTAGTCAATCCGAACGGCATGACCAAGAACTCATAGTGCCCATAACGAGTCCTGAACGCAGTCTTCGGTATGTCGTCCTCGAAAACCCTTAGCTGATGATAACCAGAACGAAGATCGATCTTTGAAAAATACGAAGCTCCTTGCAGCTGATCAAATAAATCGTCGATCCTGGGGAGAGGATATCGGTTCTTCACTGTCAACTTGTTCAGTTCACGGTAATCGATGCACATACGGAACGATCCATCCTTCTTCTTGACAAATAGTACCGGCGCTCCCCATGGTGAATGACTCGGTCGAATAAAACTAGGGGTGTCATTTTTACCCGAACCCGAATACCTAACCCGATTATACTCTACCCGAACCCGATTAAGGCATAACCCGAAAAAACCGAACCCGATTACAATTAAACCCGAATATGAAATTCTTATTTAAGTCGGTCTTTGGGTTGTGTTTTGGCAATTCGGGTTGACCCGAATAACCCGAATACCATATCGTCATAATTGACAATCCATATTTCATATTTTAAGATTTTAATCTACGTCATTTGTTTTTAACTTTTTATGAACTCAATCAATCATTCCATCACTCTATGTCACAAATTTTAAAGTCGATCATTCCATCATTCCATCTTTCATACTAAACCATTTAAACCGATTACAAACAAGGTATAGTGATTTCATATTTGAGCATTATCATATATTTGTTTTAAATATATGTTTGTTACTCCTTGTATGTCCGAGCTTAATAATATAAAGGAAACACATTGTATATGCCTAGTAACGTGTTATTGTTTTACCTTTGTTCGAGCAATAACAGTTATGATGATTGGTTGTGTTAAGCGTATGTTCGAGCAATATGTGGATTTAGAGGTTGATTTTGTTTTTTTTTCAACTATGACCACCAAACTTGTTTGTTAAGAGATGTCAAATTCAATTACCAAACCGAAACACTTTAAAATATGTTGTCTTTGATTTTTAAATTTACAAGTGAACCAACCCGATTACCGATTAACCCGACCCGAATAAACCCGAAAACCAAAAACCGAATACCGATTAAATATAGTTTATTTGGTTCGGTCTTCGGGTTGATTTTCTACATCTAAAAACCCGAGGAACCCGACCCGAGGAACCCGAAACCCGATTAAAAAACCCGAATGACACCCCTAAATAAAACCCTTCTCCAGTAGTTCCTGTAACTGACTAGACAACTCTTGCATTTCTGACGGCGCTAGTCGATATGGCGTTTTCGCTACCGGTGTAGCTCCAGGAACCAACTCAATACGGAATTCCACCTGTCGTGGAGGAGGTAAACCAGACAAGTCATCTGGAAATACTTCTGGGTAATCCCGTACCACTGGAATATCCACCAGTTTCCTTTCCTCGTCTTTCTTTTCAACCACATGAGCCAGAAAAGCGTAGCACTGCTTTCGTAAACTCTGGCGTGCTTTCATGCAGGAAATAAGCTTTAAGCTCTTACCCGGTCGTTCTCCCTGAACCTTGAGTACTTCCCCATTTGGCATAGGGATACGTACTACTTTGTCTCGACAGACAATCTCTGCTCCGTTTTGCGACAACCAATCCATACCCACGATCACATCGAAGCTTCCTAACTCAAAGGGTATCAAGTCTATCTCAAAGGTATGATCCTCCAGCGTCAACGAACACTTCCTAACGATCTCATCGGCCTGAGCAACTCTACCATTGGCCATTTCTACGGAGTAACTAGTTTCTAGCCTACTAGGACTCAAATCAAGCAATTGCACAAACTCAGAAGATATGAAACTATTGTCTGCTCCAGTATCAAATAATATAGATGCGAAGTGATGATTGAGTAAGTGCGTACCCGTGACAACATTCGGGTCCTGACGAGCATCATTGGCTCCAATGACGAATGCACATCCCCGAGCTGCATTCCCCTGAGTAGCCGGGCCTTGATTCCCAGTGATAGCCAACACCTGCTGCTGGTTGTTCCCCTGTTGACCCGGTGCCCGATTCAGCCTGAGGCACATATTCCTGTAGTGATCGGGGCTCCCACACTCAAAGCAAGCCCTTGCATTCCCGGCGGGGTTAACCGCGTTGACGGGCACTACAAGATTCGGCGCAGTTCTGCAATCTCTTGCCAAATGACCCGGGCGCCTACAGTTAGCGCACACCCGGCACTACGTCCCTGGGGGATGATGATAATTGCACCTGTCACATTTGGGGTGCGGCCCCACATACTCTCTTCTGGCCTGAGACACGGCCACAAAATTCCTGGTCGGCTTAGACCTCTTCTCAAACTTTCCGGCACTCGACCGGCTCGATTCCCCAACATCTTTCCTCTTCTCAGCTCCTCTGCCCAAAACCCCAGTTCTAACCATCTCATCAGTCAGAGCGCCAGCTTTCAGAATTGCGCTCTGAATAGTAGGAGGAGCGGCTGCTGTGACCATAGCTCTAATTTGAGGCGCGAGTCCCCAAATGTACCTTTCGATCCTCTTTGATTCCGGCGTAACCAGATGCGGAACCAATCTTGCCAGCTCATGAAAACGATCAGTGTAAGCTGCATGTCCTGCCCCCACCATAGCATGATTCCAGAACTCATGCTCCAGCTTCTGCATCTCGTTGAGAGGGCAGTATTCCTCGGTGATCAAGGCTTTAAATTCATCCCATGACATCTGCATCGCAGACTCTCTTCCTCGTGCTTGAATCTGGGTGTTCCACCAGGTTAGGGCTTTACCCTGTAGAGAACAAGTGGCATACTTGATCCTTTGACTGTCGAGGCATTCACTAATATCAATCACTGCCTCCATCTTTTCCAACCACCTGGTTAGGGCTATCGCCCCACCTTTCCCGTCGAATTCCCTTGGCTTACAAGCCACGAACTCCTTGTACGAACATCCCCGACGAGCATTAACCACTCCAGTTTCGATACCGGCCGTACCACCATTTCCGGTTTTTTGGTTGCTCTCGTTTCCGGTCGGGTTTCCGTTTCCCGTTTCAGTTTCTATCCCACCTTGGGCTCCATCATCGTTGCCACCATCCCCGTGAGGGTGGTGTTGTTGGAGTGCGTGGCTTACTTGGGCCACGATAGTAGGAATCAGTGCGGCCAATTGCTGAGCGATCAGGGCTGCCATGTCGGCGTTCCCTGTTCCTTGACTGTTACTGGCAGGAGCATCGTTTGCTCTTGGTGCTCTGCCTCTGCCTCGGCCTCTGCCCCTTGGGGCTTCACTCCCGCCACTACTGCTACGGGTAACTCTTCGAGGCGGCATGTTCTAATCATAAAAGAGATAACATATCAGCTTTAGTCACCATAAGATACAAATGTATTCCACTTATCAAATTCGAATGTTCATGTTCCGGTCAGTCAAGACCACCATGCAGCCCATTTCAAGCATATTCTCGGTATAACGGTGATGTTTATGTATAGGGTTCCCCGCAGCGTTCCCACCACACCCACGATGTACCGAGAATGATGCCCGATCCGGTTACATGACATCCGACTTCCCTTTACATCATATCCATAATAATCCATCAAGTCCATGTATTTCATGTCAATATCATGCTTATTGTCATCACACATCACAACAGTTGTAAGTCCATGTATACAATCACGTTTAGTCTAGCGGATGTTGTCTATTTCCTCATCTTTCGAGGTTTCAGACATAATCCTCCTCAGAGTTAATCTCAATGTCCAAGGTCAAGCGCAATAGCATGATCTGTGAAGATCTCTTCGGGTTTAATACCCGGATCTGATAAACTAACTCGGCGCGCAGAGGGAACGGAAGATCCAATAGAAGCATCCCCATAAAAGAGTGAGCACAAGGGCTCTCTCATAGGGTAGAAAGATCACATAACAAATAGATGAACAAATCAAGCAGCGAGGAACACATACACGAGATATAATATGCATACAGAGTCCTAGCATGCAAATCTACATGAAGGTTCCTAGGTTATAGTCTAGGTCAAGCGTATTGCCTAATTCTCTATAACCAATGGCTCTGATACCAATCTGTCACACCCCCGCTAAAAGCGGAAACACGGGGATGTAACGAGACCGGGATCGTCATAACACATGGTAAGCGATAGAGAGCAATAAAATAATTGATGACATGCGTGTCATGACGACACCCGACAACAAGGGGACTTGTGTCGTGTTTAGCCAATGTTCACGACACATAGCCATAAGCAACATGATAATGATAACACATATACACATAAGGATGAAATTGTAAATGTTAATTCCCACAACCCGGGAACAAGTTTCAAATGTTGATAATTGTTTACATGCGTTAACATTGTTCAAAAGATTGTTTATCAAAATGAGCTAAGTCCCAAAAATGCATCCTAGGGTCTCCACTAAGGCAGCACACCTAGATTCCTGGACTTGCATGATCACCTGAAAAGATATGCTTAAAACGGTCAACATAATTGTTGGTGAGCTCGCAGGTTTATGTAATAAAAATGTAAGTGATGCTGTAATAAGTAAGCGCGTCGGAATACCGTGAATACAGTTATATACACAAGTAAATATCACATGACATGAGCTTTGCAACCAAACCTAGCGACGTACACAAAGCAATTGTCGGCATATATTCACCCAAGGACCCGTTCCTGGCCACTGATGGTACCAACTAGTATACTATCGAACGAGGGTGGGGGTGTCAACACAGTAGTACTACCAATACCTAACCGTCGGTTCCCACACTGGAATTATATAGTTGCAAAGATAGAACCACACAGCAGACCCAAGCATGTATCAAATAGTACTTGCAACACAGTATCACGTTGATTCCTTGTATGTAAAATGTATGTAAGTTGTACAACATAAAAATTGTGTAAGCATACTTTTCCCCCAATTTGTAAATGATTGAAATATTGTATAAGCGTAAAAAGGGGCCACGAAACTCACTTGTTAGGTGGTAAGTATGTATGATCGATGTATCCCAAATGTTGAATGCAAATAAACAGTCAAACACCTATTGACAGTTATTGTATAGCATTAGTGACATGATATATATATATATATAAGCGCGCAATGATGATGGGTCGGTTCGGGTCGTATCGGTTGGGTCGCGTATAACACACACAGACTGACACACGTACTAGATCTTATGTAGATCCAAGTACAAGACATTGTCTCCACTAATGATGATGTTTAAGTAAAAGTATCGTTGTTTATTGAAGAAACATTGAATATGTGTCAATAGTTATAAGTCGATTTGGTCGTTGTAAAGCGTTAGTTTAATTTGTCCAAAATAGTTTATGTGCCCTTTCTCACGTTGACTTTAATCTTTGTGGCCGAACAATGGCATTATTGTGTTAGTGTTACCTCGACACCACACGACATACTCACGCCACGCACAAGGAATCAAACACAACAATTCCAGTCGCATAACAGGGTCAGACGCACGACTCAACCTCCATTCGTGCGAATCAACCCTCAATCGTGCGAATCAGCTTCATTCGTGCGATTGAGCCTTCATTCGTATGATTGGCCATCAGTCGTACCACACAACACCCAATCGCACGACTCAACTTCCATGCGCACGAATCAACCTTCAATCGTGCGAATTAGCTACTTTCGTACGACTGAACCTTCATTCGTGCGATTGGACACCAGTCGTACGAACCACATTCATTCGCACACATTCAGTCGGTCACCTGACTCAATCGCACACAATCACTCAATCGCATGACGCATTCGCATACACTCAATCGCACGCATGACTCAATCGCACACAGACACTCAGTCGCACAACTCAGTCGCACGACATGCCTAGTCGCACAACTCAGTCGCGTGATTGACTCAGACGCATGATCCAGTCGCCCGACCCACTCAGTCGCACGGCTCAATCGCATGGATGACCCAGTCGCCTGATCTGCAGAATTGCAACTGTGGTCGAGATGAGCAGCCCCCGAGCTGCTCTAAACACGGGTTTTACACCACAAGGACCTCCAGAAACACCCAACAAACATACACAAGCATAAAACACAGGCAAAGAGACCTCACACGCACCCATACGACCTTGTATGTTCGGGTTGAACCCGAACACCCGAAACCCTAGTTGGACAGCCGTGAAAAGGCTAGAAAACGGACAACCAAAGACAACTACCTGCTAGAGAGGGGTAGTCTAAGCTATAGACGGTGTCAAGACGAAGAAAACAAGACCTCTCGGGTTGGATTTGGTGCTAAGATGGTGATTTTGTATGTGAAGAAGATGAGAATGAAGAAGATGGTGAAATGGGTTTCTAGGGCTGATAAGGGGGTATTTATACCCAGCCCAAGTTTGCAAAATTACAAGTTTAGTCCCTGCACTTAACTCCCGAGCTTTCCCAGATTTGGTTCGGTTGAAAACGACTTTGTTAGGTGTTTTATATTAATTGTAAAAGTTCATTTAATGTTATTATGACTTAAGAAATGGTTATATTAAAACATTTATTATATTTATAAAATGATATATTTGACGTTTTCAAAAATGAAAGTTTTATAAGTCTTTTTAAGGTCATCACATGGTTATAACGAATGCACACACAACGATAATATTGCACACATGATATCCACATAAAGAGTCAAATAAAGATGAGGTATGACCAAACATAGAATAGATGACGGACAAACACGTTAATTGACGGACTTTAAAGTGACGGATGTCACAGCAAAGGATTGCCTGGCGGGCAAATGTTTTAACTGTGGGGAAACTGGTCATATGAGCAGGGATTGTAAGAAGCCGAGGGCTGAGAGTTCCGGGGCGAAGAGGACGGGAGGTGATGGATTGAGGGCGAGCGCCAGGGCATTCACCATGACACAGGAGGAAGCTAGGACGGACCCTGATGTTGTGTCCAGTACGTTTCTAGTGAACCAAACTTTAGCTTCTATGTTATTTGATTCGGGTGCCAGTAAGAGTTTTATTTCTGTTGCTTTCTGTGCTAAGCTGCTTGTTAGTAGATGTGTTGATGCGCCCTTTGATGTAGAAACTACCATAGGTAAGTCTACCAGGATTTCTGAAATGATAGAGAACTGTGATGTGGAACTTGAGGTCATAAGTTTCCTGTTAGACCGTTCGTGATGACCTTAGGTGGTTTTGATTTGGTTCTTGGGATGGATTGGTTAGCGGACTTCGAGGCGAACATTGTGTGTCGCAAGAAGATGATTCAGTTGTCAGCGCCTGACGGTAGTTTAGTGGCGATTTATGGTGATCGGGTTACTATGATTCCGAAGGTGATCTCGATGGCGGTGGCGGGAAAGTGTATGAGGCGTGGATGTAGTGCCTACTTGGCCTATGTAAAGGATGTGGATACGCCAACACCACAACTAGCCGATGTACCGATTGTGTGTGATTTTCCAGATGTGTTCCCAGAAGATTTATCAGGAGTGCCACCTGACAGAGAGATCGAGTTTCAGATTGATCTGATACCGGGTGCCCAACCTGTCGCCAAAGCACCGTATCGGTTGGCTCCGACCGAGATGAAAGAGTTGATGGAGCAGTTGTAAGAGCTGCTTGATAAGGGGTTCATTAGACCAAGTATCTCTCCTTGGGGTGCTGCGGTATTGTTTGTGAAGAAGAAAGACGGTAGTATGAGGATGTGTATTGACTACCGTGAGCTGAACAAGTTGACGATTAAGAACCGATACCCCTTACCGAGGATAGATGATTTGTTAGATCAGCTTCAGGGTGCCAGTTGGTTTTTGAGGATAGATCTTCGATCTGGTTATCATCAGTTGAAGGTGAGGAACAAGATATCCCTAAAACAGCTTTCCACACGCGCTATGGTCACTAAAAGTTCCTCGTCATGTCTTTTGGTTTGACCAATGCGCCAGCTGCTTTTATGGATCTGATGAATCGAGTGCGTCGGCCGATGTTGGATAAATTAGTGATCGTGTTTATTGATGATATCCTGATTTACTCGAGGAGCGAGGCAGAGCATGCCGGTCACATTCGGGAAGTTCTAGAGACGTTGAGAAGGGAGAAGTTGTACGCCAAGTTCTCCAAGTACGCGTTCTGGTTGCGCAAGGTTCAGTTCTTGGGTCATGTGGTAAATCCTGACGGGATTATGGTGGACCCGGCAAAGGTGGAGGTGGTCATGCAGTGGAATTCACCAAAGACGTCATCCGAGATTCGTAGCTTCTTGGGTTTGGCGGGCTACTACAGAAGATTCATCCAAGACTTTTCCAAAATCGCTTCTCCACTAACTAAGTTGACCCGAAAAGACGTGAAGTTCGTATGGGGTCAAGCTCAAGAGAAGGCATTCTAGGAACTGAAGGCGAGGTTGACTCAAGCTCCAGTTCTGTCCTTACCCGATGGAAGTGAAGATCTAGTGGTTTATTCTGATGCTTCCTACTCAGGATTGGGGTGTGTGTTAATGCATAGAGGAAAGGTTATAGCCTATGCATCCCGACAGTTGAAGGTTCATGAGGTCAATTATCCTACTCATGACTTGGAGCTGGCAGCCGTGGTCTTTGTGTTAAAGATTTGGAGGCACTATCTTTACGGGACGAAGTGCACCATATTCACTGACCACAAGAGTCTGAAGTACTTCTTCGAGCAGAAGGATCTGAACATGAGGCAGAGATGGTGGTTGGAACTTATAAAGGATTATGATTGTGAAATCCACTATCATCCGGGCAAGGCCAATGTGGTGGCTGATGCCCTTAGCCGCAAAGAGAGACCCGAGCCGATTCGGGTGAAGGCATATCAACTGATCATGACCTCTGATGTAATGAAGCAAGTCAAAGAGTTTCAAGATTAGGCATTGAAAGAAGATCATCTTAACTCTGAAAGAATGAGAGGTCTGGTTGGGGAATTGGGTGTAAACACATTCGGTGTTAGAACCCGATTCGGTCGTGTGTGGATTCCTCGTTTTGGGGATCTACGGGTGAAAATCATGGATGAAGCTCACAAGACTCGATACTCCATTCATCCTGGTGCCACGAAAATGTACCATGATATGAATAAAGATTATTGGTGGCCGGGTATAAAGCGCGATGTGGTGGAGTATGTGAGTAAGTGCCTTACTTGCTTACAGGTGAAGGCCGAGCATCAAAAGCCGTATGGGAAAATCCAACCTTTGGATATACCGGAATGGAAGTGGGTGCACATCACCATGGATTTCATTACGAAGCTGTCGCGTACCCCGAAAGGGTACGATGCCATATGGGTGATAGTTTATCGCTTGACGAAGAGTGCTCACTTTCTACCGATCCGCGAGACATATTCATTAGAGAGGTTGGCTGATCTGTTCATTAAGGAAATTGTAACTCGTCATGGTGTGCCGGTGTCTATTGTGTCGGATCGCGACACCCGGTTTACATCTAAATTTTGGAAGAAGTTCCACAACGCTATGGGGATGAGGTTACATATTAGCACGGCTTATCATCCCCAGACTGATGGTCAGTCAGAAAGGACCATTCAGACACTGGAAGACATGCTTCGGGCATGTGTGATTGATTTTGGTGGAAGTTGGGATGACCACCTACCGTTAGCCGAATTCTCATACAACAACAGCTATCATGCCAGCATTGGTATGCCTCCATACGAGATGCTATACGGTAGGAGATGCAGAACACCCGTTTGTTGGGTGATATTGGTCAGAAGGAATTGGGGAGTGTCGAGGTAATCGAGGCCACGACCGAGAAGCTTGAGAAGATTAAATCCTTCATGAAGGCAGCCAAAGACAGACAGAAGTCGTATGCTGATAAACGACGCAGGCCGATTGAGTTCCAGGTGGGTGGTCGGGTTATGTTGAAGGTCTCACCTTGGAAGGGTATCATCCGCTTTCGAAAGCAGGGTAAGTTGAGCCCAAGGTATATAGGCCCTTTCCGAATCATCGCTCGAGTAGGAGAGGTGGCCTACACACTGGAGTTACCGGATGAGTTAAGTGGAATTCACCCGACATTCCATGTATCTCATCTAAGGAAGTGCTTAGCTGATGAAGATATGATTGTTCCATTGGAGGATATCGAAGTAGACGAACGACTCAATTATGTGGAGCAACCAGTGGCAATCATCGATCGAAAAGAGAAACGACTAAGAAATAAAGTGGTTCCCCTGGTACGCGTACAGTGGAAGCACAGGAAAGGATCCGAGTCGACGTGGGAGACTGAGGGGGAAATAAGACAACATTATCCACGTTTGTTCGAAGAATAACAGGTTTCGGGGACGAAACCTATTTAAGGGGGGTGAACTTGTAACACCCGGTTATTTATTATTTTGAAGCCGACGAAGAAAGAAAAAGAAATAAAGTCCAAAGTCGAGGGACCAAACTCGCCAACGAAAGAAAGTTGGGTGAGTGGGAGTATATAAGGGAGAGGGCAGCCCTTACCCTCTTCTCCACACTCAAAAATCAGCCATCTAGAGAGGAGAAGAGGGAAAGAAGAAGAAAAGAGGGAAAAAGGGTCGGTTCGGGTGGTTCGGGTGGCCAAACTCGTTGTGTAGCAAGCCAAATCGAAGCCCTACTCGTTGTGCTCGTTTGTGTGAGTTCTAGGACCCCACTTTTACTTGTTTTCAACCAAATTCGGGGCTAGAAAGCATCAAAAACCCGTTTTTGTGTGTGTATGTGTTTGACCCATTTGGGTGTGATGTGTGTGATGCGTTTAGAGTATGTTTCCGGGCTTGTGTGTGCTTGTATGGTGTTGTGGTATGCATTCCTAAGGTCTAGGATGGTTAATTTAGGCTTAGAATGGGTTTGGATGAGCTTGGTGGCCGAAAATGGCAGATTGGGTTCGGGATGAACTCCATTCTGCATCAGCTAGGCTAGGCGACCGAATGGGGGCCATATGGGCCGATTGAGAGGCGATTGAGGGTCATTCGTACGATTGGGATTCATTCACACGATTGAGGGTTCAATCGCATGACTAAGGTTTCATTCGCACGATTGGGAGACCATTCGCATGGGGAGTCATACGACTAAGGGTTCAGTCGCATAAGTGCTTAGTCGCATGAGTCCATTCGCATGAGGTCAGTCGCATAGGTGCTCATTCGCATTAGTTCCATCCGCATGAGGTCCATACGCACGACTGGATGTCCATTCGCATAGATGTCCATCCGCATGAGTCCAATCGCATGATGTTCAGTCGCATGAAGGCCATGCGACTGAAGGGTGTCCATACGCACGAATAGGGCTGTTGCACCCGAAGGAAAGTGTAGTTAGACTTCTGGCTTTCGGGGGAAAGTGCAGATGTAAGTTTTGACGTAAAGGTTTCCGTAAGAGCAAGTAAGATAACTGTTATGGCATTAGAAAGCATGTAGGGCACAGTGATGATGATGTTGCATGTTTATGCATGATGCATGTTATGTATGTATGATGTTGCCCTGTATGACGTGATCTTGGTGCATGTTAATGTTTCTTAGTATGATGTATGTTTATCTTTCCTATGGTACATGATATGGTAATGAATGAAATGAAGTATTATGTAACGTAAAGTGGAAAGAAATAAAGTCTTGCATGTATCGGATATCTGGTCCTTCTTTGTGATCGGCCATTTATGTAGAACCTCTACCGCTTACCTCTAGTACTGTGGCATACGCTCAGCTGTTCAATTATTGACTTCGGCCCAGTAGCTAAGACTGTTCGGGGTGTAGCATATGGTATTGGTACGGATGATATGCGATGCGCAAGTAAAGTTATATGGAACGAATGAACGAATGAATGAAGGAGATAATAAAGATGTTATCTATGCGTACGTATGATGTGTGATCATGCAAAAGTAACGAATGGTTTTAAATGAAAATAAAGTATGTTTTATTATAAAACTAGAACTCACTCAGCAACGCTGACTTTTTATATGTTTTCTAGTTGGTAGGTAATGTTTGCTGAGGATGGCACCGCGAGGCTACTCAGCTCTTTTGGGATGGCATCTATTTATAAAGCTTTTGTGTTATAATGCAAACATGTATTTTGTAATCGGATAATGATGTATTATTGGGCAAAGTGTTTATAATGAAATGAGATGTCATTTTTGAATGTTTCCGCTACAATATTTTCATGAGACAAATGTAATTATATGTTTTATGCGCGATAAATGACCAACTGTAAGCATCCCGAGAACGGAGCCTTACATATCAAGATATTTACAAGTGTAAGTTGATAAAGTTAACATGTTTCACCCCAAAAGGTGTGAAATAAAGTAAAAAGGGGCATGGAGAACTCACTTGATATAAATAAGGTGATGATAAGAAATTAAACGAGGCTCCAACGATTTCTTTTACAAGTTGCCTAAATGTATAGATTCCAAGATTAAGTTCGATAATAAGATTATCAACTAGACATGAACTAGGGTTTCAATTGGAATTTGGGGGTTTAATTAATTAAGTAAAATAATGAATCGTTTATGTTTTGGTTTAATAAACATAAATAATCCAAAAGTTTCATAAACGCCAACAATGGCTCTTACAAGAATAACGACGTTAACTTTTAATTAACGTAAAAATACAGGATGTTACGGTCTCCCCTACTTTAAGAAATTTCGTCCCGAAATTTAATCACAAGTAGACTAATTTCAAGGATATAGGGAGACTTGGATTTTATGCCACATTCGCAAGTGAACTCTTGGAGGCGTTTAAATACAACAAGTTTAATTATGATGTTATGCTATGCTTAAATTTGTTAAATTTCATAATTCATGATTTCATGTGTTTCTTGGCAAAGGGTACAATATTATAAATTTAGAATTCTATTTGACAAACGTTTTTATATTAAATGGTTCAAGACAGTTAGAAAGGTTTTGTCATGAGAGAAACACTAAGTATTAGTATGATACGAGACATAAGTTCAGGATGCTTTTGAGTGGGATATGGAGTTCATAAGAGCTTCTCAAACAATTAACTTTAACAAGGTTCTTAGATGATCAATTCTTGTTTACTTATGACATTAAGGTTTCAAAGTTTTATTGGCTTAAAGTTGATACGAGAATCGTGTTTGTTAAGGTTAATGATTTAGTTCAGAATGAGGTTCCAGAATACGTGCAGGTTTGAGGGGAAGACGTTTAGAAAAGAAAAGATTATTAAGGATCATTAAGAAAAAGATTATTAAGGATCATTACGTTGACTTATCAAAGTATTATGTCAACTACAACCTTAATGAAGACATGCGTACCTATAAGCGAACACTCATCCCAAGGGTTCCCAGGTAAGGCAAACGGATCCATCGGTTGATATGGATTTATATGAATACCTTGCCTAGACAGAACACCTCAAGATACAGGCATCCCACTCTTCCTGCATTACATGTTTCAAGTTATAGGACATAGACTTTGATGAGACTTGAAAACCATGAATAACGATTCAAAGCTCATTTTGAAAACCATTTGATTTAGGCACATAATGCCTTAGAATATGATTTAAGATTCGTGTGTGCATTGATAAGGTTTAAAGTATAATAAGAAACACATAAGGCATATAATCACATAATCAAGTTTAAACATATAAGCACGTAAAATCTTATCTAAGCATATAAAGTACACGAGAGGACTCATGTGTAAAGGTACTTAGTTATAGTCTAGGTCATTCCATTTCTAATAACCTAATTCCCTATAACCATGGCTCTGATACCAATCTGTCACACCCCGACCGACGGCGGAATCATCGAGGCGGACGTATGTGAAACGATTGTTCATAGCACATGGAACTAAATAAGTTGTAATAATATTAAATATCCTTTTTATTGAACATTACACGACAATTAAATAATTACAATACAAACAAGATCTAAACAACAACATAAGATTTACAATTAACTAAGTCCAAGTCCTATATGAGCATGAAGAGATCTTCAAGTATCAAACCTGAAACATGTTAAAAATAAAAGGTCAACTTTGAAAGTTGGTGAGTTCCCATGGGTTAAACACACGCATAAATATATATATATATAAAGGGTTTACAAGTAGCAATTCATGTCAATGGTTATGAGTTAGCAAGTTTATAGAACACATTTAGCTACAACCAAACCTCGACTTGATTACAAGTTTATAAGATTGGCTAATTGTACTTGGTTCCCATGATGAACAAGCATACGTCATCAGGAGCCGGCAATACATCGGCTTTAGCACCAAATAGGCTTGTCAGGTGCAAAGATCTAAGACGTCGTCAGGCTAGCAATAGTTAATGATTGTAAACAAAATATGTATCTCATATAAGACTTATAATAACACAAATAACCATGAAAAAAATATAAAGATGAATTGCATGTGCATTTACAAGTATCAAGATGTTTACAAGTATAAGTTGATAAAGTTAACATGTTTCACCCCAAAAGGTGTGAAATAAAGTAAAAAGGGACATGGAGAACTCACTTGATATAAATAAGGTGATGATAAGAAATTAAACGAGGCTCCAACGATTTCTTTTACAAGTTGCCTAAATGTATAAATTCCAAGATTAAGTTCGATAATAAGATTATCAACTAGACATGAACTAGGGTTTCAATTGGAATTTGGGGGTTTAATTAATTAAGTAAAATAATGAATAGTTTATGTTTTGGTTTAATAAAGATAATATAAATCAATTAAGTCCAAGAATAATTAAAAATGTCTCAACAATTTAAGTTATTGATTTAATAGAAATTAAGTATAATATGTGAAAAGAAATAATTAATTTAATAATTAATTATTTAAAACTTGATAAAGAGAATTAATTAAATACTTACTTAAATGACGTTAAAATTATTTAAAATTATTTTATAAAGTTTTGAGCTTTTAAAATGATTTATCATAGAGGTTTTATAACACAAAACCTTAAAAATAAGAATAAAGCAAATCATATTGTTTTATAAATTTCAATAATTTAAATAAAAGTTAACGAATAAATTATGATATAACATGCTTAAATGATTAGATGAATAATTAATTATTTCAATAATTATTTCAATAACTACTTGAATAATTAGTTATTTAACATATAAATTTATAATGTCTTGAAATAATCTAGATTTGAATCATAATATGTTTTTAGCATTTAAATTACATAAAAGAATTAATAATATTTTATAACTTTTGTTATTCTAAAAAAATAATTAAATTTAAAATCATAAGTTTCTAATACATTTAACATTAATTTAATAATTTCTGAAATATTTTAGTTATTAAAATAACTTTTACATTGATTTAATAATATATTAGTATAATTTTTAAAGTTTAAAATATATAAAATTGGCTTTAAAAAAATAAATGTAAGAGGCCGGGTTCAAACTCGTGACCTCTTGAAGACAATGATGATATGGTAACCGGTTGGGCTAAAGCCCAGAACTTGTTTTAAATTACAAATCAATTAATAAAAATCATCTTTCAAATAACCCCTAAATCACTCAAGAGCCCTAGATTGCAAATATTCCAAATTGAACTTCAAATTGATGTTGTTAATGAAATCAACCATAGGGCTTTGATTTCCCATATGAAACTGAGCATATTGATGTGTGATACTTACGTTATTAAGTTCGAATTGATGCTCTCAGGTTTATGAACGAGTCGCGACTACGTGGATGTGCTTCAAGGTGCAAACGTTGATGATAACTCAATTAACTTTGAGGTTAGCTTCATGTGATGTTCTTGATGCAAAGCCCCTTGTCAATTTCGAAAATTGAACCCCGGATGATGGTGTTCGGGTGTGGTGTAGGTTGCGATCGACGATGATGATTGAATTTGAGGTTTGTGTTTGTTTTAGGTGGAATTGTAAATTGTATACGATTAGTGAATGATAGATGATCATTCAAGTTGGTTTAATTAGGTTATTATGATGTGTAAATGCTCGAACGGCTAGAGAGTTTAATGTGAATCGGTTATGTAATCGATTAGACTAGAAGCGGGTGTTTAAATATGGTTAATTGATGCACACATGTTCGAATCTCATTCTAGAAGGGTTAGGGAGCAGTTTCGGATCAAGATTTGATGGTTTTCGGCGAGTTTAGGAGTCGCGGGAATCCGGCCGAAGGATGGCCGGAAATTGGCCGGAAACACGGGGTCAAAAGGCAGCTCACTTTGGTTTTAATTAATTTACACCAATGGTCCTTGTTGTTTCAAAAGTTAACATTTTATGTATTAAACTTCCATTTTAAGTTTCTAATTTGATATAAAGTCCCCCTAATCTTAATTAAACTTTAAGTTTTAAATGTTTTAACTTATTATTTAATTTTTCTAATTATTATTGTTATTATTATTATTATTATTATTATTATTATTATTATTATTATTATTATTATTATTATTATTATTATTATTATTATTATTATTATTATTATTATTGTTATGATAAATTTATTAAACAATTTAACTTCCAAAAGAGACAAAACTAAGAAATAAACATAAATAATCCAAAAGTTTCATAAACGCCAACAATGGCTCTTACAAGAATAACGATGTTAACGTTTAATTAACGTAAAAATACAGGATGTTACAATGTTTACATGACCATTCCTAAAGCTTTGGGTCAGATTCTCAAAATGGAAAAGTTTACAATTAATTAAGTATTTGTATGGTCTAAAACAAGCTAGTACGGCTTGGAATAAAAGTTAACATCTACTTTACTAAAGTTTGATTTTAAAGAAAGTAAAAATAACTTTTCTCTGTTCATGAAAACCATCGATTCTAAAATTGGTGTGTTACTTGTTAATGTAGATGACATAGTCATTACGGGGAATTGTGAAAGGAAATCAATGAAGTAAAACTCAAACTTAATCAAACCTTTTTTGTCAAAGACTTGGGTATTCTGAAATACTTCTTAGGAACAGAGGTAATTGAAACTTAGTCTAGTTTGTGCTTAATTAAAGGAAATATTGTCTGGAACTTTGAAATGATTTTAGGTATTAGGATGCAAGCCTGTGGGAAATCCTCTAGAAGAGAATGTATTTGTTTCTGATTAAACAAATCATGACAAGAATGATTTTCCTCTAAAAAATATAACTGAATATCAGACCTTAATTGGATAATCTATTTATTTGACTTTAACTCGGCCTGATATTTCATACTCTGTCAAGTGTCTGAGCCAACACGTGCATAAACCTCTTAACTCTCACCTCCAAATCACACTAAGGCTCTTACAATATTTAAAAACAGGAAAACATATTTTTTTCAAAAAGGAACGAATTTTAATCTTTGTGGTTACTCTGATTTTAATTGATGAAAATGTTTAGCCACACAATGTGTTTCTTGTTTCTGTGTTTATATATGTGACTGCCTCATATCTTGGAAAAGCAAAAAGCGGAGCATCGTTTCCCGATCCTTAGCAGAGGCGGAATATCGGGCCCTAAATATGACGGGCTGTGAAGTTATCTTGATCATCAAAGTGCTGGATGATCTACAGGTTAAATATTTTCTTCCTGTTAATCTATTTTGTGATAATAATGCTGCAATCTTACAAATCTAGTTTTCAATGACATTTTACGCTAGAGGCTGTTATGTTATGGAGTTGGCCTTCTACATGACCGTTTACGCTAGAGGTAAATGATATTTTACTTTGTAAGCCTATAGTTTACACTTTAAATATCATGGTAGTTTACGTTGTGGTTTTTGTTTTAATTATATTGTTATAAAATAAATTTAATTATATGGTAAATATATGTAATTTTATATTAATGTTTTGTTAACGTAATTTTATATTTGTAAATTAAATTCTAAGTTAAAAATATTTTAATTAAAAAAATACTTTATATAAGTTCCTAATTTTAGATTATTTCCTAATTATATAAGATAAAAGATAAAAAAAAATGTGTACCGTTCCTAATTATAAATTCTGTACAATTCATAAAAGAAAACTAGTAAATTGTTTACCATTCCTAATTATTGTTTTGTTAAAGCAATTTGTATGTATGTAATTTACTTTATAAGTATAAAAAATGTTTAACTTACAAAAAGCTATATTATTTTTTCCCTAATTATATCTATTTATATTCATTTTACATAATGACATAAAGCAGTCGTGGTCGTGGAAAATGTAAACCTAGAACTTGGCGTGGTTAAATAGTCCATCTGATTCATCTTGGCATGGTGTTTCTATGAAGGGCCACCTAGCACTTTACTTTCTCCTACAATCAAAAGCCGAAACCTTTAAAGAGTCTGAAGAAATCCTAAATAAGGAATTTTAGAGTTCAGACTCAATATATTGAGGTGTATTAAGGGAGACAACATTAGAGTTAATCATACAATCAGAGACAAAGAAAGCTGAATATCCATTTCAACTTTAACAAAACACCACAACAATATGTAGGTTGGTATATACAGGCTTTATGTACCAACATAAGTACATAACCATAAACTTAGTTAGATTTTTTGCAATGCATACTTATGAAAAAGGTTATCTAAAGATAGTTCAAGAAAAACATTCAGTCATGTCATATTGTGACTGCAATAAAAACGTATCCACAATCGAATACCATATAAGACGTTGAGACGTCCAGGACCAACAATTAACTTAGCATAAATGTTATAGATAAGATCATAACCCTACGATCAAATAGTATAAAGTGATCGATGTTATGCCAATTTTGTAAAAGAGGTACTAATAATATGAGTCTATAGTTGTGTATGTTATTTTCTAACATATGCTCATGAGTTGCTGCACTATTTAAACTTACGGTGCTAAATTTTAAAACTTCATCTCGATGTGTTATTCTTGTGGTTGTTATGATTATAAATTATTCCCTTGTCTTTATGATCCTCTTATTTAGATTATAATAACATATAAATTTGGAGGCTGATGATTATTGCATGTCTTTTTGACATCATATCTATGAATTAATTATTGTGTGAGCTAAATTATGTTTAAAACCTTACAGTATCATTAATGGAATTCTCATAATTATGCACAACATATAAGATGCTTCCACTAACAATATTAGGCACATAAAGTCAAAGAGATTAACAATACATCTATATTTAACATATATTAATGAACAAGGAAACACATATATAAATGACCATATAACAATGAAAAAAGCTAGAAATGACGACAATCTTTGTAGAAATATGTAGTATAGTTAAAAAATATGCAAGCTATCCCATAAGCAGTTCTCTATGGATGAGGTAGGGAAGGAATAGGAAACTCTTTGGGCAACTCAGGAATAGTTGGCTTAGGCTCTGGAACCTTTGGTACTTCGGGTTTCGGAATTTCTGGAATAGTAGGCTTTGGAAGCTCAGGAACATCAGGCTTTGGAACATTGGGCTTTGGAACCTCCGGAAGAGATGGCTTTGGAAGATCAGGAACTTCAGGCTTTGGAAGCACAGGGACCTCGGGCTTTAGAACTTCGGGTAGTGTAGGCTTGTGATTCTCATTTAGTGTAGGCTTGGGAATCTCAGGAATTGTAGGCTTAGGAATCTCTGGAAGTGTTGGTTTTGGAACTTCAGGAAGTGTTGCCTTTGGAAGCGGAGAGCCCTCAGGCTTTGAAACTTCGGGATATGTAGGCTTGGGAATCTCAGGAAGTGTTAGCTTTGGAAGCACAGGGACCTCGGGCTTTGGAATCTCGGGAAGTGCGGGCTTTGGAATCTCTGGAAGTGTTGGCTTGGGAATCTCGGGAAGTATAGGTTTTGGAATCTCTGGAAGTGTTGGCTTGGGAATCTCGGGAAGTGTAGGTTTTGGAATCTCGGGAAGTGTTGGCTTGGGAATCTCAGGAAGTGTCGGCTTTGGAATGTCTAGAGTTGTCGGCTTTGGAAGCTCTGGGTCCTCCAAAAGGTTACGTGCCTCTGCAACGATTTTTCCACCACCGGTTGATACTAAAGTGATGGACAGTAGTATCATGAGGAAGGAATTAAGGTTGTTAGGTGCCATTGATGTTGTAAAAGGAGGAGATTAGAGGAATATATAAGAAGTTAAGAAAGTATTTTAAGTTGGCTAAGAAGCATTTGTTATATTGGTTTATATAGAGGGGGTGGTATGAGGATAATAGTAGTAGGTGGATAAGTTGGTAAAAATTATATAGAATTTCAGAATGTTAGCTCAACTTCTTTCATCTGTACGTGGTGAGTCACCTGAAGCGTGTTCAAAAAATGCACATTTGTTTAACTATCAGGCGAGTTTAGTACGGTATCTATGACTTTTCATAGTCAATTCAACGGAAAAAGAAAATATTTGCAATTCCTAAATTTCGTAAGCATCATAACTTGTTATTTTATTGTCGGTAAAAGTTAGATAGATAATAAGGTTCGTTAATTGGATTTCTTTTTCTCATTACTTAGTTGTAAGTCGTGAAGTTTGGTTGATACTGAATATTGATTATAACCTAATAATATATGGTCTATATATGACTAGTTACGTTGTTCATGAATATTAAGAACGAGCAAAGTTACCCATGTATTGCGGTTGGGCGTAAGATGACATTCACGTGCTACTACCAATGTTGGACATTAACATACTCATATAAATAATAGAAACACAGTCAAACAATATTATGTCTCGCATGTTATAGCAAAATAATTCTTAAAATGTAAATTAAACGAAAGACCCACGCATGTCTCGAAGCCATATAATGACATTTACGTGATTAAAGACAAGTTGCACGCGTATTCAAGCTTTGTTTCATGCGATTAAATCTTTAAATATAAAGGTATTTTATCACTTTAAAACCAAATTAATTCTTAACAATGAGTTTGAGTATAGAAATGTGGAAACTGAATAAACGTTTTGATGTCTTCAACTGAGAGATAATTATATATATACATGCACATATACATACCATGACTAGTGTTTTTATCACCTTATACTCTATGCATTTGAAGTTGTATATACATATAACTAATATATGTTCTTCATTTACATGTATCATATATATGACAGATTATACAAATGAATCATTTTGATTTTGTCATATCTGTCAATGAAGCCACATGTTTTTCATTAATTCGCTTTTACATTAATTCAGGTATTCTGAAAGAATTTGATTGGGTGCACTAACATAACAAAAGAATGCATGTCAATTATAGTGGCCAAATTTTTTTTTGGCTTTCACATTAATTCAAGTATTTTTATGAGTTGCACTAACATGATACAAAGAAATTCATGTAAATGATACTTGCCACAATTGGCTTTTATATTAATTCGAGTTGGAAAAGAGTCGGTGGCGAGTCACAGCCATTGACATTAATTAAGTCGAGGGTGAGTTTTGACATTCAACAAAGTTCAAGGGGGAGATGTGGTTGGTCGCAATTGGCCCCGACACTTCAAAATGAATGTATATATAATTACTATTTCTAGTTAGGTGAATTAGTAAAAATAGTGTATTTAGTGTTTGACTTAGCTTCTATGTTCTATATGAACGGAAGGTTTGGATCGTTTTACGTAAGTATTTTTACATATAAGTTTTAGTTCTTATATATAACCTAGAATAATATTATGATAAGTTCTTATAGCGAGCACAATAATTATATTTTAAACAACATCTGATTTTAACTATTTCAACGGGATTTTGAATTTTGTTTCATTTTTAAAGAGGCATTTTCGACGTGGAATTTTGGACATTGAGTGTACATAATAAATTATGGATTCATTCACTTTTCATTAAAGTATGTAATCTGTCTATTGATAGACTGATAGTCGTAGCAAATTAAACAAACAAGAATTAAACATTAATAGGTGTTTGGTTTTGGAGCTGAGTATAGACGCTTTCACGGTTCAGTTTTGACAGTTTTTCAGCTTTAACCTTGAGTCAAATCATTAGTGATGGTTTTTTATGATCAAAAACTTAATCCAAATAGTTGGAATTAAAAACCAAACCAAATCGAACCCATTTTGCAGAAAGAAAATTATATGAAAAAACATGCTGATCACAAAGAAAATAAAAGCTTTCATAGTTTATTCATAAAATTTCTTTTATGGGGCGAAAATTTTTAGGGGTCTTTCGAGTATCACTATATAATTTTTTTTTCGATCAAGCTCGAGTTAGGTCGGATCAATTCATAATCAAAGATTCAAAATTTATATTTAAAATTCATAAATCATAAGTTATAATTAAATATTGGAGTATGTAAATTTTAAAATCCTAGTCCATATTCCATGATCCTAATTAATCAAATAATCATCTAAACAACAAAAATAACAATATAAAACACTAAAACCCTCAAAACTACCTCAATGCAGCGACCGCGGAGCGGTGATCGGAAAAGTGGTTGTCAATAGTGGCAGCATGCATGGTGATCGCAATTGGCTTTTCACTCATTTTGGACATTGATAATTAATTGTATGTGTTACAATTTAATTACCAAACCATTTCGTATGTGTTCTCCTAAGTGTGAGGAACACAACTGCAGGATCGGGTTTTGTCACTTAACACTTGTTTTCTCTCAAACTCACTTATAATTGTCACTCAAACAAGATGAAGCAATGTCTTTTGCAAGAGTTGATAGTAATATAATAAGTAACAACAAGCAGAAATATTTTCAAGGCACTTGTATATATTATTTCTCAACTCAAGATTACAAGACACTTACAAGCATACTACAAGAGTTACAATGAGAAACTATATATACTAGATCCTACAGCCGGTTATACTTGATACCAGCTGGAAACCTAAGACTAAAGCATATACTACAATGCTATAGTTAAGGTATCTTAGATAAAGTATTATCTAAGATATGGTAGTCATGACATGTCCATGACTTACCTTTTGTCACCAACTAAAGATGGCAACTGTACTTAACATGAAAAGGTAAACAGTAGATTAAAGTATGGTCAACTACATGGCTTTTGAGAAAACGCCATGCAGTATCTCAGAGATTTGCAGCGGACTGTCAGACAGACCATACTTATGTCTACTGGATAATAGAAGTGTTCTTCCGAAGGTTAACTGGCTTCGGAAGAACAAGTTCTTCCGAAGCCACTTATACTTCGGAAGATGCTTCTATGCTTCCGAGGCTTTAAGGACTTCTTTATTCTTCGGAAGTTGACTTCAGAACTTTGTCTTCAAGTCTTGAACCTTCGGAAGTAGCTTCTATACCTTCGGAAGTTGGAGTTCTCCTTCGAAAGTGTATTTTACACTTAGACTTCGGAAGAACTCTTTCTTCCTTCGGAAGTCCCACACTTGGCTTCGGAAGTCCTTTGCATGTAGTACTCAAAATCTTCTAAGTGTTATTGTTTTGGTTGCAACAGCCTCTTATGATCCAACAAACTCCCCCTAGGCTGATGCTACCAAAACTTCACTTATTTCTACTTCTCAAAGTTTTCAGCACCAGGGATAGAAGATATTTGTCTGTCTCTCTGTTCTTCCCGGAAGTGGTGCTGAGAAGCTTGTACAAGTCATTCGTGGATAGGAGATCCAGTCTATCACTTTGAATGACGTGTACCCTTTGTTGTGACCCCCTGAAGAGAGTTAGTTGACGGGAGTTGTAGTCATACTCCCATCTAACTATGGACTCAAGTTCAGGACCTTCAACCATTTGAAGAAAGGCTTTGCCTTTGGTTGCTGATCCTTTCCTTTGCTCCTCCTCTCTCAGTTTTGACTCCTCTTCGACCTTGCTTCTTGCAGTGAGCTCGGCCATGTGAAGGCTGCCTAAATGATTTCTGATGTGAGCAGCTACTTCGGAGTTTGAGGGGTTGGAGAATGGTTTCTCTGCTAACTCAGCAATATCGAATCTGCTTAAGTGTAGCAGAGATGAGGCATTCAGCCTGTTAGTCTCACCATTCTCTCTCTCAACAACAAAGTTGTGAGAAGAGTCTTCGAACCTCCACTGGACTATCTTCTTTCTGGGTACAAGAGATTGTCTTGGTACCCTATCTCCTTTCTTTGTGTCCAGCAGAGTCACCAGCCTTCTCCTCAGCTTCTTTTCTTCCTCATTCAATGTATCTGAATTGAGGCCAAGGAGTCTTGCGGCTTGGTCCAAAGTTCCTCTTGGTAGATCAAGAAACTCATCTCTTGTGAGGGAACTTGAGGATCCATCAACATAAGTCAGGTTGATTGTATCCTCCTCACAAGAGATGTCGCTCAGAGTAGTGCAGTTGATGAGCTTGGTTTTGATCTCCTTAAATTCCTCCATTGAGAGATGTTTAGAAGGCTGAGGGGATGGTTTGATTGGTTGTTGGGTAGGTTTAGGAGGTTGGGTTCTGGGTAAGGCTTTGGGTTGGATGATGGGTAGTTTAGGTGGTTGAGGTGAGGGAGTTGGTAGATGGGAAGGTGTAGGTTCAGGGGTGAAAGGTTCAGGTTCAGTTTTGATTGGGAAGGGAAAGGGTATTGGTTCAGGTTGATGTTGGGTTTGGATATTTGGCTGAGAGGTGGCTTTGAAGGTCATCCCCTGTCCCCTTCTATACATCTCCTTTCTTCTCCCTGCACGGATGTCAGCCTTGATGTCACTGACATGTCGTTGCAGGGTCTTTTCAGACATTGGACCCACTTGCCTGCCAGAGAAGCCGTGAGCCTTAAGATAGTTCTTCATCCAAGCTTTGTCACCTATCTTCTTGGCGGCAGACAGTCCAGCCTCTTCTTCCTTCTTCTTCTTTGCTACCAGCTTCTCCCTTGCAGCTCTCTTTCTCTCCTTCTCCATTTGATCTTGCTCTTTGTTAACGAGCCACAAGATCGTGTCATTGTTGTGTGGAGATAACTCATCTTGAGAGAATCCTCTGGAGAGTAGGAAAGTGATCCTTTCTCTCCTGAGCTGCAGATCAGCTTCTCTCTCTTTTCTCAGCCTTTCTTCTTCTAAGGCCAACCTTGCTTCTTCTTCTTTTTGCTGTTTTTGCAGCAAGGTTGCCTTTTCTAGCTCTATCAGCTCCTCTAATGGTAGCAGGAGTACATCTTCCGAGGCAGCTCCTAGACTGACTAGTCTATCAATTACCTCCACCCTTCTTCTATTGTTGATTGCCTCTTGGTTGGCTGCAGCTGCTTTTGAACTTGCAGCTAACAGTTTCCCAGTTGGCAGTCTTCCTTTTCTTTTGAGTTTCTCCAGCCTTTCTTCTTCCAGAAGCTCTTCCGAAGTCATCTTCCTTTTACCTTTAATGTCTTCGGAAGTGCTAGACTTTGGTGGTTCTTGGGTAGAAGACTCAGGTTGGGTGGTGGAGGTAGGAGCTGAGGTCAATGCAGATGTAATGGCTAGTGGTTGGCTGAGAAAATCCTCCCTATTAACCTCAGATGCAAGTTCCAGAATTGCATCTGTGACTATTAGATCATCGGAAAGAGAGAACAGTCCTTCCGCAGCAGCAATTTCAGCTTCGGAAGTTTGAGTTGGTTCTTCCGAGGCTTCAAATTGTGCTTCGGAAGCCTGTGAAAATACACCTTCTGTCCCAACTATTTCAGTTGCTGGGCCATCAGTCCTAGTTTCCCCTTCGAAATCAATCTCAGGTTCCACTTGGGCCTTAGGTTGACCAACTTCCTCAACAGTGGTAGGAGGTGCATTCAATCTTTGAAGCTCTTGAGCTCCAAAGTATATCACAGACATATCTGGACTGGGTTGATCAATGAGGGACTCTAAAAGGAACTTGTTGAAGATCCTATTTAGATCCTGAAGCATCCTTTGATCCACTTGAATCACAACTGGAGGAGGCTCAGGGAAGATGGTGGTTTGTTGTTTTGAGCTCAAAGAAGTGAGAGCTTGACTGGTGGAATCCTGTCTTTGACTTAGTTTCTCAACATTCTCCCCCTTTTTGGTAGCATCATCTTGAGAGGTAGATGAGCTAGAGGAAGAGGTCAAGGAGACTTGAATGGGTACATGCCTAACAGATCTCTCAATCTGTTTCTCAGCTAGTTTTGCCTTGAGATTTTCAATCTCAAGTTGCTGAGTGGCAGACCTATCCTCTAAAGTCTTAACCTTTGATTCAAGGTTTGAGACTTTAGAAAGTAGGTCTCTTATTGTGAGTTGCAGTCTTCCCTCATCTTCTTGGAAGAATCACGGGGAGATGAGGTAACATACCTAGTATGTTCATCCTCACCACCAGATGTGGTTTCTTGGCACCCTGGTTTCCCTTGCACAATGATGTCTCTTTCAGAGGCATCATAGGGCATGGTTGCCGTAGATTCAGTCTGACTATCGTTACCACTGTCCTGAGGATCCAATGAGGCTCCTTCAGTAGTGGCAGCTGAATCTACATGAGTCCCCTCCACATCAGTGGGACTCACCTCAGTTGGGCTTTGCTGGTGTGGGCTAGAAACAAGAGGTTTCTCTAGGCTCTGTTGATCCTTAATGGAGTGTTGTGGATCAACTTCATTGCCTTGGAGAGACATAGTCTCTTCACCAGCTCCGGTCAATAGGTCAGTAAAAGAGAAGGAATGAAGACCTAAAGACCCGGGACTTTGATCAATGTCAAAAGGCATTGAACTGTCCCTTGGTGGCTGCTCAGGGGAGTGTAGAGACTCACCCTGAGGGCTATCAGCTGGGGTTATGGGCTCATGGGTCTGAGACTGAGGAGACTCAAGACCCATATTGAGGTCAATAGTGAAGGATTGGGGGACCTCTGGCTGAGTGGGAGCCCCTTGTTCCACTCTAGCCTTTTTGGTTTGAAGAGGAGGGGCTTGTTCAATCAGAGTAGATTGAACAAGGGTTCGTTTGGTTCGTCTCTGATAGGTGACTTTTATTGGTGGAGAAGGTAGATTTGGAATGGTGAGGGTTGTTGCTGGTGTGGGTTCATCACCTGTGGGGATAACAGGGATGTCACCAGGAGCCATTGGCTCAATCATACCTGGAAGTAGTGCGGTATCCCTTCCAGTGTAGTTGGTAGACACTCTCTTCAGTACTTTGAAGATAGTCGGCCTCATCTGAGGAGCAGATAGAGCAGCTGAACAGACAAGCTTACTCTGATCTAGCTCGCAGTTGATTATGTGCTGTAGAAATCTGGGATACATAAAGAATGTGTCCCTTTGCAGATTTCCCATGAGATTAGTCAGCACAAACCTGGAGTAGTTGAAGCGCAAGCCTTGTACCAACCCATGAACTAGGCACCCGAGTTCATAGGGAATTTGATCCCAACCCCCTGATTTGTTAGATAAGCAGTGGAGAACCACATGTAGCAGGAACTTCCACTTGTATGAGAAGTTGAATTTGTAGACTGTAGACCTGCTGACATCTCCACCGTATCCCATTTGGAGATAAGAGTTATCTAACTCAGACTTGGGGAATTCCGTCGGTGCGCCTTCATCATGGAGCTCAAGATGCTCCCTGATGATTTGTTCAGTAACGACCAACTCTTGGCCACATACACTTGACCTAATAGCACGAACCCCATTTAGGGTTTCAACCCGACTATTTGCCCAGAATTCGGACATTTGGTTGGTGTAAATGGTAGGGTTTACAGTCAGTGCTGTGTAATATGAAGATTGGGCTAGAAAAGAGATAATATCAGAGAAGTCGGCATCCCTTGAGGAGTCAAGGAGTGCGACTTGGTTGTGCTGAGGGTTTAGAGCCATTTGGAAAGATAGCAGAAGGAAAAGTTCTTGTGAGAGAGAGAGGTAAATTGGTGAAGAAGAAAGCTTTTAGGGCAGTGAATTGGGTAAAAAGAGTGTAAGTGATTAGCCGGAAGTATTTAAATGGGTGAAATGGCGGTTTAAAGGGTGGTTTGGATAAGATGATGTGAGGGTTCAGAGGATGATGTGACAGGGGCGGTAAGGTTAAGCCATTTAAATAATCCGACATCATTAACAAAATCTTTACTTTTTACAGAGTGGGGCCCAAAAGATTTCCGTTACACAGTAAAATCCTTCTTCCGAGTATAAAGTATTTCCGAAGGTAAAGTTCTTCCGAAGGCAAATGTATTTCCGAAGGAAAATAAATTGCTTCCGAAGATACATGTTGCTTTCAAGTGAAAGTATTAAGTGCTTCGGAAGTAGATCTGAGATTTCCTCAATCGCTTCTTCCGAGACTTAGTATACTTCCGAGAAGAAAATTATCCTATGAGAAATTTGCTTCGGAAGTTATGCTAGATATCTTCCGAAGGCAAGTTTCTCTTCGGAAAAACTTATACTTAGTTAAATAAGAAAGGATCTTTTGTAACAGGGCTTAGATTGTATTGACATAAGACTTTACATATTGAAAAGGTTTTCAAATGAGATTGACTAGTCAATGTTTATCATCCCAATAGCTGTAATAAGATATTTAAATCTTTGTTCATCAAATGCTTTGGTGAACAAATCAGCATATTGTTCATTTGAATTGACTTTGACTAGTTTGATAAGATTTTTCTCATGAATATCTCTAATGAAATGATACCTGATGTCAATATGCTTTGTCTTTGAGTGCTTTACTGGATTTTCTGTGATGGATATAGCACTGTTGTTGTCAATGTGGATAGGAGTGCTCATGAAGTTGAATCCATAGTCAATCATCTGGTTTTGAATCCACAGCAGCTGAGCACAGCAACTTGCAGCAGCAATGTATTCAGCTTCAGCAGTTGATGTAGAGACACAGGATTGCTTTTTGCATTGCCATGAGATGATCCTTCCACCAAGAAATTGACATCCTCCTGATGTTGATTTCTTGTTGATGTTGCAGCCACCATAATCACTATCAGAGTATCCATAGAGATTAAAATCACTATTTCTTGGATACCAGAGACCTAACTTAGGTGCTCCTTTGAGGTATCTGAGGATTCTCTTGACAGCAATTAGGTGAGACACCTTTGGAGCAGCCTGATATCTTGCACAAATGCAAGTTGCAAACATGATATCAGGTCTACTTGCTGTAAGATACATCAGAGAACCAATGATTGCTCTATACTGATGTTGATCAGTATCCTCCCCCTCAGAGTCAGGGCATAAATCATGGTTTCTGGGTATGGGTGTCTTTGCTGCTTTACAATCCTTCATATCAAATCTCTCTAAGATGTCATTGACATACTTAGATTGATTGATGAAAAACCCTTCCTTCAGTTGCTTTACCTGAATTCCAAGGAAAAAGTCCATTTTTCCCATAGAACTCATTTCAAACTTCTTCTTCATAATGCTCTCAAAGTCTTTGCACATTTGGTCATTTGAAGAACCAAATATGATGTCATCGACATAGACTTGAACTAGCAAAATGTCTTTCCCAGACTTTCTGATAAAGAGAGTCTTGTCAATGGTTCCTCTAGTGTAGCCGTTCTTCAGAAGAAATTGAGACAATGTCTCATACCACAGCCTAGGTGCTTGGTGCAGCCCATATAGAGCTTTATCCAACTTGCACACATAGTTTGGATGCTGTGGGTCTTCAAATCCTGGAGGCTGGCATACATAGACTTCCCTATCTATATCCCCATATAGAAAGGCACACTTGACATCAAGCTGGTAGACAGTGAAATTCTTGGATGCAGCATAAGCAAGGAAGATCCTAACTGCCTCAAGTCTTGCAACAGGTGCAAAGACATCAGTATAATCAATTCCTTCCTCTTGAGTGTATCCTTGAACCACTAGTCTTGCCTTGTTCTTGATAATCAAGCCTCTGTCATCTCTTTTATTTCTGAAAACCCACTTGGTGCCTATAGGTACTTGACCAGATGGTAGCGGACATAGGTTCCAAACCTTCTGTCTTTTGAATTGAAGCAGCTCCTCTTGCATTGATTCAACCCAGCTACTATCCTTTAAGGCATCTTCCACCTTCTTGGGTTCCATTTGGGATAAGAAGCATGAGTACAGGCAGACATTCCCATTGTGAGTTTGTCCCCTTGTTCTCACACCCTCAGAGACTTCCCCTATGATGTTTTCAGCTGGATGAGTATTGTGAATTCTAAGTCTTGGAATCACCTCCAGCTGCAAAGATAAGTCCAAGTTGGACATATTTTGTCTGGAGTGAATACTTGGTCCAGCTGCTGTTTCAATCTCATTCAATGAGGACTGATTGAATGAAAGAGAAACATCATCATTTCTTTGCTGTGAAGCATCATTAACAGTTGCCTGTTCCTTCAAAATGCTGCTTCCATCAGCTTGGTGTTGTGTAGGATCACCTGAGGAGACTTGAGATCATCAGGTGAGTCCCTTGTTGAAGTTCCACTATTTCTTGAAATGGTTATACTGTCAGATCTTTCATAGTAGGAACTTGATTTGTTGTTCTTGGAGAACTTGGAGCAGTCTGGGAAGCTCAAACAGTTGTCTCATCAGAATTTCCTTGACACCCTTTTCCAGCTGAAACATTCTCACAAGATGGTTTAGAATAGTTTGGAAACAATTCTAAATCAAAATATGATCAGGCCATTCCCCTAACACAAGGAGTGTGCTCATTAACTACAATGTTGGAGGATTCCTCAAATTGTTGGTTTTTAATGTTATAAACCCTGTAAGCTTTAGAGTGGGAGGAATATCCAACAAAGATGGCATCATCTGACTTTTCAGCAAATTTTGCTAAATTGTCTTTTTGTGTTAAGTATGGTACACCTGCTGCCAAAGGACCTTAGAAAGCCAATGAACGGTGGCCTCTTGTTCCATAGCTCATAAGGGGTCTTTCCATGTGGCTTTACTACAAGAACTCTGTTCTGCACATAGCATGCAGTGCTGACTGCCTCTGCCCAGAATGTTAGAGGCAGCTTTGAATCAGCTAACATAGTCCGAGCAGCCTCAATAAGTGTCCTATTTCTCCTCTCAGCAACACCATTTTGTTGAGGAGTTCTAGGAGCACTGTATTGTCTGGCAATCCCTTTTGAGTTACAGAATGAGTCAAGAACAAAGTTCTTAAACTCAGTCCCTTGATCACTTCTGATTATTTTAACCTTGTGATCAACTTGATTTTCTATTTTAAAAAAAGATTTTAAAGTTTCAGCAGTTTCATCTTTAGTTCTTAAAAAGAATACCCATGTAAATCTAGTAAAATCATCAACTATCACAAGGCAATATGATTTCCTTCCAATGCTCATTATACTTGTGGGACCAAATAGATCCATGTGCAATAAGTGTAATGGAGTAGTGATAGAGTTAACAACTTTGGATTTATGAGAAGACCTGTGTTGTTTCCCTTTCAGGCAAGCAACACAGTTATCTTTGCAGAAAAATTCCTTTTAGGCAAACCATGTACCAAGTTATTTTTAGCCAATTTATTCATTGTCTTAAAATTGACATGACACATTCGTTTATGCCACAGTGTTGACTCATCACTATCAGCTTTGGAAAGAAAGCATGATACTTCTCCCATTGGGGAAGCATTGTTCATATCAAGCTTGTACATATCCCCTCTCCTGGGAGATCTAAGAAGCACCAATTCCTGAGGAATTGTCATCCCAGGTTTGAGGATGATGCACTCATGTTCTGTGAAAAGCATTTGATGCTTTTGATCACAAAACTGAGAAACACTTAACAGGTTGTGTTCAAGCTGTTTGACAAAATTAACTTTGTCAACTTTTAGTTTTCCATTGGATATACTTCCTCTGCCAGAAATATATCCTCCGGCCTCACCTCCAAACTGGACAGGACCTCCATCATAATGTTGAAATTGTTGAAGGAGAGATCTGTTTCCTTGTCATGTGCCTGGAGCATCCACTATCTACTATCCAAATGTTGTTATTCTTGTCATATGGATGTCCCTGCACATAAGGTGAGAAAATTAGTTTTGATTGGAAACCCAAGCCTTTTTGGTCTTGGGTTCTTCCAATGAAAGTGACATGATTGAACCAAATTTATGCATGGGGGTTCAATGGATGTCTTTGAAGAAGAGGTTTGGGCTACAGCATCTTCCTTGATCTTCCATTCCATCCCTTGGTTGATCATAGAAGATGAGCTTGATGAAGCTTTTGCAGCTTGGCATTCTTCCGAAGCTTCTTTCTTTTCGGAAGAGACCTTCACCACCTTTTCTTCCGAAGCAGTCTTCTTCTGGGATGGTTTCAAGGGAACTCTTTTGTGAGTCTTTGCAGCTTTTACTTCCGAAGCCTTTTTCTTCTCGGAAGAAGATTTTTCTTCCGAGACAAGCCTTGCTTCGGAAACAAGCTTTCCCTTTTTCAACACTTGAACCATCTGATATGGTCCAAATGTGAAACCTTCCCTGACTCCTTCTCTTTTAACATTATTTGCATAATGTGTGCTAGCAGGATTGTAATAACAATCTTTAGCCATGTGGTTTTGCAAACCACACATTATGCATGCAATGTTAATTTTCTGGGAATTGGAGGGTTGCTGTTTCTTGTTCTTTTTCTCTTCATCAGCAACCTTTCCCTTTAACTTCTGATCCTTTGGTAGGACAGGAGTACTGGTATTATACTCCTTTCCTGAATCAGAAGGTCCAACCACCTGGAATCCTGCTGATATGAATACACCTTTTGCTTTGGGTCTATCTTCAGCTTGGATTCAGCCACCTTCTTGGCAGTTTTTCTGGCTGCTTTAGCCCTGCTTCTTCTGGCTTTGGTGGTCAGATTGATCATCATTGGTCTGGGAGGGCTCAATTACCTGTTCCTTCCCTGTGATGTCATGGTCTCCACAGTTGCATCACTCTTTGACTCTTTACAAGGTGGGTCAACAGGGAACCTCTTGCTCTTCAGTACCACATCTTGGTTGTCTTACAGACTCATAAGAGTGTGGTGGAGCAATTTCATTGGTTCCCAACCCACTTTTGTTTTGATAACAAAGTTTGGAGTGAGAGGATGATGCAAGTATGGCTTGGAAGTTTTGCTCAGCAATAGCATACTTCCTGGCTTGAGCCTCAGCTGTGACAAGCTGGGCTTGAGCCTCAGTCAATTTGGATATTAAATCCTTGATTTGAGTCTTGTAGTTGGTGTGTTCATGTTTTAAAAGAGATACAGTTTTCTCTAACTCCTCAATTTTCTTTTGGTAGTCAGATTCAGCTCTCTTAAAATCAGATTTTAGCACATTTAAAGACTCAATATCGGATTTAATTTCCATATTGTAGTCCTGGTACAACTTAACCTTAGCAATGCAAGCAGGGGTACAGAGATGTTCATATACCTTATTTTCATCTGTTCCTGCCATGAGTGCTTGAGCAGGAGTCACATCTTGAACCATAAAGCTCCAGTCAACTTCTTGAGCCATAGCTGCAGTTTCAGTTGACTTCCCATTGGGCTTTGGTGTAGAAGGATGTGTGGAGGCCTGTGAGGTTCCCGGGTTGGACTTGGGAGCCTTGCATTCCCTTGCAAAGTGGCCAAGCTGGTTACAGTTGTAAACTTTAGCCTTGCTTTTGTCAAACCCAAACTTGCTAGTGATTGGGTTTTGAGGGAATTGCCTTCCAGTTCTCTTAAAGAACTTCTTCGCTCTGTAGGTAAGGAGAGCCATTTGCTGGACAATGTCCACATACTCTATGTCATCTGGACTAAAGCACTCAAGATCATCAAAGCAGAACTGATGATCATTGGAGTGTCCACTCCCTGAGACAAACGCACAGCCCTCCTGAAAGGAGCTCTGCTGAGCTTGATGAGACCTTGGAGTCTCAGGGAATGTGATGTAAGCCCAGATGAGCAAGATGGCTGCTGGGTGTATGACAGGTAATGCTGAGGTTGTGGGATGCCTGAGCCTTCAGCAACCATTAAAGCGTTGCTAGCAGGAAGGCTCAAGGGTCTGCTTGCTTGGTGACCCTTCTTGCTTTCCATTTCCAAACGGTATCCATCTAGGATCCCATAGAGTTCGGTCATGGTGAGAGTGTTTAAATTCTCTGTTCTCTTAATGGAGACACAGTAGAAAGTCCACTCATTGGGTAGAGCACTCATGAACTTCCTGGTAAGGTCTCTTAGTTCTTGAGTGATTCCCACAGATTGGAGGGAGGAGATAAGATCCATATACCTGAAGTATTGCTGGCTAAAAGTTTCTCCAGCAATATAGGTGAAGTTCTCGAACTGCTGCTTCAGTGAGTCCTTCTTTGAATCATTAGAGCTCGAGTACATCTGAGCAAGTGCATCAAAGAGTTCTTTGGCTGACTTGCAGTGCTCAAACCCCACCATGATGGAGTTTGGGATTGCAGTCATGAGAACAGTCATGGCATTGCTGTCAATGTCGAGCCTCTTCCTATCTTCATCAGAGTAGTCTTCGACATCCTTCTCGATCATGGCACCGTTTCCACCAGCAACTTTTGGCTTGTACGGGCCATTCACGATGGATTGCCACATCTTACTATCCTGGTATCTGATAAAGCCTTCCATTCTTCTGCTCCAGGACCTGAAGTTTTCAGGATCGATGATAGGAGCTTTGGTCATCGTTCCCATTTCTACTTCAGATTTGTTGAGGGCCATTTTTGAGTGAGGTATAAGGAGGAGTGAAAAACTTGGTTGATTGGGATGGTAAGATCTTACAATCAAGAGCCTAAAAAGCTCTGATACCAATTGCAGGATCGGGTTTTGTCACTTAACACTTGTTTTCTCTCAAACTCACTTATAATTGTCACTCAAACAAGATGAAGCAATGTCTTTTGCAAGAGTTGATAGTAATATAATAAGTAACAACAAGCAGAAATATTTTCAAGGCACTTGTATATATTATTTCTCAACTCAAGATTACAAGACACTTACAAGCATACTACAAGAGTTACAATGAGAAACTATATATACTAGATCCTACAGCCGGTTATACTTGATACCAGCTGGAAACCTAAGACTAAAGCATATACTACAATGCTATAGTTAAGGTATCTTAGATAAAGTATTATCTAAGATATGGTAGTCATGACATGTCCATGACTTACCTTTTGTCACCAACTAAAGATGGCAACTGTACTTAACATGAAAAGGTAAACAGTAGATTAAAGTATGGTCAACTACATGGCTTTTGAGAAAACGCCATGCAGTATCTCAGAGATTTGCAGCGGACTGTCAGACAGACCATACTTATGTCTACTGGATAATAGAAGTGTTCTTCCGAAGGTTAACTGGCTTCGGAAGAACAAGTTCTTCCGAAGCCACTTATACTTCGGAAGATGCTTCTATGCTTCCGAGGCTTTAAGGACTTCTTTATTCTTCGGAAGTTGACTTCAGAACTTTGTCTTCAAGTCTTGAACCTTCGGAAGTAGCTTCTATACCTTCGGAAGTTGGAGTTCTCCTTCGGAAGTGTATTTTACACTTAGACTTCGGAAGAACTCTTTCTTCCTTCGGAAGTCCCACACTTGGCTTCGGAAGTCCTTTGCATGTAGTACTCAAAATCTTCTAAGTGTTATTGTTTTGGTTGCAACAGCCTCTTATGATCCAACAACAACGAACCTAGCCGTGTCCAAAATGAAGCTAAGATGAATGAGATATCGATGCTCGAAGTTGTGTAGTTGAAACACAAAAGTTGTGGAATTACTAAGAGAAATTCTTTATCCCACATTGGAGGAATTGTAAACTATAAAATAGTTTATAAGTAGGATTTTCCATAGGTTTGTGTTCTCACATATGATTTCTCACAAGGGTGCGTGGCACCCAACGCGCCCGCGCCCGCACCCGAGCACGGGCTCGGGTCGAGGGCGATAGGCGAAATAGACAGTCTGTTCACATTCCTCCTAATAACTCGTAATCATTCAGGCTTTAACTATGAGACTCTTGACTTAGAAGTTGGTAAATGCCTATGAGCTCACTTGCATATATATACAAGACTTGGTGTTTTGTGGAAGGTGCACTTACATGTTTCACTACACATAACAAGAAGAATTTACTGCTTTCTTGTAACTTCGTACTCTAGTTTCAGGTATTTGTTTTAGGTGCTAGGCTGCTCCGGCAGTACTTCTGCTCCGGCTGTTGTACACTGGGAGACAGACGGGATTCACCTGAGTGGCCTGAAATCTGTTTCAAGGGACTTTTGTTTAACAGAAATCCTCAGCCATTTGTTTTGTTTATCTGTTTCATCTGCTACTTATCTTACATTTTGTATTTAGCTTTTTTGTATTGTAATCAAAGTTTTATCAATAAATTGTTTGTTTTATTTTGTGAACGATGTTCCTACGTATATAACACTAAAATATATTGTTTACAGTGAGTGGCTGCCTCCTATCTCACACATAAGTCCACCTTTGCATGGGTATAATATAAACATTTTAAAAGGGTCCTAATAAAGGGACACCCCAAGTTTTAAATCGACACCCACCTATACGCCGCGTGTGGGTCCATACGCGGCGTATAGGTCCCCCTCATTAATGCCAATTAATGCCAAGAATTTCACGTCACATCAGTGACCCTATACGCCGCGTATGGACCCATACGCGGCGTATAGGCTTTTCAGAGACAAAACTGGCAAAGTCAAATCAGTCAGGTTTATACGCCGCGTATGGACCCATACGGGGCGTATAGGCCTGGGTCGTATGGTGTGGTACGCATCTCCACCGACACCTATACGCTGCGTATGGATCCATACACAACGTATAGGTGTCGGTGGGGATGCGTACCACCCTATACGACCCAGGTCTATACGCCGCGTATGAGTCCATACGCGGCGTATAGTCTCGCTGAATGACTGATTTGACTAAAGCCTATACGTCGCGTATGGACCCATACGCGACGTATAGGCTTTTTTTCGAATTGTAGTGACGCGACTTAAGATTCTTTCGATTATATATAAACGCATCGAGTATCAAACGAATGCGTTCATATTTCGTTATGTGGTTCAACATTTTCTTCTGTCACATAATTACTCGGTAAACATTTGATTCTATTTCATTAAGTATTTGCATACATATATACATATATTTGAATTGCATTCTTAAAAAATCGTTTCAACTAACTCGGGTTGCATCGATGCTAGTCGGTTACGGTAAACTTATTAAAATTTAAGCTTTTTTATCATAACCGACTAGTATCGTGGAACCCGAGTTAGTTGAAATGATTATTAAGTAATTAAGACATTTATGTGTACGTAAGTATGTATATAAAAGAAATAAGAGTTATAGTTTTAGAGAAAAATTATTATTTTGAAGAAATAGTTGAACCACAAAACTCTATTTCTTAAAAAAATTTCATTTGTCTTATAGGACTGCCACGGAACGTTTAGCACGGTTGAATTTGAAGTGATCCAAGATTATTCTTTCGTTATGTCGTTTTGGGATAGTAACTATTTGTTTGGTGAATATTCAAGCGTTTCGTACGTGGCAGATAGTAATCAAGATGATTCGTACGTTCAATCTGCTTACGAATTGCCAGATTTAAACCAACCTTATGTTCCCGATGATGAGTTCGAGTTTTGCCGAGAATCAAGTTATGACCCGCAACAAAGTAATATAAACTATCTCTCGAGTGCTGAAAATCAAAACACGAAAATATCGTTTGAAACATGTCAAGAATTTTTATCACTCGATGAGCTAGTCTATTGGGTTGTTAATAGGGGACGTGATAATGGTTATGTTATTATTACACGAAGATCGAAGAAAAAGGAAGGTCAGGTCGTAAAGGTGTGGCTTATTTGTGATCGTGGTGGTGAACACAAAAGTAAAGCAACAATTAGACGATCTGGTAGCAAAAAAATCGGATGTCCTTTTAAATTAGTGGGGATATACGACAACAAACATCGTTCGTGGAAATTAGAGGTGAGAAATGACGAACATAACCATGATCCCGCTCAACATATGGAGGGGCACCCATTTGTAAGAAGGTTTTCTCAAAATGAATTCAATTTGGTGGAACAACTTACTGATCAGAACATGGAGCCTCGTAACATCTTATCAGCTTTGAAAAAGCAAAATCCAAATAACGCATCCATAACCAGAGACGTATACAACGCTCAATATAAGATAAGAAGTGAAAAGAAAGTCGGTGAAACACCAATGCAAGTTTTAAAAAACCTTTTATATTCTAAAGGGTATGTTTATTACACCCGAGAAGATCCCGATACAAATACCGTAGAAGATATAATTTTTTGTCATCCAAAATCATACGACACTTAGCGTGCATTCCCGCACGTGCTGATGATAGACGCGACGTATAAAACAAACATGTACAAACTTCCGTTTGTTCAGATTGTTGGTGTGACCTCGACACACAAGACATTTTGTGTTGCTCATGCATTTATTAGTAAAGAATGAGAAGATAATTTTGAGTGAGTGCTTAATAGATTGAAAGATACGTTAAACAGGTGTATGAAGCCGCGAAAGTCATAATAACAGACAGAGATCTTGCTTTAATGAACGCATGTGTTAAAGTACTTCCAAATGCTTCAAAGTATTTATACAGGTGGCATATTAATGAGAATATCACGAAACATTGTAAAGCAAGTTTTCCGAAAGATGACTGGCGAAAGTTTAAATATGCATGGGCACGTTTGTGTGAGTCTCCCACGGCGGAGATTTACGAGTATAACTATAACCTTCTTTACGAACAACTAGTTGAAGCGAAGCGAGAAAGTAAGTTTTTCATTACATACATACATACATACAATACTATTAAATATAACGCTTAATTTGATTTTTTTTAATATATTTTCAGGAGTATTGTCATATATAAACAAAAACTGGTTAGAAAATTACAAGAAAATGTTTGTATCAGCCTGGACTAACTCAAACCGCAATTTTGGCCAACACACAACAAACAGAGTCGAGAGTCAACATGCAAATTTAAAAAGATATCTTAAATCAACAAATAGCTCACTGGATAGACTTGTGGAGTTTGTTGATCAATTGGTGAACGCACAAGAGGTAAATTTAAAAGAAAGTTTTGAGACAAGCAAAATTAAAATTATGACTCATCATAATCTCCCGTTGTTTGATTACCTACGAGGCAAAGTGTCACACAAAGCTCTTGATTTATTAGTTGCCGAAAACACTAAATTGCATGTGATGCGCTCAGCAAATGCAACGTGTGGTTGTCAACTTTTCAGTAGTTGTGGGTTGCCTTGTGCTTGTCGGCTGGAAAAATATGAACATTCTGGTAATAGTCGTTCCATATTTATCATTTTTTTGTTACAGTAATGATTTTATATAGATTTATAATTTATAATGCAGGCACTAAAATCCCATTAGATGCAATTGATGTGTTTTGAATGAAGCTTGATACAATTAAACCATCATTTATGGAGAATGAAGAAGTCGATTTTGAAAAAGAAATGTAATGGGTGAAACAACAAATAATGTCACAACCCGCTCCTGTAAAATTTAGTTTGGTGGAAAAAATAAAAAAAATTGTGTATCCATGGAAAAATAACAAAAAACCACCTGTTATTCAAACAGATATTCGTGGTCGTCCAACTTTAAAGGTTCAACAGCAAAAGCTAGACACTCAACATAGTACGTGTGACATACCAAGACATAGCTCATTTATCGGAAGAACAACCTCAGCAGTAAAGTCTCAGAAGCCTGTCATACAACGTAGTCGTTCCACATCGTCTAAGGTGTCACAAAGTACCAATGACTTTTCATCGATTGTCAGAGATCAGCAATTACACAATATAAACAGGTTAAAGAATTGGATTCCTTCAATCTTTCATCAGTATATTTCACGTATACGAGATGTTCGACCCGATGGTAATTGTGGTTTTCGATCTATAACTTTAGGGTTGGGTTTAATGAAAATAAATGGATGTATGTGCGTCAACAACTTTTAGAGGAGTTGGACACATATGAATTGAGTTACAGAGAAGTTTTCGATACTTTATACGTCGGACAGTATAATGAATTGCGTCACACAATAGATTGGCAACGTGTAGAACCTGCGCCAGAAGAACATTGGATGATAATGCCGTATACGGGAATAGTAATTGCTCAAAGGTTTGGTGTTATTCTTCATCTATTAAGCAATAACGGTTGTCAAACATTTTTTCCCTTATGGGCTGATCCGAACAGTATGATGCCTCATCATGTCGTTTCGATTGTTCATGTCAACAATAATCATTTCGTCCACGTTAAATTAGAAGGAGATTATCCGATGCCTACATTAAGTAATCTTTGGATTCTTAACCGAAACGTACGTGCTGCAGAATGGGAGATTATGTATAGGAGTCGTATCTCGGCATACAATACAATAATAGAAGCTAACCGAGGTCCCCCAACTTATATAAATTTATTTTAAAAAAAAATCTATACGCCGCGTATGGACCCATACGCGGCGTATAGCCTCCCGGACCCATTAAAGGGACATCTCCTCACAAACTCACCCCACCAAACTTTTCCAGACCAAAAAACTCTCTCGTATAGATTGATACTACACGTATTGTTCGTTGATTTCTCTACATTCACTAGTTCAGGTATGTATTATTGTTCTTATACCTTTGTTATGTTAATCGTACGCTTATTTAAACGTTAAACTGATGTTTTATGCGCTAAAGAAATAGATCTGCAAACTGGTTGAGGAACTATACGCGGCGTATAGAACTATACGCAGCGTATAGTTCATAGGTTGAAGATAACCAGTAGTTGGGTACCTATACGCGGCGTATAGGTCTATACGCGGCGTATAGGACCCATACGACACACACAATACCATACGTGGGTACCTATACGCGGCGTATAGGTCTATACGCGGCGTATAGGACCCATACGACACACAACACCCATACGTAGCAACCCTATACGCGGCGTATAGGGCTATACGCGGCGTATAGGTACCCTATATCCGGTCTTAAAAATTTTTCGTTTTCTTTTGCAGATATGTCTTCCGATTCTGACGTTGAGGTTGAGGTTGATGTTATTGCCAATCATCCATGGCTACAGTTTGAGCACGGTACTATTAAGCACGCAAAGTGCTCAAAATTCATTCGTATGAAGATCGGTCATCAAAAGGCAGTGGATTGGGAGGTGATGGCCGAAGTTGGGGAGCGCGATAGACTCGCTGGGATTATTGGATATAATACGCCATGGAGTCGATTATTTGAGTTGGCGTTCTTACCTTCATACCGAGAGCTGACGGTGGAGTTTTTATCCACCTTTATTTATGTTCGTCCTGATGAGATGGTGGAGGACGATGAGCGATCTAAGATTTCGTTTCGGCTATGTGGACGATTTCATCAGATGTCGATTGAGGAGTTTGCAGTTCTCTCGGGACTTTATTATGAGCCGGAGACCGTTACCCCTCTATTTACAGAGGGAATTACTGAGATGGAGGAGACCCGATTGAGATATTGGTAGCCTCAAATTATCGGCTGTCCGTTTCAGATGACTAAGGGCAGGGTCACTGGTATTAGAGATCCTCTTATCCGTTACTTGCATCTGATGATCGCCACATCCATCACGGGACGTGGCAAGAGTCGGGAGTGGTGTACCATTCCCGACTTATTTTACCTTTATTGTTTGCTTACGGGGACCAGGTGCAACCTGGCGAGATGTTTAGCTGAGTATTATGCTTCATATTATCATCGCCAGGAGCGAGGAGCGGTGTATGGCGGCACGTACTACGATGATTGCACGTTGTCTTGGTTATTTTCCTGCCCATACTGCTGACGTATCCCCTCCGATCGAGCCGGAGAGATTAGATCGTCGTACATTATACGGCATGCGTATTATACGCCAGTTTCCGGGTGGCATACGGTTCTCTTTTCGACCCGGTGAGATCTGGCATCCTGCACCTGTTCAGCAGGTCGGCGATGACCATCCACAGCAGCAGCAGGAGCATATTCCGCATTTTCAGCCGCCGCACGACCAGCCGCCTCCTCAGCCACAGTTCCCTCGGCATATTTATAGAGATGTAAGGGTGTCTGCACGTATTGAGACATTTATGCAGGAGATTAACACGGGATTACGGGATCAGGGTCGTCGCCTCGATCGAGTTGAGGATCTTATGGATTGGCACGTTCAGCTTGAGATTGCACGAGCCCTTGCTGCTGGTATTGATCCTCCAGACTTGCCACCGCCTCGACATTACCCAGATTCACCGTAGTTTTATTTTGTTAATTGTACTTTTATTTTGTTATGTATTTAAAAACTTCGTTATTTAATGTTTGTTTTGTTTTATATGTTTTATTTGTTAACTAAGATTAAAAATTATCGATTAATATGTTACAAAATATAACTTATACGTAAAGTGTCAACCAAATTTAACGTAAAAAATAAACACGACAAAAGTAACCCATACGCGATATACTCCCTTCACAAATACATAGAAATATTGCAGAAAAAATTGTTTGACCCTATACGCCGCGTATGGACCCATACGCGGCGTATAGCCTCACCGACACTCGTGTGACACGCGTCTTGTCAGTGTCTTGTCAGAATATACCCTATACGCCACGTATGGGCCCATACGCGGCGTATAGGGAATATTTCGCAACCCTATACGCCGCGTATGGACCCATACACGGCGTATAGGGTCAAAGGGGTGTTGATTTAAAATCGGTGGGTGTCCAAATAAAACCACCCTTTTAAAAAAATACTTTTGCTGCCTAAAGAACAAGAAAAACTATAAAAGACATTACCACTCTTCTACCCAAGTTTCAATGCGAAGCTTGTAGCAACTAAATTTGTTTGTTGGGATGATGCAACTGATCACTGTTTGGGCTTAAGGCAGACTGGGCTCGTTAATTCATGTTGGGTCTAACTTGACCGATGAATGCCCATTCACTCCATATATTTGCATGCATATTTAAATAGTGAAAGTTCAAATTTGTGCAGGTTTGGTGTATGTTTTCCTAGTAGTAGGAAACGCTGCTAAAAAAATAAAATTTCTTGAGAGGTTGTTAGTTAAAGATGTAAACACCAATAAAGAGCTACTGCTAATTGTTAGTTAATGATAGTTAGGAAGGAGTTGTACATAAGAATGTAAACATCTGTAACTACCGAAGGTAATTCGACAATTAAACCAATTTCTCTAATGTCTGAATTTCATCCTTCAGGTCCTACCTTACACGGTGATCTCGAAAACGAATATATATATATATATATATATATATATATATATATATATATATATATATATATATATATATATATATATATATATATATATATATATATATATATATATATATATATATATATATATATATATGGGTGCATATATAGACCTTAGTAAATGCTTAATATCTAGTGGTTCTATAATTAAAATATGTTATTTGATACTATATTGTTTCAAGCGTTTCAAACTTTAAGAGCTCATGAATGGTATTCTCATTATCATGCACAACACATAAGTTGCTTCCACCAATAATAATATTTTATAAAGCGAAAAGATTAGCGATACATCAGATCATATAATAATGAAGTAGGAAACGTATATGTAAATCACCATACAATCAAACGATGAAAAATTAAGTGGAAATTAACGACAATATTTGTACTAGTAGTAAAATGAAAACTAAACGAGTCATCACAAAAGTACTTCTCTATGAAGAAGGAATAGGAAAATCAACTCAGGAATGGTCGGCTAAGGCAGGTGATGGACTTCACCTTTTGTAATTAAGGTTTTGAAATCTCAGGAATAATGGGCTTTGCAAGTTCAGGAACTTTAAGCTTTGGAATCTCTGGAAGTGCTGCTTTTGGAAGCTCAGGAACTTCAGGCTTTGGAAGCATAGGGACCTTGGGCTTAGGAACCTCGGGTAGTATAGGCTTGGAAATCTCTGGAAGTTTAGGCTTGGGAATCTCTGGAAGTGTTGGTTTTGGAAGCTCAGGAACTTCAGGCTTTGGAAGCACAGGGACCTCGGGCTTGGGAACCTTAGGTAGTGTTGGCTTGGGAATCTCTGGAAGTGTTGGCTTTGAAAGCTCAGGAACTTTAGGCTTTGGAAGCGCATGGACCTCGGGTTTAGGAACCTCAGGTAGTGTAGGCTTGGTAATCTCTGGAATTGTTGGCTTTGGAATCTCGGGAAGGGTAGGCTGTGCATTCTCAGTAGTTGTCTTTTGAAGCATAGGAACCTCATGCTTTGGAACCTCAGGAAGTTTAGGTATGGGAATCTTGGGAAGTGTAGGCTTTGGAATCTCTGGAAATGTTGGCATAGGAGGCACAGGAACCTCGGGTTTTGGAACCTCAGGAAGTTTAGGCTTTGGAATCTCTGGAAACGTTGGTTTAGGAATCTCGGGAAGTGTAGGTTTTGGAATCTCTGGAAACGTTGGCTTAGGAATCTCGGGAAGTGTAGGTTTTGGAATCTCAGGAAGTGTCGGCTTTGGGATCTCGGGAAGTGTCAGCTTCGGAAGCTCTGGAACCTCTAAAAGATTACGTGCCTCTGCAATGATTTTTCCACCACCGGTCGATACTAGAGTGATGGACAGTAGTATCATGAGGAAGGAATTGAGGTTGTAAGGCGCTATTGATGTTGTAAAAGGAGGAGATTAGAGGGATATATAGGAAGCTAAGAAAGTTTTTTAAGTTGGCTAAGAAGCATTTGTTATATTGGTTTATATAGAGGAGGTGGTATGTGGATAATGGTGATAGGTAGATAAGTTGGTAGAAAATGTATAGAAATTCGAAGTGTTAGTTCAGCTTCTCATCTGTACATGGTGGATTGGCAGATTGCCAGAAGTGAATTGGAAAAAAATAATACATATTTGTATATTTATAAGGCGCGCTAGCTTTAGTATGGTATGTGTGACTTGTTAGTCAATTTAATGAGATAAAAATTATATGCTTCAATCCCTACATATCGTAAGCAATATAAAAGATTATTTTATTGTCGGTAGTAAAAATGAAAAAAATGATAAGCACACGTTAGTTCTAAGTTGTTAAAGTTTCGTAGATACTGAATGTTAAATATTTAGACCGAATGATATATGGTTTGTATATGATGTAAGTTTTTGCTAAATTTTAAGAATTATTATTTTATCTTTAATGAAAAAAATGATTAATTTATGTTTCAGTTTGTTCAGACTTTAAGTGATGTTATCTTATCTTTAATGTTTTAGTATATATGTCAGCATGTTATTTTGATGCGCTAAGATAAAATACATTTATATAATAATAATTATTAACGTTATTTATGTATTATTATGACTGTATAATAAGCTTCAAATGTTGTATTTTTAATTTTCATTTAGTCAATAAATTCTTAAGTGTTGAGTCAACCTTTTAAACTAACTTATATATAGTAATTATTAACTTTGATGTGATTATTGGTTGTATAGTGGGTTGTACCACCTTTTATATCTTTTAATTTTTAACTTTTTATTTAAGCTCAATACTTTTACACATTTATAATTTAGCGTTAATATTTTTTTAATTTCAAATTTGGTCTATATACTTTTCATATTCTATAAAATTTTCATTTTACGTTTCGGTTTAAATTTTACGTGTTAACACGGACTACGTGTGTTTGTGGTTCAACGTTTTTACACTTATTTTTTCCTCGTTTAACGACCTCGTTGCAACATGTTTTTCCTAGATCGATGTACTTATTGTTTTATATGTTTATGTTTCATCTGTATGGTTTAACGTTTTAACGTCTAGTTTTCATTTGCTGTATTTTTTTTTTTAATTTTTGTTCTAATACGAGCTTTTCGATGTTGATGATCATTGGTGGTAGTGTGTCATTGGTGTTATTTAACATGATTTTATGCATCCAGTTGCAACGCATGAGAGCTCAATACTAGTTATATTTAACTAACAACAAAATTATTATTATTAAAATTAAAATGTTAATAGTGTTATAAGCGAAAACACAAAGATAACGTAACTAACAACAAAATTATTATTATTAAAATTAAAATGTTAATAGTGTTATAAGTGAAAACACAAAGATAACGTGTAACAACTTTACGTGTAAATACAGAACGAATTTTAAATCATTCTTTTCCCAACCAACTAAGTTATAATCTTTCCAAATCGAAAGGCCAAATGCTAAAACTAACGGCCAAATGCTAAAACTAACAAGATAGACTAAAATCTTCATTTATTCTCCATATTTCTTCACTTTTCACCAAAATAAAAGTTATACGTGTCATTCATTTTATCTTTATAAATAAACACTACTAAACAAATAAGTATTATTAACGGATTGTTACCAATCAAGGGACAAATCCGTTGGAATTGTGGATGACTAAAAAATCTACCAATTTCCTGGTTATGCAATTTCATAAAATATGTCACTATCCCTTATAGCTTAAAGTTAACAATACTCACGCCTAAGGATTCCCACTTAATTGTTTCAAAAGAGTTTCTGAAGAATTAGCTCTCAATATATGTCGGTGCATTTGAGATAAGACTTCTGAACAAATCTCCTTATGTTTTTCAGACGTTTGTTAGTGTTGTCATTTACCAACGAATAGAGTGTCGATAATCTGCTAGTAAATATGTATATGAAAAAAAAAACCATAAGTAATCGTTAATCTGTAGAACTTTCTATGAATACCCGGAGTGCTAAATGTTGAGTCTCTCATGCCTAAAAATGACGATCTTCCTATTTGAAACATGATTAAATGTTGTTTTGGCATGGTTTGATAGAAGATATAATATGGTAGATCATTAATAGTTGTTTTAATTGGTAGTCTTCAAATTTAAATACTCTGCTATAGGGACGTATTCTGACAAGGAAAAAAACGGTTGGAATTGATGGTCTCAAAATGTGAATTACGCTGAAGGGGGTGTCATCAGGTTCAGCTCGCGGTTTGACGGGTGACACTACCACCAACCATCAGGTCAAGAAGATAGAGGTTGGTCAAGTTCACCAACTCGTTGAAAACACATCCCATATAGTTGTTGAAGGTGTTGAAGGTGGGGACGGCTAGGGGGCTGGTTATTTAATTAAAAAGATGAGCCTCTTGTGTTCCCCAATTTATACAACAAATAGATCCCGCTCTAATACAATTTATATTTAAAATTTCACAATGAGCATATTGTAATCCGATCCCAACCATTCACCTTCTTCAAGCTACAATGGTGATTTTTCAGTTTCTTGTGTTGGTTGGCGTCGTAACACAAGAAGAAGAACCGGATATGACAACCTTCAAGAAAAAAATAATAATAAAGATACATGTCATGTGATCGGATAAAAGCACACACTATCTAAATGGATGAATATTTAATGGATAGTCCAAAGTACAATGATGATACGTTTAGAACAAGATTTTGTATGTCAAAATTATTATTTATGAAAATCGTTGACAATATAAGCGTGTGTTTTGAATGGTTTTAAGAAGGGTACGATGGTAGAGGTAAAATGTATTTTTTTGCAATCTGAATGCACATCCGCTATTCATTAACTCGCTTACGATAATGTCTCTGAATTTTACGATAAGTATTTCGATATATCTACTAAAACGTCTACATCATTTAGAATACTTTTGGAATTGTATTATTAGCTTATACAGAAAGAATATTTAAATGCATTGACTTGCCATGACATTGTACTTTTTTACAATACATATGAAAATTATCATAATCTTCCAGTGATGATTGGGAGCATAGATTGTATACATTAGGCGTGGAGAATATGTTCGAAATAGTTGTGTCACACCCCAACCAACGGCGGAATCATCGGGGCGGACAAATGGAAGACGATTGCTCATAACACATGGAACTAATTAAGTAGAAATAATATTAAATATCATTATTCATTAAACATTACAAGACAAATAAGTAGTTACAAAACAATCAAGATACAACCAATAACATAAGACTTTCAATTTAATCTAGGTCCAAGTCCTATATGAGCACAAGAAGATCTTCAAGTAGAAAACCTGAAACATGTTAAAAATAAAAGGGTCAACTATAAAGTTGGTGAGTTCCCATGGTTTAAACACACGCATATATATATATATATATATATATATATATATATATATATATATATATATATATATATATATATATAAGGGTTACAAGTATCAATTCATGTTCATGGTTACAAGTTAGCAAGCTTATAGAACACATACAGTTACAACCAAACCTCGACTTGATTACAAGTATATAAGATTGGCTAAGTGTATTTGGTTCCCATGATGAACAAGCATATGTCATCAGGAGTCGGCAATACATCGACTTTAGCACCAAATAGGCTTGTCAGGCCCAAAGATCTAAGACGTCGTCAGGCTAGCAATAGTTAATGATTGTAAACAAAATATGTATCTCATATAAGACTTATAATAATACAAATAACCATGACAAAAAGGTAAAGATGAATTGCATGTGCATTTACAAGTATCAAGATGCTTACAAGTGTAAGTTTATAAGGTTAACATGTTTCACCCCAAAAGGTGTGAAATAAAATAAAAAGGGGTATGGAGAACTCACATGGAAAACTCACAAGTATAGTGATGGTTGTAGAGTACATAAGAAAGCTTGGATGTCAAGAGTCAAATGTGATGTCCTAAATGATAAAAAAATAATAAATTGAGGTTGTAATTCATTACAAGAAGTTAGGAAGTTTGGGGAATGCTAAAAAGCGAAAGGTAGATTGAAAAAGGATTATTGCATCAATTTTAGATTCTGGACAGAATATTTGGTATGTGTTTGAGCAGGTTTTAAAAATAGCAAACGGTTTCATAAAATTGTAAAAATTTATACTTGACTAGTTCAAAGTCTCCCGGACAACTTTCATTCAGAAATATATTTATGAAAAGATCTTTAAATAGGTCAAACAAGCATCACAAGACAGAAGGTGCTGAAATGCGCATTTATCTTGTGAATGCTATTATTGAGTCGTCCGATTGAGTTTGAAGACGTATAAACTGTAGTTGAAAAGGTAATTCAATGAAATTAACATTGGAGTCTGAGTTTACCCAAATTTAGTTTGTTATGATCAAGTTGGTCGGTTGAAGTAAGACTATATTCTGCCAGAAATGTAGTAAGGCACTTATGTGCACTTTTAAAATTGTTAATACATGAAACGGGTTAGAACAATTTATTATGTCAATATATGGTATATTAGTCTTCATTTGAGTTATAAAAATATTCTAAGACTTTGGAATAGCCATCATTTAGAACAATAATCTTGCGGAATAACCGAATGCGGCGGCATAGCCGTCCATATGCAAACGAGATTCTTTGTTTATGTTAGTGTGTTGTTAGCTTAATTTAGGAATGTTAGTGATTGTTATAAGATTAGTGATTATTAAAATGTTAATGATCAAATGATAATTATTAAAATAAAAAGAGATTTGGTAGAAGAAAGAATAATAGTAAGAACATAAAGTCATGAAAACAATTGGATGTTAGGATGATTAAAATGTATAATATAAAAGTAATAAAAGATTACCTTAGTATTAAGAATTCTTGAAATTTCTTGTAAAATAAAATTCTTCAAATTGGTCATAACCAATAGATGAAAAAAATATATGAGAGTGAGATTTTTAGAGAATGAGCAAATGAAAAGTGAGACCTAAGCCTTGCTTTTATACTTGAGGTTAGGAGGAGGTTATGAATGGTGTTGATGGTGATTTATAATTCTTTTAAAAGGGGGTTATGATTGGAATTTAAAATAAATATATAATTAAATAATTTAAATAAATAAAAGAATAATTATAATTTAAAATATAAATTCTTGAAGACTCTAATTTTAACAACTTTTTTTTATAAAATATTTATAGACTTTATAAAACCAATTTGAATAATCAATCAAATTATTTATTTGTTAATCTTTATAACTTTTATAAAACTTATAAACTTTATAGTTTGATTATTTATTTTCAGTATTTAAAATTCATAATTACTAATAAAACTTTATATAAGTTTATTAAAATTCATTTTATAACTTTATAAGTTTTAATAAGTCTTTTTCATTTAGTTATTTTTTATAACATGATTAATAAACTTTATAATTTTATGAAAAAGAATTATTTATCAATCAATAAGTTGATTACATATTTAATGTATTTGATCCATTTATTAAGTAAATTAATAATGGAAGCTCAAAATAAGTTCGGGTTTGGGTTATAATTTGGAAAAATGGCGGATGTTACAGTCTCGCCTACTTTAAGAAATTTCGTCCAGAAATTTAATCACAAGGGGCTAATTTCAAGGAGACGAGAAGAATTAGATTTCATTTCATGTTCACAAGGGAACTCTTGGAGGCGTTTAAATTCAACAAATTTAATTATGATGTTATGCTATGCTTAAGTTTGTTCAATTTCATGATTCATAATTTCATGTGTTTCTTGGTAAAGGGTACAATTAGTTTAGAATTGTAATTCATAAACTTTTATATTCTAGATGGTTCAAGGCGACTAGGAAGGTTTTATCACGAATACAACACCAAGTTTTAGATCGATACGTAACTCGACTTAACGAACATGAGAAATAAGTTCAAGATATTTTTGGATGGGTTATAAATTTCATAAGAGCTTCTCAAGCAAATAAATTTAACAAGGTTTTTAGATGATCAATTCTTGTTTACTATTTCGTTGAGGTTTTCAAAGTTTCATTAGTTTAACGTTGATACGAGAATCATTTTTGTTAGGATTAAAGATTCGATTTAAAAGGAGAGCATCATTGTAATAGGAGTGCGGTTTTGAGGGGAAGGCATTCGGAAAGATTATTAAAAGTCTTTACGAGAATTGGGTAATGATTTTTAAGATTCAAAAAGACAAGATCAAAGATAAGGCGATTTAAAATAACAAGATGTTTCGAGTGTAACGTTCGGTTACAAACCAAAGAATTACGTTGACTTATCAAAGTATTAGGTCAACTACAACCTTAATGGAGACATGCATACCTATAAGCGGACACTCACCCCAAGGGTTCCCAGGTAAGGTAAACGGATTCATAGGTTGATTTTATATGAATACCTTGCCTAGACAGAACACCTCGAGATACATGCGTCACGCTCTTCCAACATTACATGTTTCAAGTTGTAAGACACAAACTTTGACGTGACTTGAAAATCACGAATAACGATTCAAAGCTCATTTTAAAAACCATTTGATTTAGGCACATAAGGCCTTAGAATATGATTTAAGATACGTGTTTGCATTGATAAGATTCAAGGTATAAGCATAAATACATAAGGCATATAATCACATAATCAAGTATAAACACATAAGGCACATAAAATCCTATTTAAGCATATGAAATACATGAAAGGACTCATGTGTGAGGGTACTTAGTTATAGTCTAGGTCATTTCATTTTTAATAACCTAAATCCCTATAACCATGGCTCTGATACCAATCTGTCACACCCCGACCAACGGCGGAATCATCGGGGCGGACAAATGGAAGACGATTGCTCATAGCACATGGAACTAATTAAGTTGAAATAATATTAAATATCATTATTTATTAAACATTACAAGACAAATAAGTAGTTATAAAACAATCAAGATACAACCAATAACATAAGACTTTCAATTTAATCTAGGTCCAAGTCCTATATGAGCACAAGAAGATCTTCAAGTAGGAAACCTGAAACATGTTAAAAATAAAAAGGGTCAACTATAAAGTTGGTGAGTTCCCATGGTTTAAACACACGCGCATATATATAATATATATATATATATATATATATATAGATATATATATATATATATATATAATATATATATATATATATATATATATATATATATATATATATATATATATATATATATATATATATATATATATATATATATATATATATATATATATATTGTAAGGATTCCTGAAGTCTGATGCAACCCAAAACAGCTTAAGTGTCTCAGCAACATGCACTAAGTACTGAAGTGAAGAATGCTTCGGAAGTTTTACACAAAGCATTAGAAAATACTCTAAGTGTAAAATCTTCCGAAGCCAAGACCAATATCTTCCGAAGCCAAACATGAAGTCTTCCGAAGCTTCAGAGACAAAGTCTTCTGAAGCTTCAACCTATGAAGACAGATTTCTTCCGAAGACTTTTAGTATACATGCTTTATCTGATGTACTGTTCCATAAAGCACCTTTTCCGCTGCATCTCTGTAAAGTCACCAACTTACATGAGTTGGTGAAAAGGGCCTTGCTTTTGGTAACTGTACATTGAGGTCTTGAGTCTTCAACTTTCCACTTTATGTACTTTATCCTTTTTGTATTGTATAAGGATGTGAGCTATGGCATGTCATAGTCACAAGGTCAAAAGACAGATATGCCTTTTGATCCTACAATTGATTTTGTTAGTGTCTAGTCAATTGTATCCAGCTGGCTTTCAAAGTATAGCCGGCTGTAGGTTGTAGTATAAGTATTTCAAGTTCTTGTATCTTTTCTTTATGCTTTGTAACACTTGTAAAAGAACTTGAGAAAGCAATATACTGCATCCTTGAAACCCATATTCTCTTGTTCTGTCTCTTGCTTTACTTGTGTTCTTTGTATCACCTTTGGTTATCCAGTTCACTGTTTGATTAGAGCTTAGTTAATCTCCTCATTGTGTTGTTGAGTTGTAATTGTGCTTAAGCCCTTAAACGGTCCTGCAATTGGTATCAGAGCTTTCTAGGCTCTTGATATAAGATCTAACCATCTTAAGATCCCTCACACACACAAAAGCTAAACTCTTCAAATGGCTTCCATCTCAAAGACTGATATGGAGACTGGAACCATGAACAAATCCCCACTGATCACTCTTGATGATTTTGACACCTGGTGCATGAGGATGGAAGGCTAGGTCTCTTGATTCAAGAATGTGGGAATCTGTTGAGAATGGACCTTTCATACCCAGCACCCCCTCTGCTACTGGTGCTGGTATGATTCCTAAAGATGTGGCCAACTACTCAGATGAAGATAGAAAAAGAGTAGAGATTGACAGGAAGGCCATGACTGCTCTTCAGACTGCTCTCCCAAACTCTGTATACAGAGGTTTTAAGAAGTGCAAGACAGCCAAACAGCTGTGGGATGCACTGAAGCTGATGTATGAAGGCTCCTCTGAAGCCAAGGAGAACAAGAAAGATCTTCTGAAGCAGCAGTTTGAGAATTTCACCTTCAAAGCAGGTGAGACCATGACCCAACAATACTTCAGGTATGTTGAGATTGTGGATACCCTAGTGGATGGAGGAGTTCCTCTTGAGAACAGGGACATTGTAAGGAAGTTCATGTCCTCACTTCCTAGGCAATGGACACATTATTGTGTGGTGATCAAGAGGACTGAGAACCTTAAGACTCTTACTCTTACAGAGTTGTATGGGATTCTCAGTGGATACCAGATGGAGATGAACATGCAAGGTTCATCTGGCAACTCCAACAATCAAATGGGTTCAGCCCTTCATGTGGTTGAAAGGGACAGCATAGAACCTCAGCATCATCTCTTATGCTACCCTGACAACTCACAAAAGGGTCCTTTCATCACCTTCCCGGAGACACCAAGGGAGAACTTTACTCAAGGAAGCCCATTCCAAGAGACAAGTTCTTCTCAAGCCTTTGCGTCTGCAGATGAAAGCTGTGGGAATTATCTCTTCACTCTTGAAGACCTGGACTGTATCCATCCAGATGACCTGGAATACATGGAGATAGTTCAGCAGATGGCTCTCCTCACTCACAGAGCCAAGAAGTTCTACAAGAGGACAGGAAGAAGATTTCCAAGCAATGCTACCAGTAGTAAGTTTGGGCTGGATAAAAGAAAAGTTAAGTGTTACAACTGTAACCTTATGGGTCACTTTGCCAGGGAGTGTAAGGCACCTAAAGCAAATGGGGGCCAAACACAACCCAGACCAAATTTTACTGACAAAGCTCCTCAGGCTGAGAAGACAAAGCAACATGCTGCTGTTGCTGTTGAAGAAGGAGGCTTTGACTGGAGTTTTCAGGTGGAGGATGCTTCTCCAAACCAAGCATTGATGGCTGACCATGATGAAGCCAAGGTATTAGAACATCTTTGCTCCCCTGAATGCATTGCTAAAGTAAATAGATACAGGTCCTATAACCTAGAGATGAGATCTGATCTTGAGTCATTAAATATATTAAAATCTGATTTTAGAAAGTCTAAAAATGATTACAAGTTAAAAATAGAGGACTTGGAGAAAACCATTTCAATACTAAAACATGAACATACAGATTTCAGAACTCAGATCCAAGATCTCATCACTAAGTTAACTGAGTGCCAGGCTGAGCTTGTGATCAGCAAAGCCAAGGTAGAGAAGAGTGTTCTTGAAGAAGAGACCTTCAAGAACATGATATCCTCATCCCTACACAACAAGGTTTGTTATCAAAATAGACAGGGACTGGGATCAAATGAGATAGCTCCTCCACACACTATCTTGTCTGTAAGATCTCCTAGGTGTGGAACTTGTGAAGATGAGCTTCCTCTCATAGATCCTGTAAGTGAGGATGATGAAGAAGTGATAGTGAAGAATTCCTCTGAGAAGAGTGAAGAAGAGGATTCTTCCAAGGGCCACTATCCTTCTGAGGAGAAGAAATCAACTGTGATGACCAAGTCCAAAAGAAAGAACTTGATCAGAAAGAGCAAAAGGAAAGCAAAGAAGGCTCAAGAAATCAAGGCTGCTTTTGATGCTAAGCAGAAACAAGTTTTTATCTCTGCAGGTTTCAAAGTAGTAAGGACTGAAGACATCAACCAAGACTCCTCAGCTAAGAGTCATGGTTCTTGTTCAAATCATCTCAGTGCCAAGAAGAAGACTGAGCTGCTGTGTACCACTGCTGCACAGTCTGGACCATCAAACTCCAAGAATAGTTCAAAGCCCAAAGGAACTGTCTCAGCATCTACCAAGATGAAGGTGGAGAAGGGATGTGATCAAAGCCAGTCTTGTTCTCAAAGGGAGACTTCTTTGAAGAAGAAAATGTTGTGTGTTATGTGTGAAAGTACTTCTCACATTGCTAAGGATTGCCCTTACAATCCTAAAAGTACTGTCCACATGACTAAAACAAAGACTTCAAAGAGTCTCAAGAAGTCTCAAGCTTCGGAAGGAAAGTCTGTTTCCTTCGGAAGCTCCAAATCAAAGAAGAAGGTAAATGGAAAATTACCTTCGGAAGCAAAGTTGGTTCAAGTATATGTGGATGACATCATCTTTGGTTCAACTAATCCAAAGGTCTGCAAAGACTTTGAGAAGCTGATGAAAGACAGATTTGAGATGAGTTCAATGGGAGAACACAACTTCTTTCTGGGAATTCAAGTGAAGCAGGTTGAAGATGGCATCTTCATAAGTCAGTCAAAGTATGTTCAAGACATACTCAAGAGGTTCAACATGACTGATTGTAAGATTGCTAAGACACCCATAGCCAGAAACCACTCTCTCGGTCCAGATCTTGAGGGGGAGTGTGTAGATGAGCACTTATACAGGGCTATGATTGGGTCTCTTATGTATCTTACAGCTAGCAGGCCTGATATCATGTTTGCTACATGTATTTGTGCAAGATATCAAGCCAACCCTAAGATGTCTCACTTAATCACTGTGAAAAGGATTTTAAGATACCTCAAAGGTGCTTCAACACTTGGTCTATGGTATCCAAAGAATCCAAATTTCAATCTGTATGCCTATACAGATAGTGATTATGGTGGTTGCAATATGACTGCAAAGTCTACATCTGGGGGATGTCAATTCCTTGGTGGAAGGGTGGTCTCATGGCAATGCAAGAAACAATCCTGTGTGTCTGCATCAACTGCTGAGGCTGAATACATTGGTGCTGCAAGCTGCTGTGCTCAAGTGCTTTGGATTCAAAATCAGATGCTGGACTATGGATTTAACTTCAAAGAGACTCCTATCCACATAGACAACAATAGTGCTATCTCTATCACTGAGAACCCTGTGCAGCACTCAAGGACCAAACACATCAACATCAGGTATCATTTAATAAGAGATAACTATGAAAAAGGATTAATTAAACTAGTCAAAGTTCATACAGATGAACAATATGCTGATCTGTTCACAAAAGCTTTTGATGAACAGAGATTTAAGTATCTAATATCAGCTATTGGGATGATTAACTTTGAGTAGACTTTTTATTAAAACTAATTCTAATTATTTCTTCTTAAAATATGTGTGTCCTAAGTTGTCTAGTTCATCACTTTCATAAGCTCATGTTTTCTTTGGATGTAAAATTCTTTTTGAAGACTTTCCTTAGATTCTTGAAAATTTTTGATACTTCGGAAGATAAAATTTTATCTTCGGAAGAAAAACATGTCTTCAAAATAAATAACTGTCTAAGAGATTTTACCTTCGGAAGAAGTCAAATTCATCTTCCGAAGCTTAAAATTCTTATCTCAGACACTTGTCTATTTTTAAGAACCTTTTCCTTCCGAAGCAAAATTAACCTTCGGAAGCTTTGTTTATTTTCATACAAAGCATTCAAGGGTTTATTTCTCTTCCGAAGCATAAATTATCAAGACTCTCAGGAAAATCTTCCGAAGCCATTTTAGCTTCGGAAGCTTTTTAAATCAAAACTTCCGAAGACAAATAAACTTCGGAAGCTTTTCGAATTCCAAGAAAACTACTTTTTGAGCAAAAGTAAACTACCTTTTCAGAGGTGGGACCGACTTTCGGATTTCAAAGTTTATCCTCTTTCATTAACTTTGGTTCAAATTCCTTTTCATATAAATACCCAACGGTTCCCCCTCTTTCCCACTATCTTCCTCAATTCTACTGTTTCTCTAACCTAATTCTCTAAACCGCCTTTGCTTTCTACCTTTCTTCACCCTTAAGCTTCTGAAATGGCCAACCTTAACCGCAGAAACAACCCTGATTTCTCCATGCAACTACACAGGCAACATAATCAAGTTGCTCTGTTAAGCTCTGAGAAAGATGCAAGTTTCTCAGAGATTTGCCAATTCTTAACTCTGTCAAATTATTTCACCTCCCTAACCATTGATCCTACTCTATATGAGGATCATTTGCTTGAATTCTGGAAGACCTGCCAAGAGGTCATTATGGATGGGGAGAAGGCACTGTCTGCCACAGTGCAAGGGAGGACAATCTTCATCACTCCGGCCATCATTAACCAACATCTACAGCTGGATGATGAAGAAGGTGAGGTGTCCTTCCCTAAAGAAGCTGTTAATCATTCTTTTGAGCAGATGGGCTATGAGGGAGATTTCTCTGTAAAGACCTTTAGGAAAGGGAAGGTCTCATCCCAATGGAAATTCCTGCTCCATGTGGTTATCCACAGCTTGTCAAACAAGCATGGTGGATGGGACCAGATTCCTGAGGATCTCTCCTTTATAGTTCATGGAATGGTTCAGGGGGTCAAGTTCAGGTATTCACAATTTGTCTATACTAATTTACTTGCAAACTTAGACTCCTTAGAGTATTACATGTTTACTAGATATGTTCAACACATTCTCAACTGTGAACTGGGCTCACAGTTGAGGGAAACAGGTAATATTCTTAAATTGGGACAGATGAAGCCCGGCATCTTTAAAATAATGAAGAAGCCAACTGTAGGCTTCTCTGGGGTAGAAACAGCCCTGGTCCCAAAAATGTTAGAGCTCATTGCTCAAGGTGACAACCTAGCAACACAAGCTAGTGTTGAACCCACACCTCTTTTGTCATTACCATTAAAAAGACCAGATATTACCCTCACCTACCAAAGAAAATCCAAACGAACCCCTGCTCAGGCTATTGAGTCTGTGCAGGCCCCCAAATACTCAACCTTACAGGAAGAAGTGGACACTAGAGCTCCCACTTCTCCTGAGGAGCAAACCACTCCCATTACTTCACCTATCAGGGCTGAGGTTCCTCAAGCTCACCCTGATGAGCTCACTAGCCCAACAACCTTAAGCCTTCACTCTGAGTCTCAACACTCAAGTGAACAACCTTCAGGGGACAGCTACCATCCCCAGCCTTTGGATCTCAACCAACCAATTCCTAACCTATCCTTTTACACTGATGAAGACTTAGGATTCAGTGAGTACCATGAGTCTCTCTTCTCCTCCCCTACTCAAAGAGAGATGAGTACCTCTGACTCTCCTCAGTCTATCCCCCATCAGTCACCTATTACTGAGGTGGACACTTCTGAACCTGTTCAGGATGTCCATATGGAAGAGGCTCTCACTTTTGAAAGTGATTACATCATTAAGACCTCAACCATGGCAACTCAGCCCATTGGCATCTCAACTGAGGCTGCCAGTGAGCAGAGGAAAACCAGCAGCCAAGAAACTCAAGCTGGTGGTGAGAGAGAGGACTTTGGTCCAATCATCTCATCCCCCAATGAATCTTCTGATGAAGATGAGGGGAATTTGAGACTAAAGGTGCAAAAACTGTCAAAACATGCACCTACTTAGTCTCTAAGGTTAGTCACTTGGAATCTCAGGTGACTACCCTGCAAAACAGGGTCAATGATCAGCAACTCCAGATTTCATATCTGCAGGAAAAACTAGCTGGGAGACCTTTAAGGAGAGCTCAACCAGGAACACAAGAACCTGTGGAAGTGATTGACTTATCCTCCAGCTCACCTATGCAAGTGGGTGATGCTACCAAAAAGGGGGAGAAAGTTGTTACAACCACAGAACCTGGGAGTTCTTCAGAGAGAATGGACATAGAGGACTCACCATCCTCACTTGCTGTTGTGCATTCTCAGCAACTTCCTCAAGTTCACATTAATGTGGACTCTATAGACTCTCTCATCAGGAGTCTCTTTGAGGAAGGTATACCAAGGGCTGTCTCATCTCCACCACTAGGAACTGGCAATCACATCATAAGGTGGAGGTATGATGATGACAGGAGAGCCCTCATACTTCAAAGAGTTCAAGGCCAACAAGAAGTTTTTCAATTCCAAAGCCTGAGCTTTTATGAAAGACTGGATTTAGTCAACTTGCCACTTGTCAATCCAAGCAATTCAAGACAAGCTGACAGGCTGGCTCAAAGAATCCAAGACAGGATCCTTGCAGAGTTCTCTCTAAGAAGGAGACTTAGGCAATCAGGCAATGTCATCGGTCAACTGGAAGTTGAGGTGGACCCTAAGATTAGTTTCATAGGGGAAACCTTGACTGAAGGCCCAGTGACAGAACCTGAGACCCCTGTCTCATCATCAACAACTGCTGTTGAGGTCCAAACTCCATCTGAGACACCTGCTGGTGAAGGTGTTTCTCAGCCTCTCTCTGGCCAGAGCATGGAAGCTACTCCAAGCAATGAAGGCCAAGCCTCAATCCACCCTGAGTCACAAAGGTCTGTTGGTGACAAAGGGAAAAGGATAATGACTTCTGAGGAAATTGAGGAGGAAGAGAGAGAGAGGAAAAGGAGACTAAGGGGAGAAAGTTCCACTGGGTCATCTAGCTTCATGCAAGCTGCAATCAGGGCTGCTCCCAGACCAAATACTCAAGATGATGAGTTAAGGGCAGTCAGGATTACCTACTTACAGACCAGGAACTATGACATTGATGAGATCATCTCCCTCCCCTTAGAAGAACTAAATGAACTGGCTGACAGAGAAGTGTCAAGAGAGTTGAAGGAGAAAGAAGATGCAATGATACTTCTCCAACTCAAAGAGGAGAAGAGACAGAAAAGACTTTACAAGCATGCTCCTACTCTCTCACCAGTTCAAGAAAGTCCTACACAGGAAGATGTGGCTCCACAAGAACCTCAGGTAGATAAAGAGGAAGATAGGATCAAGATGATCAACATGGTGCTGCAGACCAGTCTTCTCAGTTAAAGACATCCAAGAGGAAGAAGAGGATGGCTTCTAAACCAAAGACTAAGAAGAAGAAGCCAAAGTCATCTACCTCTGCACCTCAGGCTGAATCAGATCAACCTGAGGAAGTGCATGATGAGGCAGCCCAATCAACTCCTATTCAAGTGGCTCCTCTATCTAGTGAGACACCCATCTTGTCCTGGACTTACTCTACCAATCCAGAGAGATGGACTGTTATCAGAGATCAAGGTGTTGAGAATGTCTACTCATGGCAAGACATAATCAACTTACCTCTGCATGATCTCTTTGAGATGAGAAGATACTATGAAAGTCTTGATGATCCTGACCATCCCATGAAGAAAGGAATGGTCCTGATTGTACTGAAGACTACCAACATTTGAAGATCTTCCAAGTGTTTTGGTAGCATCAGCCTAGGGGGAGTTTGTAAGGATTCCTGAAGTCTGATGCAACCCAAAACAGCTTAAGTGTCTCAGCAACATGCACTAAGTACTGAAGTGAAGAATGCTTCGGAAGTTTTACACAAAGCATTAGAAAATACTCTAAGTGTAAAATCTTCCGAAGCCAAGACCAATATCTTCCGAAGCCAAACATGAAGTCTTCCGAAGCTTAAGAGACAAAGTCTTCCGAAGCTTCAACCTATGAAGACAGATTTCTTCCGAAGACTTTTAGTATACATGCTTTATCTGATGTACTGTTCCATAAAGCACCTTTTCCGCTGCATCTCTGTAAAGTCACCAACTTACATGAGTTGGTGAAAAGGGCCTTGCTTTTGGTAACTGTACATTGAGGTCTTGAGTCTTCAACTTTCCACTTATGTACTTTATCCTTTTTGTATTGTATAAGGATGTGAGCTATGGCATGTCATAGTCACAAGGTCAAAAGACAGATATGCCTTTGATCCTACAATTGATTTTGTTAGTGTCTAGTCAATTGTATCCAGCTGGCTTTCAAAGTATAGCCGGCTGTAGGTTGTAGTATAAGTATTTCAAGTTCTTGTATCTTTTTTATGCTTTGTAACACTTGTAAAAGAACTTGAGAAAGCAATATACTGCATCCTTGAAAACCCATATTCTCTTGTTCTGTCTCTTGCTTTACTTGTGTTCTTTGTATCACCTTTGGTTATCCAGTTCACTGTTTGATTAGAGCTTAGTAATCTCCTCAGGGGTTGTTGTGTTGTAATTGTGCTAAGCCCTTAAACGGTCCTGCGATTATATATATATATATATATATATATTATATATATATATATATATATATTATATATATATTCTATTATATATATATATATATATCTAATATAATATATATATATCTATATTATATGTATCTATATATTATCTATATATATATATGTATATATATGTATCTATTATAATATGTATACTATATGTATCTATATATCTGTATATACTATATATGTATATATCTCTCTGTAATATCTCTATATCTATATCTATGTTATATATGATGTATCTCGTCTATATCTATATCTCTTCTCTCTCTATGTATCTCTATCTGTATACTCTCTCTGTATGTCTCTCTCGATGTCTCTCTCTCTCTCTGTCTCTCTCTCTGTCTCTCTCTATCTTATCCTCTCCTATCTCTCTCTCTATCTCGTCTCCTCTCTCTATTCTCTCTCTCTCTATATCTCTCTTTCTATCTCTCTCCCTATCTCTCTCTCCTCTCTCCCTCTCTCTCTATCTCTCTCTCCCTCTCATCTCTCTCTCTCTCTTCTCTCTCTCTCTCTCTCTCTCTCTCTCTCTCATGTCTCTCTCTCCCTCTCTCTCTCTCTCTCTCTCTCTCCCTGTCTCTCTCTCCCTCTCTCTCTCTCTCTATCTCTCCCTCTCTCTCTCTCTCCCTTCTCTCTCCCTCTCTCTCTCTCTCTATCTATCTCTCTCTCTCTCTCTCTATCTCTCTTATATATATAAAAGGGTTACAAGTAGCAATTCATGTTTATGGTTACAAGTTAGCAAGCTTATAGAACACATACAGTTAAAACCAAACCTCGACTTGATTACAAGTATATAAGATTGGCTAAGTGTATTTGGTTCCCATGATGAACAAGCATACGTCATCAGGAGTCGGAAATACATCGAATTTAGCACCAAATAGGCTTGTCAGGCCCAAAGATCTAAGACGTCGTCAGACTAGCAATAGTTAATGATTGTAAACAAAATATGTATCTCATATAAGACTTATAATAATACAAATAACCATGACAAAAAGGTAAAGATGAATTGCATGTGCATTTACAAGTATCAAGATGCTTACAAGTGTAAGTTTATAAGGTTAACATGTTTCACCCCAAAAGGTGTGAAATAAAATAAAAAGGGGCATGGAGAACTCACATGAAAAACTCACAAGTATAGTGATGGTTGTAGAGTACATAAGAAAGCTTGGATGTCAAGAGTCAAATGTGATGTCCTAAATGATAAAAAAATAATAAATTGAGGTTGGAATTCATTACAAGAAGTTAGGACGTTTGGGGAATGCTAAAAAACGAAAGGTAGATTGAAAAAGGATTATTGCATCAATTTTAGATTCTGGACAGAATATTTGGTATGTGTTTGAGTAGGTTTTAAAAATAGCAAACGGTTTCATAAAATTGTAAAAATTTATACTTGACTAGTTCAAAGTCTCCCGGACAACTTTCATTCAGAAATATTTTTATGAAAAGATCTTTAAATAGGTCAAACAAGCATCACAAGACAGAAGGTGCTGAAATGCGCATTTATCTTGTGAAGGCTATTGTTGAGTCGTACGATTGAGTTTGAAGACGTATAAACTGTCGTTGAAAAGGTAACTCAATGAAATTAACATTGGAGTCTGAGTTTACCCAAATTTAGTTTGTTATGATCAAGTTATGGTCTGTTGAAGTAAGACTATATTCCGCCAGAAATGTAGTAAGGCACTTATGTGCACTTTTAAAATTGTTAATACATGAAACGGGTTAGAACAATTTACTATGTCAATATATGGTATATTATTCTTCATTTTAGTTATAAAAATATTCTAAGAATTTGGAATAGCCATCATTTAGAATAATAATCTTGCGGAATAACCGAATGCGGCGGCATAGCCGTCCATATGCAAACGAGATTCTTTGTTTATGTTAGTGTGTTGTTAGCTTAATTTAGGAATGTTAGTGATTGTTATAAGATTAGTGATTATTAAAATGTTAATGATCAAATGATAATTATTAAAATAAAAAAAAGATTTGGTAGAAGAAAGAATAATAGTAAGAACATAAAGTCATGAAAACAATTGGATGTTAGGATGATTAAAATGTATAATATAAATGTAATAAAAGATTACCTTAGTATTAAGAATTCTTGAAATTTCTTGTAAAATAAAATTTTTCAAATTGGTCATAACCAATAGATGAAAGAAATATATGAGAGTGAGATTTTTAGAGAATGAGCAAATGAAAAGTGAGGCCTAAGCCTTGCTTTTATACTTGAGGTTAGGAAGAGGTTATGAATGGTGTTAATGGTGATTTATAATTTTTTTAAAAGGGGGTTATGATTGGAATTTAAAATAAATATAAAACTAAATAATTTAAATAAATAAAAGAATAATTATAATTTAAAATTTAAATTCTTGAAGACTCTAATTTTAACAACTTTTTTTTTATAAAATATTTATAGACTTTATAAAACCAATTTGAATAATCAATCAAATTATTTATTTATTAATCTTTATAACTTTTATAAAACTTGTAAACTTTATAGTTTGATTATTTATTTTCAGTATTTAAAATTTATAATTACTAATAAAACTTTATATAAGTTTAATAAAATTCATTTTATAACTTTATAAGTTTTAATAAGTCTTTTTCAATTAGTTATTTTTTTATAACATGATTAATAAACTTTATAATTTTATGAAAAAGAATTATTTATCAATCAATAAGTTGATTACATATTTAATGTATTTGATCCATTTATTAAGTAAATTAATAATGGAAGCTCAAAATAAGTTCGGATTTGGGTTATAACTTGGAAAAATGGCGGATGTTACAAGTTGTGAGATCAATACATGAGAGGTGACATCCATACCCAACGATTATGGTTCACACAATTGCTTCAAAATATTTTGCATAAGACATGTGCTTTTTTGGTGTCACCGGTTCAAACACCGAATTCAACGTTCTAAATCCATCCTCGTTGTTCTACAATACAATTATTGGCACGACGCATAGTAGTCCTTTTCAGGTTAACATGTTACAATATAGATGTCGGTATTATCTTACGGATGGAATTTACCCAAAATGGTCAACTTTGTAAAATCTTTATTGTATCTAACCAAGCAAAAAGAAATAAAAATTAAAAGGGTGCAAGAAAGGACAAGAAAGATGTGAACACATGCGTTTAGGGTTTTAAAAAGTAAATGGGCAATACTAAGTCGACCATGTAGGGCAAAAAGAAACAGAAAAGACAATGAACATGGCTTACGCGTGTTGTATTTTGCAAAAAATGATCTTAAGGTCAATGGAAATGACATATCACCTGTATACATTCATGATCCTCCAACTGAAGTTGTTGGCGAAAATATCCTTTCGGAGTTGTGTAACGAGGTTATTCGTTATAGTGTTTAGGGTGATCTAACCAAGTATATTGTTTGTCTAGAGAATTTAAGACACCATGATGTCAAGTAGTAGTATCTTTTATTTTTAAGAATTTGTAACTTATTTTTAAAATTATTAATAAAACTATGTTCTTAAATTTCTTATTAAAAATGTGGTGGGTTCAAATGTTTAAAAATAATAACCCCCAACACAAATTGGGTCCAACGTATTAATATTTGGGTTGCAAGGTGGCATCCACTCATTGGTGGAATGACCGGGTTCAAAGGGTTCATGGTTGTTAGGTTAGGATTGGGTTGGTTGTTAGGTTAGGATGGATTTGAGTAGAGGTGGCAAAATGGGTGGGTTGGATTGGGTTGGTTGTTAGGTTAGGATGGATTTGAGTCATGATGAGTTTGGGTTAGGATAGGTCATTTAGAAAAAAAGGTCATGATGGGTTTAGGTTAGGATGGGTTCGGGTCAGGATGGGTTCGGGTCAAGATGGATCATTTTTTTAAAAAAGTCAATACTATTTTACTAATTTTCTACAATCCAACAACACATATAGACAAATGCTTATACGAGCTCAAAAAGATACATATACGACTTCATTTATAAAGGGTGGTACCTTTAATAAAGCGACGATGATGGTGCGATAGTGAAGCGGAGGCCCGGCCGTAGGTGTGGTGGTGGTGAGCGATGAAACTCCACGAAGGTGGAGACTAATGCGGAGCCCGACTATAGGTGCGGTGATGGTGCACGATAAAACTTGACGGAGGTGGGAGGCTGTAGATGCGGTGGACCGGTGGTGGTGCGGTGGACCGGTGGTGGTGTGGTGGTGGTTCGGTGGTGTGGTGGTGGTTTGGTGGTGGTTTGGTGGTGGTTCGGTGGTGTGGTGGTGGTTTGGTGGTGGTTCGGTGGTGTGGTGGTGGTTTGGTGGTGTTGCAGTGGTGGTGCGCGATGAAACTCGACGAAGGTGATCAATTTGAGTGAAAGAAACCTTGACTTATTGTGACTTAAAGCTCTAATTTTGAAAACTCATCTTGACCTATGTTTATTTTTTTCCAAAAAATCTTTTAACCCATCTTGACCCCCTTGTGTTTTTTATTCAATCCATTCTAACCCATCTCTATTTTTAAAACACCCATTATGACCCAAAATCATATTCTTGGTCTTCTTTTGCCACCTCTAATTTCGAGAATCCAAATTCATTTATAATTTTACTTTAATTTTTTTCAGAACTACTATGATCTACTTTAAACTACAAATCTAAACTTTTCAATTTATAAAAAGTTCAAAACCAGATGATAGTAGTTTAACATTCAAAACATTAATTAAATAAACATCCAAATTACAAATAAAATATCATAGGTTCACGGTTATAACATACAATTACATAACTAAAAGGTGTGTGTGGAGAAAATTGTAAATTAAACAAATAAACAAACAGATTAACAAAAAACGAAATCTTAAAAGGATCAGAGAATAGGAAATAGTAATTTAAAGTTTTGAAATATCATTTAAAAAAGTATATGTATATATAATTAATCATTTATATAAAATATAAATAAATAAGTATATTATATGTATAAATATGTAAAATTATATGTATATATTTAATTCGAATTTCGAATGCATTCAAATCTAAAATAATAATTTAAATTCCGTATTTAATAAAAGAATCAAATCGTATCAAATTCGAATTTGAAAGTTCGAATAAAATCTCCAGATTTTATAACACAATTCAAATACTGAACATCCTTGGTTGTTGCTATGCTACTTCTTGAATAATTCCCTATGCGGTAATGCCCATGATGGATCATTCATACATGTGTGGAGGCAAACAAGGCTTCTAACATGTACGTAACATTATTGTATAAACAATTGCTTCATCTTGGCAAACCGGGCTTCCTATCACCTCGTACATCTTGTTGTAAGATAATTTTACAACTGCTGTCGGTTACTTGAGACCTATATTACAAATATAGGGATGGTTACAATACAAAGTGTAATTTACGTACAAAACGTATAAAGTCATCAAGGCGTGACTCATGTTTTTCTATTGTTAGTTATATTTTTTGTCATGAATTATAGTAATTTTAGGTTGTATTTCAGCATATATTTTGCATTAATTGCATGCATCTTTTATTTTAATTATAAAAGAGTAGTTTTAGTAGGATGGAATCTACTCTTGTGTATTTTTGGTTTTTGTAGAATAATCAAATGGCTGAAAAAGATAAAGACTCAAACTTTAAAGATAAAGACTCAAACTTTAAAGATAAAGATCCAAACTTTAAAACCAAAAAAAAGAGGAGAGTTGGTTGGAAGAAGGGGGAGAACTCAAAAGATAAAAGAATGGAGGCTGCAGAAAAGGAGGCATCTTGAAACACCTTGGAAGGATTTTTGAAGAGATTATTTTGAAGAATCAAGTTCAAGAAGCAACGAGGAGCAATAGCGATTAGGTTTCTTTATTGGTTTTCGATTCGTACTTTCTATTTTATTTTAGTTTTGATTGATCTAGTCGTCATGTCCGGCTAGAACAATCTTTGATTTCAACATTAAGGTTCAATTTCTATGATTTCGTTTTGAACTTATGTGAAGCGTTTATGAGATGTTTTTATTTTAGTGGTTTGTTTGTTTGATTCTTGATCTTAAAACCCGGATCTAATCCGGTATATATTAGATTATTAATAAACCTGATCAACTTATTAATTTTTCTAATAAAGTTCTTCAAAATTTAAAACCCTAATCAAGTTTTGCTTTTTGATATAAGGAACAATTAACGGTTTGAGTTTGTCTATGAATTCATTCTCGTTATAGAATCACACAATCTAGTTAGGCATACCGAACGGCATGTGTGTTTAATTATAATCGATACTTCTATCGTTGCAACCCGCACACTAAGATCCGAACGGCGTGAGCTTAGAGTAGCGGGTTGGCTCCAATCAACGAACTGCGATTGATTGGACATTAGATAGAGGGGATATCCGAACGGCGTGATGTCTAGTATCGATACAAACCATTAATTGAAAATTGTCATTGCACCGTAATCGTTAATGATCGTAAGCCAAATCAAATCAAGAAATTACCTTAGTGTTGGAATTAGTTTTTATATTTGATTTATTTCATAATTTAACTAACGTCTTCAATAATCTCTTTTTCATAATAAAAAAATACAAAAAAATGTCAATTTTCGTTTTTCTGGCAGAACCTTAACACGGCCGCGTGGAATTTCCTTTACAGTTTTGACACGGCCGTGTCGGGTCACTGGAAATTTTTTCTACTTTTTGCAAATTACTTTAAGTTTTAGTTTGTAGTTAAACCCCCCACATTCCTTAGCCCATAATCAATCAAAGTAACTGTGTTAAAACGTTTTTGGTATAAAATAGTTGACACGTATCCCTGAGGACACGAACTCTACTTCCGCTCATACTATTCTTAGTGTGTGTACGGTAGGTTCACATTTTTATTATTTATTTGCTGGATTCGACACCCAACATCTATGGATAGGTAGTTTCATTTGTCCTATAATTACGCATATAATGTACATAATTATGGAAGTCGTATTAATAATTACTCAAGTTATATTTATTATTACACAAGTTATTTATAAAGTAAAATTTCTTACATTTTAGAAAATATTTACGCAACTTATATTTATAGATACACAAGTTATATGATAACCACGCAAGTTATGTTCATAGTTATGCAGTTAGTAATCTCGCAAGTTATATGTACAACACATATATGTTTTTTTAATGTTGATTTTTTTTAAAATAAAAAGTATAGCAACACTATACTCAAATTAATAAGAATAAAATGTTTTATTTTATGATGTAATTTTTTTCAAATAATGTTAATAAAAAAGTTATGTGTTTAAAAAATTAGGTGGCTTTAAAAAAAATCAAAAAATGTAGTTTATTTCTAAATCTACTTCATTTCTTACGTCAATGGTTGTTATTATTTTGTACACTTTTCACAAAAACAACACTTCGTACAGTAAATATTTTCTAAAAATATAATACATATTGATGACTAACCTTTGTTCCCCGTTGTTGCAAGGTATATACACTGTACACATTCCACAACATATTCATCAAGTGTTGAAAAGAAAGACCGTTTTCCCATGGTATAGTCGCTAGCACCACTGGCAAGGTACCAAATTTGTCCTCTTTGCATCTTATTGATATGGTTTTGGCATTACTCTTGTGAACATGTTGCAACAATAAAATTGCTTGTGCAGCTTCTTCAACATCGATGAGATTTGCTTTGTTTTGTTTCTTACGGTTAGGACAATTGACCCAATAACATTGAATATTAGATAGGTCTTGGCCCTTGTTTTGTTCCTAATCCTCGATTGTGTTTTGGTGATTAGCTCGACCATCCCAAACCTAAAAGGAACCTCGGCTAGCCCTCCCTTGACCACGACCTTGGTCACGACCATGCTAGTCTGTGTTCCCTTGAACAGGACCAAGACTTTCGCTCATGTGGTAATTTGTTTTGTAGTTATTCTCAATTCAATTAAATTACAATTAAACCTTTTTTCATCTAGAATCTCCCTCCCGTGGACACATTCTTCATAAGCTTGAGCCTTCGGACGACTTTTGTCTAGTTTATATATAACACTCTTTGATTGAGGGAACTAGGGGTAGATATTAATGTGGTACATAATCGAATAGTTATGAACCAAACCGATTTTTCCAAGGTGGTACCAAGCTATTAAACTTGCTCAAAATCCATTTAACATGCCAACGAGGTCTTGGACTGTATCGGTCTTCTTCATACGAGTTAGTTCTAACTAGCATCTTAAGGTTGCAAGTCGGGATTTTTGAACCACATCGGCTCCAAGATAACTTACTCAAAGATCTTCTAAAACATGTTTAAGGCTTTGATTCTTGGCTACTTGTAAGAGAATGTTGGCAAGTTATCAAGAAAACCGGTTAGGGGCTAGTCGTTTAATCTTATATTATAAATATATAGTTAATGTTTGAAGACTAATAACATTAATTGTGGCAACTAAAGTTGTAATTTAGTCAAACGACATGGATCATTTGTAAAAATTTCTCTGAAACAAAATTATAAAAAGAAAAACACATGAGACCCTAATAATGCATTAAGTACTTAAAAGTGGAAAAGTTCTAACTTCTGATATTTAGTTTAGACTTTATGTTGATGGTGCAACATATATCATATATAACAAAAGAAGTTCTGGGTAAACATTTGTTATCTCGCTTCTTTTTCATATTAAATAATTACATTAACTACTAATGATTAATTTAATTTTTTAGATTAAAATTAACTTATAATAAATTAAAAAAGAGACCATTTTAGAAATGTAGTTTCTACAAAAAATTATTAAATAAGATTTTTTCTAAAACATCAATTGTAAATATGAAATATATTAAAATTGGTGTTTTAAAAAAAATAAAATTTTTATAAATTAAAAATCAGAATTAAAATAAAGAAATTATAAATTTGTTACTTTTTAATACGACTTGTTATGGCAAAATGTTTGTTTTTTATGAAAAACAAAAAAATTAAAATAAAATGATATCATTGTTTTATTATATATCTATATAATCCTTACTTATACGTAACTTTAAATATATTTTATCTCAAAATATCGTTTTAATAATTAATAAATTTCCATTAATAACTATTTAATATTTTATTTATTAAATCTGCTTAATACATAGATACTAACCTAGTTTACATTACATTAATAAAAGACGACCGGCCAAATCCACACACATAGCAAACAACGAGGATGTAAGGTATTACAACCTTCATTAGCTATTACAGTCAATTATCACCTTTCTTGATAGTCAAATAGAGGTGATTAACAAATTATCAGAGAGTTATTTGAAATGTATGGTGTTATCACGACCTACATCTTGGTTTAAGTGGTTGTGTTAGTTTGTATGTTTATTTCCAGTTCAATGTCAAATGTGAATAAAACAAGCATGTTCCGAACTCCTGATTGATTTGTATATTTTGTTCAGAGTGTTCCAGGCCTCTAGGGCTTTTAGCAGCTAAGTTTGTTCATCGGGCTCATGCAAACCTGTGACTCAGATCGAACCAGCTGGTCAGACGAGGATTGGAGGGGCCACTGGTCCAATCCCCCACAATTCATTTTGTAGCCAAGGAACCAGTTCAGTGGTTAGACCGGAAACCAAAAACAGGATCGGACATGATTATTTATATTTTTTATTTTTGAATTTAATAGGTTTAACAGGTGGGTTGAACGATAAATTGGAATGTTAAACAATAACCTAGTGTTGAATAGGTTAACTATAAAATACACAGAAAATACGTATATTAAATTATATATATAACTATATATATACAATATAATTTTGACGGCGTCTGTTTATTAAATCTGATCCGGCCAGTAAGTTGACCGATTCCTCGTCCGATCCAATTCTGAACACATTGGATGCAACTGATGTGGTTTGGGCTTAAGGGAAATTGGACTCGTTAATACAAGTTGGGTTTAACGTGACCTCCCATTTTCTCCATGTATTCGCATCTTTCAACAGTGGAAGTTCAAGATGTAGATCTTCTCCATCTAGGGTTTAACCCTTCTCGCCAGCCTCTTGCATATCATGTGCTCAACATTATTATCAAGATCCTAAATGTGTTTCTTTATCAAATGCGTTTAATATTCAAAACTTTCTCTCTTAATTTTCGCTTGAACCAACATCTATGTTATGTTTCATCTTTGGGTTTATCTTGATGAAACTATATTTGTTATCATCTTTGTATTAGGTCCATCACATTAACGACCTAAGTCTAGTTCTAGTTGTGTTGATCATCTTCTAGCAGGGCCGACCCTGAGAATTTTAATGCACTGGACGAGCCGGAAAAAAAGACCCCTGGGCCCTAACAACTTAAATTATATAAAATAATTTTTTTTTAATTGAAAACAAATATTTTAGCAATAAACATAGCAATATCATATTATTAAACCGCCATACGTTAATAGTTAACTAATAACTCGTAAAGCTCTCTTAACATTCTTGATAGCAAATTGGTTTATAACATCTTCGTAGTTTATGGTCTCTAATATTTTGCTTTCGATAGCTATCATCGTCAATCCGCTAAGTCTTTCTGGGAAATCGTGGATCGTAGGTAATTGGGTTAATAAAATGGGCTAAAAAATTAGTTAGTGGACTTAATTACAATCATATTTAAATATTTTAGTGAGCTATTAGTTGAGTAATTGAGTTAGTAAAATGAGCTTAAAAAATTATATTTGGTTTAAACATAATTGGGTTAAGTTTTTAATTGTATTATACCTTATAATTATATTTTTTATAATTATATATATAATATATATAAAAAATTAAAAAATTTTGTGCCCCCTGAGCGAGTGGGCCCTGGACGGGAGTCCATCCCGCCCCTCCTCAGGGCCGGCTTTGTCTTCTAGTATGTTTGGATTATTGTTCTTGTTTGATTTTACAACTTGTAAGTATATTTGAGTTGGGTTTAATAAAAGTTAGAATTAAGATTTCTTGACACTTTGTTAGTAAAGGATGTAAACACCAATTTTAAAGAGTTATTACTAATTGTTATTTGTTACTTGATGATAGTTGGGAAGAAGTGGTACATAAGGATGTAAACATCAATTTCTAAAAAAAGTAACCTAGGGCATTTATATATCTCTCGGTGCATATATAGACGTTAATAATGCTTAAAATTATTGGTTCTACGATAAAACTTAGTTACAATTATTTGATACTACATTGTTACAAGCGTTTTAAAACTTTAAAAGCTCATGAATGGTATTCTCGTGATCATGCACAAACACATATATAGACATAAGTTGCTTCCACCAACAAAAATACTTGCATGAAGTCAAAAGATCAGCAATACATCAAAACATATAATAATGGGGTAGGAAACATATATATAAATCACCATACAATCAAACAATGAAAAAGTCGGAAATAATGACAATATTTATACTACGAGTATAGTGAAAAATAAACAAGCCATCACAAAAGCAATTCTCTACGGAGAAGGAATAGTAAAGTTTACTCATGAATGGTGGGTTTACGTAGGTCATGCACTTCAGGAACCCTTGTTGTTTATGGTTTTGAAATCTCATGAATGGTGGGTTTTGGAAGCTCGGGAACTTTAGGCTTTGGAATCTCTGAAAGTGTTGATTTTGGAAGCTCAGGAACTTCAGGCTTTGGAAGCACAGGGACCAAAGGCTTTGGAACCTCGGGTAATGTAGGCTTAGGAATCTCAGGTAGTGTAGGCTTTGGAACCTCAGGTAGTGTAGGTTTAGGAATCTCGGGTAGTGTAGGCTTTGGAACCTCGGGTAATGTAGGCTTAGGAATCTCAGGTAGTGTAGGCTTTGGAACCTCCGGTAGTGTAGGTTTAGGAATCTCGGGTAGTGTAGGCTTTGGAACCTCAGGTAGTGTAGGCTTTGGAATCTCTGGAAGTGTTGGCTTTGCAATCTCGGGAGGTGTTGTCTTTTGAAGCACAGGAACCTCAACCTTTGGAACCTCGGGAAGTTTAGGCTTGGGAATTTCGGGAAGTGTAGGCTTGGGAATCTCCGGAAGTGTTGGCTTTGGAAGAACAGGGATCTCAGGTTTTGGAACCTCAGGTAGTGTAGGCTTTGGAATCTCTGGAAATGTTGGTTTAGGTATCTCAGGAAGTTTAGGCTTCGGAATCTCCGGAAGTGTCGGCTTTGGGATCTCTGGAAGTGTAGGCTTTGGAATCTCTGGAAGTGTTGGCTTCGGAATCTCCGGAAGCGTTGGCTTTGGGATCTCGGGAAGTGTAGGCTTTGGAATCTCTGGAAGTGTCGGCTTCGGAAGCTCTGGGACCTCCAAAAGTTTGCGTGCCTCTACAACGACTTTTCCACCATCGATTGATACTAAAGTGATGGACAACAGTATCATGATGAAGGAATTGAGGTTGTAAGGTGCCATTGATGTTGTAATAGGAGAAGATTAGAGGAATAAGAAGCTGAGAAAGTATTTTAAGATGGCTAGGAAGCATATGTTAATTTGGTTTATATAGAGAAAGGTGGTATGAGGGTAATGGTGATAGGTGGATAAGTTGGTAGAAATTGTTTAGAAAATGGAAATGGTAGCTCAACTTCTCATCTGTACTTTGTGGATTGCCTGAAGTGGGTTGGAAAAAGAATACATATTTGTATATTTATAAGGCTAGCTTTCAAACGGTATATGTGACTTTTGTTAGTCTCTTTAATAAAATTAAGATTAAATGCTTCCTATATATCGTAAGCAATATAAAAGGATATCTTTTTGTTGGTAAAAGTGAAATAAATGATAGGCTCACCTGAGTTCTAATTTGTTAATGATAAATGATTTGTAGCAAATTTAAGAATTGTTATTTATCTTTGGTAGAACGTTTATATAATACTATGTTATAGTCCTGTGTATTACACGGGAATGTATAAGAATAATTATAGTTTTATAGTGTGTAGAGGGTAAACAATTTAACTACACATAAAAAAAGGAATTATAAGCTCCCAATTAAATTAAATTCATATCCAACTAACTAATATTTTAAAAGCAAATGTATGTTGATTTAAATATATGTTAGAATTGTAAACATTAATCATTTTTAAAATCATAATTAGAAAACTAATAACTACAAATTAATTTTCAAAATGTATATCCATTCTTTTTTTTAATCTTCAAAATTAAAAAACTAATATAAAAAATTTAATTTAAAGTACCACATGAACGATATTTTTTTGAGTAAATCTTGCCATTTTGAAAGATGGAATAGAGTCAATGATCAATTTATAAAAACTTTGAGCCACCATTAAAATTGTAATTATGCTTGATCGAATGTTTATATAAATAATTTTTCTTTAGTATAATAAGTCATAAAAAGTTTGTATGGGAAAACTTTATGAGATGAAATGTGATGATTACACGTGTCATATATTATAATGTTTATTAATAGTAAGATAAGATGAGATTAAATCATACGACGTTTCAGTTTATTATGAGCTCTCAGCCACATATGATTCATATTCTTTTGTTTGATTTCTCTTGTTGCATACTATAAATTGATTTTTGTTACATGTTATTATAATTAATTTCTTTCATATAAACAACACCAAGCTATAGGCTTGTGTATTAACCGCATGTATTACACAGATTAAATAAGAAAAATACTAAATATTTATTAATGAAGACGTAAGAAATGTAATATGTTAAATATAAAAGAACTTTATTTAGCTAATAAAATATTTTTATTATTTTTAAAATTTTCATTTCAAAAAATTATTGCTTTCCAAAATGCTTGTTTTTTATCAATACCTCACTATTTAAAACCGGGTTTGTTTTGTAAAAAATATTTTTATATAAAATATAATTTTTTAAAAAGATTAATTTTAAAATATTTAATAATTTAAAAGTTTCGTTGTTTTAGAAAAATTCATAGTTGTTGACAATTATGATTTTGAAAAACTATATTTTTTTAATCAAAATACTTAGTTTTATTTAATGAAAAATTATTTAAAAATTAATGATTAAAACAGTACTTAGATTTATAATATGAAAAGAGAAAGAGAAAAATTTAGAAATTAGTTATTTAAAATTTTAAAATGAAATAGATAGTATTGGCGGGATATTTAAAGTAAGAAGGCTTGTGAGAATGCCATGTGGATCACATGTAAAGAATTATTAGGTTGGATATTTGATTTATATGTGTTTCAGTTTGTTTAGAATTTTAATGATAACTAAGTTTTGGCGTCGCGCGTTGTCGCGGCTATGCGTGTTTTAACGTAACCCTAAACCAAAATCAAAATCAAAATTAAGGTTCAAAACTATAAAATCAGCAAAATACACAAAGTAAAACACACCAAAACCCCAAATCGATAACACACAATAACATTCAGAACCCAAAACTAAATCAAAGCCCAACACCATACACAAAACAGATGAAAATCGAAGCCGGAAGAAGACGACACAGTCCAAAATAGAAAAACCGACAAAAATCAAAGCCCTAAAAAAAGGAAACAAAAGGAAAACTCAAACCTTAATAGCGAGGATCGTCAGTGTATCGATAACGAAAGAAAGAAAGTAGGAACCCGGATAAAGACAACGCCAACGAACCGTATAAACGAACATAATCGAAACACACATCAAAGAGACGTGTCCAGACACCAAAAACTCACAAGAAAATCTCACCCCAAAACCTCGAACACACACCCAAAACAAACTCTATAAAAACACACACATAAAACAAAAAAACACTACAAAACAACAAAACACAAAAAAATCGCTGACCAAAGCTTTTACTAGTAATAGAAAATTACTTGTTTTTAAGTATGCATGTCAACGTGTTTAAAATTTAAAATCTACCTTGATGCTTTAAGCAAAAAATAACATTATAACTAAAAACAAATAATATTTTAACTAAAATGATAATCTTGTTACAACACAAAGGATAACGTAATGCACATCTAATTGGAAATACAACACGGATTTCAAATCATTCTTCTCTAAACGAGCAAATCAGCTAACATAGTTTCCAAATCAAAAGGTTAGATATATACTAAGAATACTAAGATGACCAAATTATTCGCGTTTCTTCATTTTTTACCTTGATTTCATCTTTGTAGACAAGTTGATACGAACAAATGAGTACCACCGACATATTATTACCAAAGGACAAAACTGTGAATTACTAACGAAATCCACCAAAATCTAGGTTTTCAATTTTTTAATTTTTTTATTTATTTTACTTTTTGCAATATCGTGGAATATGTTGGTAATCCCTCGGTAACTTAAAATTAACAATAGTCACACCTAGGATTTTGGAAATAGATCCCCGCTCAACGATTTGGAAAGAGTTCTTCAAGAATAGGATGTAAGTATTGTTGGTACATTTGAGGATAAGGCTTCTGAATAGATTTCCACCTTGCCTTTCTGTCATTTCTCGGTGTTTTTAATTCACCTATGGATAGTTTGTCAGAAATCCGTTGGCAAATATGTTTATAAAAAGCAACCAAACCAACGGTTAATTTGTAGAACTTTCTATAGAGAGCCAATTATGATGGTAAACATCATGTCTCTCAAGCTTAAAATGGCAACCTTCCAAGATATGGTTCGTTTTATCCCCGATGGGTTGCCCATCCACGAACTCATAGTTTTGTTTTCAACTAACAAATTGCCCGCCCAAGCAAAACATGTTTTGATAGAGGAGGTATCCACTATTTTATTAGAAATGCTTCGTTCTCCCCCCTCAACCAATATAAGACTTAAATCTAGGTCTCACTAAAAGACTTACTAAGACGCAAATATGTAAGCAAGGTGTAGGAAACATGTCGACAGTTCTACCAACATATTACAAAGTCCTTTGGTAATAGCCAACATATTTTCAACGATAATACAAAGGGCTTAACCACAAATTTATAATGGTGATATAAAAACAATAACAATAATAATATTGTTATTGTTATGGCTATCACTATCGTTGTAGTGGATATTGTTGTTGTTGTTGTTGTTGATGGTGCTACTGCTGGTGCTGATGGTGTTGCTTGTGCTGTTGTTGTTGTTGTTGCTGGTGGTGTTGCTGGTGTTGTTGTTGTTGTTGTTGTTGGTTGTGTTGTTGGTGTTGTTGTTGTTGTTATTGTTGTTGTTGCTGCTACTATTGTTGTTGCTGTTGTTGTTGTTGCTGTTGTTGTTGTTGTTGTTGTTGTTGCTGCTGCTGTTGTTGCTGCTATTGATATTGATGTTGTTGTTGTTGTTGTTGTTGTCGTTGTTGTTGTTGTTGCTGCTGCTGTTGCTGATGTTGTTGTTGTTGTTATTGTTGTTGTTGTTGAGTTCATCGAAGTTTGTTGAATTCATTAAAACGTTCAAACAACCTCTCTTTTTCATTCCCGTCCTCTCTGGACTCTCCATGTCATTTGCATAAACCACCACAATAACTATAATAATTATTGTTGTTGTCATTAATATTTTTGTTATTGTTATTATTATTGTTATTATATAATAAAACTATTACTAATGATACCTAAATAACAACATTGATAATAATAATTGTAGTAGTAATAATAATATAATAACCAAAGTTCATTGTCACGGCGGAAGTTTTGCCGGTAATATCATCAGAAAATTAGATCGAAACGTTCAAACAACACCGCTCCTTTTCATTTCCCTCTTCTCTGAACTCTCTCTCATTTGCACGAACATTCGCCACTAGTTCCATTGAACGTACTTGATCACCACCAGTACCTTCACAGCTATTGGTGTTAGAAGTTGTTTCTGAATTTCCTGCGTTGGTGAGGTTTTTTATTTTCAAAGCAATTACATAGTAGGGTTTTTGCTAGTTTTGATGGGATAGCATATATATAGCTAGTTTTAGTGACATATAGCAATCGTAGCTTCTAAACACCTTTGAACGAAATTTTATTTTCTAAACGACAACATCTTGAATTTTTTTACAATAATTGTTGGTCTTGTGCAAAACTAAAACCCATAATTTTTTTTAAGACTCGCCTCTCAACAATAGCCCCAAAGCCACCAACACCCCACCCATACATTTAGATGGAATATTTGATTAATTTCCATCATTTTAATATTATACTCTAAAATAATTTCAAACATTAATTGCATAATGAGAAAATATTTTAAACTTTAACAAACATATTTACAAAACTGGGATTATTCACAATAAGTTCTATGCAAATACATGGATCACAAGTAGATGTTGACAGCCTTAACATGGCAAAACAAAGTGCCATTAAAAGCTTAAATTACGCACAAAACTTAAATTTCACCAAAAGTGTGTGTCAAACAAATATGACATTGACAAAGTGTCATTAAAAACCATTAGTAGTGATGTAAAAGATAAATGTCATTGTAAACGTGTGCCACTAAATGGCTTTTTTCAGTAATATCACAATATTATTTGTGTAACCTATATTTTAGCTTGTTTTATTTACTATCAAAGATTAGATGTGGATAAAAGTTTATACGTGACTGTGTTGTTGCATAAATCATAGATCATAAAGGTGATTTCTTGTAAAACAAGATTAATTTCTTGATCATATGGTTAACTCATATAGATGAGGAGTTGAGCTAACAAGCTACCCTCAACATTTCCCACCAACTGATGAACAAATCCTTCTTTTCTACCCAATCTACTTCATATAAATTCACATCTACATATATGTAAGCAATCAATCCATTAGTTCATCAATAAGTTATTTTCGACGTTCGCTATATCACAATGTTGCCTTACAAATACCCTTCTTTAGTCATACCATTGCTGATCATCACACTGACGTCTACACGAAGCAACGTTATCATAGCAGAGGCAAGAAACCTTCTAGAGATAGAGTTTCCAGATCTTCCTAAGCCCGAATTACCCGATCTTCCTGAAATCCCAAAGCCCGAACTGCCTCACTTACCCGAGCTACCAAAACCTGAACTTCCAGACTTACCTGAACTACCACATGTGCCATCACTCGACGTCCCAGATTTATCGCATTTGCCAGTTCCAAAAATCCCCGAATTGCCAAATGACTTCCCTATCCCATCTGAGATACCATGAATTATAAAGATTCATCCCTTCATGATGTTCCGCCATAGTGTTGTGTTGTTCTTTACTTCTTAAGTCCTTTTCGGTGTTTTACTACTGTAACGTATTAAATGCTTGTATCGCGGAACCCTTTTTATTAATGGAGATTATATGGATTATATATGAACAGTTTTTATGTATCTGATGTGACTACCAGATTGAGTTTAAGAGTGTACTAAACTGAGTGCAATGTTTTGATGCCAAAAGTGAGATATTATACAATTAGAGTTGAAAAGTACTTGTAATATAAACACAAATGTTTAATGAAGCAAAGCATAACTTTTATATAGAATATGACAAGAATTAAGGAGCCCATAGCATTCTTTTATAGAATACAGATTATCTATTCAACTCCAAAGAGATACCTGCCAAAACGGCCGGCTCGAAAGAAATTTAAAAAGTGAATATCCAACAGTTCCTGAAAAACCGGTTTCCAAATCATTGGCCACAACAAGATAAAAACAGGCCTATGACTTGCCGTCGCGTATGCTATATATAGAAGCAGTCGAATGAAACTAGAAAGCATCAGATAAGATGATTAAAATTATAGTAACAGTATGCCTTTTAGCCTTGTGTGGATTAAGCAATGCTGATATTCAGGCAAACAGGCTTTATGAGTTGCTAAGATCAAAAGGTTCTAGAACTTCATCTGTTAATAATAAATGGATGGTTTCGGAAGAAGATACTGACGAGTATTCTCCGGTTTACATTGCACCTCAAGACGGTTTGGCTGAGCTCGACAAGATATCAGCATTGCCAGGCCAACCTGAAGGCGTCAATTTCAATCAGTACTCGGGATATGTTACTGTCAATCCAAAGGCTGGCAGGGCTCTTTTCTATTATTTCGTTGAGTCACCTACCGATTCAGCTACAAAACCGTTGGTTTTATGGCTCAATGGAGGTAAGTTTGCACACACATTATCTTTTATTTGTTACATCATTATCAGTAGCACATAACTATATTCAGCGACAATTGTTGCATCATTTTGAAGTTTGATTCAGTATACTCACATGATTTTAATTGTTGTCATTTTACAGGACCAGGTTGTTCGTCAATGATCGGAGCCATGTCAGAACTAGGTCCATTCAGAATCAATGGTGACGGAAAGACTCTTTTCATGAATGATTATGCGTGGAGCAATGGTTAGATTTCATTTCAAACTTTTATATTTCCTTGCTCATTAGACATTGATCATAAACACAAAGCGCGCAATGTGCAGTTGCAAATATGCTATTTCTTGAGTCCCCTGCTGGAGTGGGGTTCTCGTATTCTAATACAACTTCGGATTATGATAAATCTGGCGACAAGAACACTGCGGATGATGCTTACATTTTTCTTGTTAACTGGCTCGAGAGATTCCCTCAGTACAAAACTCGTGACTTTTACATCACGGGTGAAAGCTATGCAGGACACTATGTGCCACAGCTTGCATACACCATCCTTCTGAACAACAAGAAAACAAACCAAACCGTCATCAACATCAAAGGGATCGCTGTATGCTCACATAATGGATACTTTTTAAACAAATTTCTACTGTATTATTTGGGTGCATGCGGATAATCTTGATTTAAACCTGCAGATTGGAAATGCAGTGATTGATAAAGAAACACATATGAAAGGTAAGTATGATCATTGGTTGAGTCATGCTATAATTTCAGACGCGACACATGATGCCATCTTCAAATACTGTGACTTCGCAAGTGATAATTCATCGGAAGCATGCGACAATATCATAGACAAAGCTTGGAACGAGAAGGGAGGTATCGATGTATACAACATCTATGCACCAACTTGCCTGACCCCTGGTGAAAGAAATCTCTCTGCCACTCATGGTTCTGTAAGGCCTTGGATTCATTACAGAATACTCAATTATTACGAGAATAAAAAGAACAAACCTAAATCCTCATATTTAAAACAAAAAAATTATTTATAAAAATTTCTATGATATATATACATTATATACTTCAAAACTAGTTTGTTCATATTTTGTTTAATTTTTATTCGTTTACCTACATATGTGTAGGTTTAATAGTGGTATACACATGACTTACGCATGTGTTTTTTATAGATTTTTTAAATAAGTGTTCTGATAGATCCTTCCCTTATACACCCCTCCCTTTATACACATTCCATCAGCTATGAAAACGACTGCGACATACAACTAGTCATTGTTTTAACTTTATTCTTTCAGGTTGATGCTTTTGACCCATGCTGGCAATATCTTCTTGAATTCTATCTCAATGACTCCACAGTACAAAAGGCATTGCATGCGAAACCTACATCATGGGATTTATGCAGGTACAACACAATGATTAGTCTCATATACTAATACGAATCTCGTATTTGACAGCTGCTAAAAAAAGTCTATCAAAACATTTTCAGTGATGTTATCACAAGCTGGAATGACCACGCACCTACCATCTTGCCAATAATCAAGTATCTTATTGCAAATGGGCAGAGGCTTTGGGTTTTCAGGCAAGCATAATGGCCGAGATATGTTCCATTATTCAAACTGCAAAACAATAACTAACATGTGATCGTGTGTATCTTACCTATGCAGCGGGGACACAGATGCACAGGTTCCAATTACTTCTTCTAGGTACTCAATCAACGCCCTCAATCTTCCTATCGAGACAGCTTGGCGGCCATGGTACCTCAACAAGGAGGTGATCACTAAACTGTCTTTCTCATTGCATAACACTGTGATTAATAACTATCAATGCATACTTATTCATAAAGTAAATTAAGGTTTTAACAAATAAAAACTTACGTCTCACTACAGGTTGGAGGGTATTTGGAGGGTTACAAAGGACTGCTTCTGATAACGGTTAGGGGTGCAGGCCACACGGTTCCAAGCTACCAGCCACAGCGTGCATTGGCCTTGTTCACATCGTTCCTTAAAGGGACACTACCTTCTTCGTCATAAACATGTGACTACGCGCTTTTAAGTTTTCAATAGCTTCGCTCTTCTGAGGAACAAGTTTGACAACAGCTCGAATGTCTTGTAGTTGTTGTCTACAGTTGAACCAAATTATAGCATCTGTTCTACTTTTCTTTTCTATTTAATGGTGAATGAATTTAGTAGTTGAAATGAACATTTAAATTTTATGTTTACATTATGAAAATCCTTACCTGGCAAAACGGGGGTTGGGTTGGGTGGGGTATTGGGTCAGAATGGAATCAGGTTAGGTCGGGTCAATGTAAAAAAGTAACCAAAATTATCTTGCATAGTCACCTTATCCAACAGAAACCACAATACATCAACTAAATGTGTAACAATGGCACCAGTAAAGTTCACTCTGGTTTGGTCCATTAGACATTAGTGAAAATGTATGCATTTTTACTTCTGTTACTCACCCAAGTATTATGTAACTTCTAACATGCGCTATTATATCAGTATCACCTTATAGCCTAGAGGCGTGAATTTCGACCCGTTTCAACCTGAACTCATTTTTAACATTATATATAAGCATGAAAGCATATGAAAATTAAAGTGAAACCTCATACCCGCATCCACTGCCACGGCCTTATCACTTAATGAGATAGGAGCAGCAGTGGTGAGCACCCTCGAATCTCTGTGATCTTTCTATGCTTCTTCTCTGCTGTTGCGAGGTCCAAAACTTTTAAGCAATCCTACCATACCTTCAACTAATCCGTAGAGGATGTAGCCAACGGTTGAACGACTTGACCGGGATCGCAAGAGCACAATGACCTATATGTGTTCGTTGTTCACGAGCAAGCACCAGTTTGATTTTTCAATTCAGGTCATGTTCATTATTTCATATTTTGCACCTCTATAAATATATTAGTGATGATTAAAAAAAAGGAAACATAACCACTAAAACAATAAAAAGTTACCAAGAAAGTCAGAAGAAATACAACATGCCCATTTATTAAATCACAAAAACATTACAAAAGATATATAAGTTTATAACATATGCAAGCAAGAAACAAAATTGACAGCAACAAACTCAAACACCCACGGTACCTACCCAAGATACAATCTTTCACACCCACAGGCTCCAAAGAACTTACAACATGATCCTCTCAATCTTTAGTTTATCCACCATTTATGAACACCAAAACCTTCATCTCTACTTATTTTCCATTTACTCTTTTACATTTCAACAACAATTCATTCACTGAACACACCTTCCCCTTCACCATCAGTTTTCCTCATTGCAATGACAGTAACATTATCAAATTGACGAAGATACACAATCTTGTATTGCAATCGTTTCAAGAACTCATTATATCGATCACAATGGTTCCTTAATGGCATAACCACAATGCCATCAAGCTTCACCACTCTGTAAATATATTCAGCATTTTCCAAACCCGAAGCAAACACGAAATCAAACACCTCATCAGGGATCACCATCTGTCGTTCAGAATCCAAATCGGTCACAAGATCAATTCCCATATCTTTCAAGAACCAAAAACCATCAAACAAGTCCCCAATTCTTGAACCCAAAACAAGACCCTTTTGACCATCTTTGAAAAGACCTTCAATCTCTAGATCTTTAATCACAATTGGCCCAAATTCGTTAGGGTTTGCATAAATTTCTTCAGAAGATTCATTAACATATGAACCAATTGAAGGCAATGCGAGAACGAATACAACCAAAATCAACGATTTCAAGATCATACCCAAGATTCGCGAACAGGGTAGTGTTATTATCAGAACAAAATCTCGATTCAACGCAATTGGGGGATGACCCTTTATCGGTTTCATCTTCTGATTGCTATTGGGACGATACCCACGACCCAATTTCATGATCGATCACGAACAAAAACTCGAAAATCGACGAGACCCAGATGAGAAACAAGTGATATCTTCAACAACAAAAGAACAGGGGAAGCTGAAATTGCAGAAATACGAAGAAAGATGGGGGCTTTAGCGTGTGCAAAAGCGTGCAGCGGTGTGATTTCCACCGATGAGAGCGAGACGTGTGGTTTGTTTACAGCAAGAAAGAAACATCAAGAGGTGGAACATCATGCACTCCATGGGTGCAATTTCAGAATTGGGTGTGTATCAAAGTGATGTGTACTCGAATACAACAGAGAGGTTGAGTGGATGATTGAGTGAAGAAGTCATCAATGGTTGCTGAAGGCGTGCAAATGGAGGTGGGGGTGGGGGTTATCGTGTTGCAGATTCAGTGGGTGTAGAAGGTGAAGTGAAATAGAATTATTTGGGTTCAGTTTCACGTGATGATTATTGAAGAGATATGGGGACATGGTTAAAACTAAAAAATATGGGTGTGGGCTACTCTCTCTTTGGTAGTGATGTCAAGCAGGTGTGTTAATATTTGAATTTTAGATATTTGAATTTTGGATACGAAAATTTTGGATTTGAATTCAGATATGTAAACGTATATTTGAATTTTTTTTAAAAATATGTATTTATTATTGATTTTTATAAAATTTTAATGTTTCTTATTAAATAGTTTTCGGATATCCGAAGTTTTTATAAAAATACACGAAATTTTTTTGAAGTTTTTAATTAATATTTATTTTAAATATAAAAATATTTCGGATAATTTGGATATCCGAAAAACTTTCGGATATTTTGGATTCGGATATTTCGGATTCGGTTTCGAATACGGATATTTTTGTACACCCCTAGTAAGAAAACATGTTTTGGAACCTAATTTTAACCTAAACGGAAGCAAGTTTCAAAACAATATGAATGGTAAGGTTAAACAAGTTTGAACCCAATTAAAAACCAAATTGGCCAAAACTTGGTTTTCAAACCACTAAAGCCCCTCAAATACCAATTTAAACATGAACCGATTTGTTCACAACTGATGTTGACTGAACCCAAACCGTTTTATGCCTTCAACCTGCTTGTACAACTCTACCTTTGGAAAGGATGTCAACCAGTTGAATAGTATGTGTTATTTTAGATCGGTTTATTATAAGTTTGAAATGATTTGAGCTTTTGAGCTCAGGTTTAAAATAAAGCTCATTAAATAAACATGTCAGGGTTTATCTTTAAATACAAAGTCTGGCTAGAACTGGGGGTGTGCAACTTTTTGTTTAACCTGATAATATTGATAATCCGATCCAGACTATATATATATATTTTGGGGCATTCCTTGGTCCCGGAAAAAAAAGTTAATTAAATTCAGGTTGGTACGGTCCAAACCCGGTGAGGATCAAAATAAGATCCGAGAAACCAGGTTTTAGCAATTTTTTTACCTAAACCATATTATAAGTACTGAATAGGTTCTCGGTTTCTAGACTTTGTTCGAATTGTGATTCATGAATAGCTTATCAGTTACATAGATTCGGGATTTTAGGTTATTCACTCTTAGGCTAGAATAGATTGAAGACACTAAATCAAAGGCGAGGTTGGATCTCAGTTATTGTGGGAAATTGTAGAACTGATTCATGATTATTGGTTTACGTGTTTCAACCGAATCAAATAGTGTTCATTCTCAAGTTTTTGGAGCGATTCAACATAAAACATATAAACAATCACAAGTGTTTATTCTCAAGCTTTCTGGCTCAAGAAATATGAAACCGAAGCTAAGAACTCTTATGCACATGTGATACAAAATTAGCATTTCCTTTCAATGATACTATGTAATTTGATTGGAACAAGCTCTAAACGCAAACCAAAACGCATACCTCGGTTTTATGATTTCCCAAACTATTGGATTGAGTAATGGAGATCCAACCTTGCCTTTGATTTAGTCCGTTCAATCTATTTAGCCCAACATTGGATAACTCAAAACCCTAAATCCATGTGTGATTCTATGATAATTATAACTAGGATCGCCACTAGTGATAAAAATAAAAATTAGAATTCTCACAGGCCAAAGTAATAGTGCGAATTATTTTTAGCTAATAAGGAAAGTTATAATCATTAAAATCCAATTTGCCTTATTTTATGATAATTTTGTCAAGTATGTTTCAATAAAAATGTAATTTGTGTTGAAGCTTGAAAAACTTTCGTTTGTGCTTGTTTATATTATGAACATTCATTTTTGTTTGTTTGTCTTAATTTGTGTTCATTTATGTTTGGTAAGTATTCGTGAACAGTTCGTTTTCTTAATAAACAAACACGAATAATAAATCTCGTTTGGTTGTTCGGTAAGTTTTCATGAAGAACTTTATTTCATTAATAAACGATCACGAATAAGCTTTGTTTGTGTTCATTCGGTTTGTTTGTCATGTGTACATTTATCACTTCTGAAAAAAAGTAAATATTTGCACGAATTATTTTGTTAGTGTGCATTTTTTTCCTTACGTGGCTCGTTTAACCTGTGGGAACTCGAGTTCAGATCGTTTAAGTTATGGGAGCTCGAGCTTTACTCCTTTAGAGTTTAATTTTTAAAGTTCAAGTTCGAACTGGTTTTAAAATAAAGAGCGGAACTTGAGTTCGACTGAGTACAAAGTTCATGGTTTCCTTCATATTTGACAAGAGAAGGGACTTTAATGTGTAATATTGTTAAGAGATTTTTATGTGAAAAACATAAAAAATTAGTTTTTTATATGCAAAAATGGTTGAGGGCTCTTGTAAGACTAAACAAAAAGTATATTGGGTTTTTACGTGTAAAAGATTATACAAAAACTTTTATAAGAAAAATCTAACAGTTTGTTGATTTTTTATGTAATTTGTATTTTTACTAATCCAAATTATTACACGTTGGACTTTAATTTGACCGATAACACTTTCAACTTTTAATTTTGTTATCAATAACAACCTTAATAACATAATTATCAAATTTTACGCAAAATATAATTGTACATTCTACATACTACAAAAGTATATCATACTATTAATAATATATTTGAAGTATACGGTTGAATAGTGTTCTACTAATGATACGGGGTTTTCTTAAATTATGATCATCTTTTATATTTTTAAACTTATATTTTTTATTACAACATGTCAAACTAATGATACATCTATATTTATTTAAATTGTGTTATGAATTTGGTTTATATTTTATAAAAGATATATTTTATAATAATTTTAATAAGCTAACAAGCGAGTCACGAACCAAGCAAACCCTAATTCGGGCTCAGTTTGTTTACAAACCAAGCTGACCTTGCTCGATTCATTAAAAACAAGCAAACCATCTTCATTCCATTTTCAAACTAGTTTCGAGGAAGTTACGAGCTATAAGCTTTTTTAAACAACCCTAATTCTGTTATGCCCATGGTTGCTATTTTTAAACGACCCTAATTCCGTTATGCCCATGAACAAAGACATGTTTGGTTGGTAAAAGTAATGGAATGAACTATTACATAGTGGATTCCATTCTCTCAAATTCATTCCATCCATCCCCAATTTTTTCATTCAATCCCTTCTTCTATCATTAGTCAACACACCACTCACCCACCACAACAACCACCGCGGCCGCCAGTTACCACCTCCCCGGGAACACCACCATCGGAGCCCATCGCCATTGCCGGAAATCACCAAAGGCCAACAACGCCACCGGGAACCACTGCCGGCCACTTCCATCGTCGAAAACCATGGCCACCGGAAACTACCGCCGACCACCGCCGCCACCGGAAACCACCCTCGGGCCACCGCCACCGCCATCGAAAACCGCCACCGTCGGAAACCACCGCCGCCGCCTCCCGAAACCACCGCTGACCACCGCCTCTGCTGGAAACCACCGCCGCCTCCGGAAACCGCTGCCGCCGGAAACCACCCTCGGGCCACCACCGCCGCCGGAAACCACCACCGCCACCACCACCGCTCGTCATCTCCATTATAACCATTTTGACATTTCATTGATTCGTTTTTTTATACATAACAAAAAAACATAAAAATAACGAATAATTTATTTATAAATGGTAAACAAAAAGTATATTGTTGGAGAGTGGCGCGTCAAGTGAGTTGAGTGCAGGGCAGGTAGCGTGAAGGCATAAATAAGGCAGATGCAGTGCCACCACTTCACACTTCATACTGCTACTCTTTCTCTTCTAAAAACCTTCAATTTCACCTGCATCACCCCAAGATTTCCTCTTTCAATGATGGTAACTCAACCCCTCCATCGATTCATTCATCTAACATATTTCTGTCTTTTGATCCAATGATTTCCAACTTATAAAGCAGTATTCTTTTCTGATTTGGGGGTTTTGTTGATCTTTATACGTACCCTTTGATTCTGTTATTGATTTCTGCAGATGATGACTGTGGATGAAAGCAAACAGATGTCTGATTCGTTGTTGAAATGGGCCGGAAGAAGAAAATCAAGAGGCTGTTTATTCTCACAGGTTTTTTTACTACTTTCGATTCTGTTTTTTTAGGGTTTTGGTGGATCGTATTAGCTATTTATTAGATCGAAATTGATTTTCATTGATACCCATCTGCTAAAATCGGTTTAAAATCATTGTTCTTGATTATGAAGTTCTGATCTCCCAAATAGATGAAATAGCTGTTTTTGATCTTCTTGTATTCGCCCCTTTTTACGGTTTTATGTTTCTTTAATTTGCAGAAACTCGCCATATGTTTGGAGTTCTTCGTTTGCATTGACATATGTTAGCTTTTGATTGTTGGTATCTTCTTAGAACTGTTTAGATCATGGTAGAAAATGCAATTGTGAAGTTCATAGTTGTTAGGGGACTAGAGAATGCGGTGTTGATTTAGAAACTAGCTAACTGAACCAGCTCAATTTTAGGTCTTTTATGTGAAAGAAAGTGTCTTTTATGGTTTTATTATTCGAGGCTTATGGACCAATTTGGGAAAAAGAGAAAGGGATCAGAAAATGTTGCATCTAAAGTTCTTCGATCTCACGTTTCATTAGGAGACTATTCAAGAAGAACAAAGAAATGCAAGAAGATTGCAGTTGAACTAGTACAGGATGATAACAATAACAAAGATTTTATAACCGGAATTGCCACTGCCCCGCCTTTTGTAAACGTGTGCTCAGACCCACGTGGCAGGGGTCTCAAGAGGAAAATCGGGTGTCTTGATGTAGCTACTAAAATGGGTAGGAAGAAGAAAATTGAGCAGGACTTTGAATCAGGTCAACCTATTGGTCAAGGGAAGTTTGGATCTGTGGTCAAATGTCGAAATAAGGTTAGTGGTGAGGAATTTGCTTGCAAGATTTTACCAAAAGGGGAAGAGATTGTGCATAAAGAAGTTTAAATTATGCAACATCTTTCTGGTCATCCTGGGGTGGTGACACTGAAGGCGGTGTATGAAGATGCTCAGTTTTTTCATCTGGTTATGGAGCTTTGCTCTGGGGGTCGCTTGCTTGATCAGATGAGGGTAGATGGATTGTTTTCAGAGCAAAAAGCTGCTAATTTGTTGAAAGAATTGATGTTGGTTCTTAAATATTGTCATGATATGGGTGTTATTCATCGCGATGTGAAGCCTGATAATATCCTTCTTTCAGCATCCGGTTCAATTAAGCTTGCGGATTTTGGGTTGGCTGCTAGAATCGCTAACGGTACCAATTTTTGTAATTGAAGTTCTGAAGTGGCTACAGTTTTGACCAATTCACTTGTGAATTGGTCAATTTGAAATTTTTAGCTAAAAGGGGAAATAATTTAAATGGGCAAACAGCTAAAGAATAAGTACACACGTATAATTACTAATTCGTTTTTATACAAAGATTCATATTCTTATTGCAATAATCTTGTTTCTTTAATCATATTGAAATGGTCAAAATCATGTTTGTGGGTCAACCAAACCTGACCCTGCGTTATTCAACTCTGCATAAAATAATTTGTATCAACTCAAACTCGTTTTCACCTGTCCCCAACCCACCCCATTCACTCATTTTGCAACTCCCTAAACTTTTCATATTCTATTATGTAATTATAGAATCACAAACATGTACAAGTGTTTGTTTTGACTTTTTACGACAGGTCAAAGTTTATACGGTGTGGTTGGAAGTCCTGCATATGTTGCCCCTGAAGTTCTGATCGGTGGTTATTCAGAAAAAGTCGATATATGGAGTGCTGGTGTGGTCCTCCATGCACTTTTGGTCGGTCTCCTCCCATTTTGTGGCAATTCTGTAAATACCGTGTTTGAGGCTGTCAAGAACGTGTCCATTAATTTTCAAGATAAATTATGGGACTCAATATCACATCCTGCCCGTGATCTTATTGCACATATGCTAACAAGAAACGTGTCCGAGAGGTACACTGCTGATGAAGTACTACGTAAGCTCACTTCTTTTCAGTTACTGTTTGGATAAAGTAATTCTGGTTTAGATCATTAAACAATTTAGGGGACAAATAATTGGTTTTGTTCATTATTCAAGGGATTACTAAAATATTTTGGTCTACTCCTCTTTTGAACTTATTTTAAATACATTTAATTTTACATTTTTGATTGTTAATATTTGTTTTTTCTTAAGATAATCCTTTGAATTGTTATAATTTTAAAAAATTATTAATCTTTTATTGTAATTGATAATTTTTTTAATTTGTTATATTTTAACTCTAGAGATCTTGACAATGCATATAAATTTCTTTATTGGTCAGTATCATTAGTTACATGTGTAATAAGAACTCCTCAAACAATTAAACAACTTGGTATGTGATCATCACAACTTCACAGGTTTTAAGGTTTGATTAGCTTCATAGGTTTCAACCTATAACCCCTCGAAGGTCACCTGCATAGTATAAGTTGTGTTTTACTTGGGTTAGCAGAGTATTGTGGGGCCTTGAGTTTGTTGTTGACAATTGCTCACAGTTAAAAACAACTCCAAACAACAGAAACACATTCGAAAACTGTCTCACGCAGGATGTTCTAATAGAGCTGGTTACCGATTCTGACTTATTAGCTATTTAATATCACATGATCACTTTCAAAACGGACATTTAGACACTCCTTTAATGTTTTTGGCTCTTGAATCTTTGTTCTTATCCTATGCTCTTTGTTTGTTTACAGGACATCCTTGGATCGTATTTTACACAAAGCCAACATTAGAGTCCCTAACTTTCAGTTCTAGATCGCAAGATCATGCGACCTTGACTTCACGACAGCTGTCAGACATGATAGAAGTGGAGTCAGAGAGGTCGATTTACTCCTTTGATGAAGACTCTACTCCAATGTTCCCACAAGACATAACCGAAAGCGAAGATTGTTGTATGGTTGATGTTCTTGCTTTGGCAATTTCTCGTGTAAGGATCTCGGGGCCAAAAAGAAGCAGGATATTTAGTCCTACTAATCCTGTTCAACAAGAACATTCCTCTAACATTACCATGAAGAGTTTATGTACAGCATGTTAATGGTATGTATTCTAAGTTCCTTTGACGTGTCGTGTATGATAACATGCAACTTGTAGATTATCATGTAGTGTATGATAATATGCAACTCATAGATTATCATGTAACTGTAAACGCTTTTTTCGCCATTAGCTATAATGACTTTGGTCTTGTAGATGTTCAAAAGACCCACTTATTTCTAAAATGTATAAATCAGATTTGAAGAAGCATCTTACAAGAATCTATGTATTTACACACACACACACACACAAATACATGAATACTCATATATGTCTATACATATGCATGTATGTCTATATACATAACTAGGTTATTAGCCCGTGTATTACACGGGTTAAAAGTTATAAATGTATAATTCAAATATGTAAACAAAAATATTTAAACTTTGTCGTATTTATTTTAAATCGATTATATAAGAATAAGGTTCATAAGGTTTAAAAGGTTAAATAAGATTTGAGATGACTAAAATCCAAAAAATAGTTGGTGGTGTTTGAGGTAGTTAAATATAAAAAATAAAAACTTCACACTTGTCGTTCAAAAAGAAATTAAAATAAAACTAGTGAAGAAACAAACAAAGCATAAGGTACAATAAGAACATGCACATAAAACCCATAAAACATATATAACATTACAATGCATAAACACTTTGGTAATTAGTAATATTTAAATTAAAACTTCAAATAAGAAATATAGCATGATTTGTGGAAAGTTTGTTAAAGAAATTTAGACGGGAAAGTGTTTGTGAGATGAAATCTGGTGATGACATGTGATGACATGTGTCATCACATGTAATCATTTATTAGTATAGATTACATATGTTGAAAGTGAGATGCAGATAATTGTCGTAAAGTATAAGCTTGAGATCTAATAAGCTAGTTATGTGCAATAATCAGAAAGGCCATATGAGGTATATAGGTGGATATAGAAAGAATGTTGGGTTTTTATATATAAAAAATTATTGAAAGCTAGTTATTTATGCTTCTTTTTATATGTAAAAATTATTGAGTTACTTTTATGAGATAATATAGAAAGTATGTTGGGTTTTTTATGGTATTTGCTCTTATTCAAATACAATTTTTCTAAATATAATTAACACAAAAATTAGAAAGTTGGTCGAGCTTTAGTATAAACCAAAGTTGGAAATGGTTAAATGGCGGATGTTGGTGTAAACATATAGTATAACTAGAGTTTTGTATTTTTAAATACCAAACCAGTAAATAAATATATAAATATAAAATCTTTAAATAAACACAAAAGGAACTTAAACAAACATATCAAACGTTTACAAACATAAATGGATGAACACTACTACCTCTATTCATGTTTGTTCGTTTAATTCAACGACTGCAATTTTCTTATTCGTGTTCGTTCTTTAGTAAAACAAAAGAACATAAACAAAATTCATGCCGAATAAGTTCACGGACTTTTTGTGAATCCAAGGATCGCAATCAGGAATTATCTGTGTTAAAAGAAATCAAGTTAATGTTTGCGGAATCAACATTAATTATAATTGTTTAATAAATAAATAGCAAATATAATGAATAATGATTATGACGAACACAATGATATGAACACAATTAATAAGCAAACATGATTTGATTCAAACGTATTTCATTAAAATTGATTAATGATTATATATGAATAATAATGAATGTTATAAAGAATAAATCCTTCGAACGTGTTGATGTTGATGTGACGGTTGCTAGGGTTTGATTGATTGATTGTGTGAATCGATGTGATGTTTGTGTTTGTCGTCTGGTTGCTCGTATGTTCGTCTTGTTTTTATGTGAAACCTAGGATCCATATTTATAGACACACGTGTTTCTGTTAAGGAAACAGCGGATCTCTTGGGATTTGAAATTGTCTTGTTGACTTGTAACACTTGTATTATTTAAATACAAGTGTTTAGACTCCGCAGCTTAACAGGTCTTCCGGAGGTAATTTGTTCTTCCGAAGGTACTTTGTCTTCCGAAGGTACTTTGTCTTCCGAAGGTGTTTGCTCATCCGCAGGAGTCTTCACTTGGACTCTTTGATTGACTTAATCTCTAGAGCTGATTGTTCATCCGCAGAGGATCTTCGGATGTTTGTTACTTGTAAGAAACATATCTACGGAAGAACAAAATGTTTATCCGTAGATGTTTCTTACACTTCGTCAATTTCAGTAATTGACCAAGTATAATGTTTGTACCTGCAATCACACACATAAATCAACAAACATATGGGTTAACTATATATACATAATGCATACATCAAATAATGAATTACAGATATTCATTACAAGTTTTGATTAAAGTTCTAAGCCTATACAAAATGAGTTAGATCTATTGACCCTAGATCTAACACTTTTGTTGAATGTTTGGTTTGTTTACAGCTCTCCTTAGTAGTTACTATTTGGTTTTCTAACAAAATTTTTTTACCTAAAAATATCATCTAACTACACATTTGTAAGAATATAAATACACATCATATTTATGGATGACAATCATTAGTCTATAAAATAATGGATAAAAGTAGTTACCATTACTTTATAATTTAATCACATGAAATGAATAGTAATGTAATATTATCTTTGTGTTATGTACAACCCTATGATCTTCTATTTGGTGTGATTCACGTTGGGCGGTCGTTTCTCCAATCTCCATTCTACTTCTACGCTTATGCACTTCTATAGAGATGGATGGTTCTAAAGTGCGGCGATGCGATGGAGGCGGTGGCAGCTCTGCCTCCCGTCGCCGCTTTCTACATATTCCTATGTGTCGTTTCCTTTTAGATGGGGTTGTCGGTTCCCTTTTTTTCCTTGTAGAGAGACATATGGTTTATCAGGGTGTCGATGGCGGTAGGGGAGGATTTGCGAAGAGGGCGTAGATCCAAAATTTCAAGTTCGTTTTTGGACTCAGGTAAAAAACTTTCTTCATGCATCTTACTTGATCGAAGAAGTAGGTGCAATCACTGCCGGCCTTGAGGAGGGGCGCAATGGACCCCCGTCCAGGGCCCACTCGCTCAGGGGCACAAAATTTTTTAAATTTTTATATATTTAATTATAAAAATTAATTATAAGGTATAATACAACTAAAAACTTAACCCAATTATGTTTTAAACCATATTTTTGAGCCCATTTTTTAACCTAATTACTCAACTAATAGCCCACTAAAATATTTAAATTTTGATTGTAATTAAAGTCCAAAAACTAATTTATACCACAAATTTTGTTCTATTCAAACTGGAAATCTTACGTACGATTCACGGTGTCCCAAGAAAGATTTAGCGGATTGGCGATGATAGCTATCGAAAGCAAAATATTAGAGACTATAAACTACGAATATGTTATAAACAAATTTACTATCAAGAATGATAGGAGAGATTTACGAGTTATTAGTAACTGTTACGGTATGTCATTGTAATACTATGATATTGCTATGTTTATTTCTAAAACATTTCTTTTCATTAAAAAATAGTTTATATAATTTAAGTCGTTAGGGCCCATGGGCCTTTTTTTCCGGCTCGTCCAGGGCATTAAAATCCTCGTGACCGGCCCTGGGTGCAATGGCTTTGTTTGCTGCTTCACCTTCTTCTAGTTTCCATGGCGAAAACTGCTTCACGCTCCTCTCTTTTCTCAAGAACTACACTCCCTATTTGCCTCCGGTAATGACAGTCAATTCATCTATCTATATAATCCTGCAGTGTGTTTATTTACAAGAATAAGCATTCTTTAATCTTTAACTAATCATACGTTTTGTGGTTTCCATTCATGATTATTTCAACCCTTTGTTATGTCCAGTTCTTTCAAAGTTTGTGGAGATAATAGGCATATGTGTTTAAGAGTATTTCAGATAGTTGGTATATTATGGAACAATTTGATTGCTAAAGAAAATATTGATATGTTGATGAGTTGATAGGATTACTAATCGATCTTTCATGTTCTTATCTGCAGCATGATATAGTATTAAGTAGATTACTAATTACGAAAATATGTTTTGGGTTATGTTGTTTTGTATGATTTGCAAGTTTAGTTTAAGATTTGCGTTTTCAGAATGTCCCTGTATGTAGCCCCACTCTTTCTCGCCAATTTGTTTCAAGCCTAAATTGTAACCGGATGCGTACATTTTTTAAACTGTTAGTTATTTTGTTAAAAACAAGCTTTTGAATATTTTGCTATATAGTAGTATGATTTTGAATCCACTTTGTTTTAACCCTTTGACCATATTAATACAACTATTAACACAAAACATATTTGGTAATTGTCCACCGCAACGCGACAGGGAGAATCACCTAGTTATATATCAAAACGATCAAGTAATTTCATATATTTTTGCACTACTGTATATATCTTTAAAAATATAAGTTTCTATACATTTATCCTCACTGCTATGGAGCTTGCACTCACACTCTCAAGGGAGGGTTCGACCCATGTCCATCATCATGTTTCTACTTTAGAACATTATTTTGTTTGGTAGCTATACCATTATTCAACTTAAGATTGTTTAAACTATATTAGGATTCTGAGATATTATTAGACCGTATTAGACACTGTTATTAACTGTTAAGCAACTATTAAACATGTGAGTGATTATGTATACTTATAAAACTACGATTGTATACTTGTTTCTGTCTAATATGATAATATACAAGAATGTTGTTAACGTGCAATTATCAGTAGGGGTGTGTTTGGAACCTTATATTCTTAATGGGTTGTGTCAAAACTAAAAGAGGATATGGTTTCTCGTATGCACCACGACACTACAATATGCCCATACCTAAACAATGGTCATGGGGTCTAACAAGCCCATTGATGGTGGCCGTAAAATGGTCATAGTTGACATGTGTTGCATTGGTCTAATATAACACTACTCATGTTCGCATGTATATCAATTGAGTTATTGTAAATCGTATAACATGAGATCACAAGCATATAGCTGATGTTGTTTTGAATACACATGTCACAAGCAATCAATGAGACAGCCCTAAGAACAATGTGGAGACAATAGAACCCGAAGCCATAGAAGTTTCTAATTGTTTGATATTGTAAATAAATGATGTATTATACTAAGAATGTTGTAAGTTATACATATAAACTCAGTTTGCTTCTATTGAAAGGTGTATTAATTGTGCATGTCTGCCTGGGTTCCAAATGGGATGTCACAAAATGCTTAATCAGATCCCTAACAAAGCTTGTGGAGCTCCCAACAATGATGATATCAACATAAACCAGAATGTAGCAGACATCTAAGCATCGTTGTAGACAAAGTGAGATGTATCAAATACACACTGGGAGAATCATGATATACTAAGTGCAAATGACATCATGATAACCAAGCATGCTATGCCTGCTTGGGACCATACGAAAGGCCTTTGCGTAGACACACTTGATGAGATCGAGTTGAGTCAACAAAACTTTAAGGCTGAGACATTTACATAGTCTCGAATAAGTCACCATAAAAAAAGATATTGTTGACATCCACTTGGTGGATATCCTAACCAAGAGAAAATGCTATAGATAAAACAAGGCGAATGGTACTATATAGATGTATATTCAGCGCCCTTTTGTCTAATAAAAGCCCTCGGTAACAAGTCAGGCTTTATATATACTAATGGATGGAGAAACCAAAAACCCAAGTACGTTTGGAATGCAAGGTGACAACCTTTGTGCGCTTTACATCCCACCATATTAGTCATTTACGGGGAAAGTGGAAGCATGAAAAAAACATGATCCCAGAAAATGATGTGGTTGTTAAGTATGATTATGAGAACAAGTGATCATGAAATCCAAAGGTGGAGGACATGGTGGAACAATTCAAGGCTCCGATGGGGAGATGGATGATGTTCACATTAGGAGTCAATAAGAAAAGAGAGCTAAGAGAGAGAAATAGGGCTGTTCACGAACCGAACCGAACCGAACCGAACGCAGCTCCGCTCGAACTCGGTTCGGTTTTAAACCGAGCGGCTCGGTTCGGTTCGGATTTACAAATTCGAGCGCAAACTTCATGCTCGAACTCGGTTCGGTTTTAAACCGAGCGCTCGGTTTCGCTCGGTTTTGCTCGGTTTTGTGTTACAATGGGTCGCGGTCGGAGATGGGTCGCGATCGCATGTTCGCGGCTCGTAGTAGGGTCAGAGACGCGGTTGCAGGTTCGCAAATTCGCTGCTCGCAGCAGGGTCGGAGACTCGCGGTCACAGGTTCGTAGATTCGGGCAGCAGGGGTCGGAGACCGGTCGCAGGTTCGTGCAGCAGGGATCGGAGACCGGTCGCAGGTTCTCAGATTCGAGCAGCGCCCTGGTCGGCGGCCGCAAGGGGATGCCCGAAGGGTGGAAGCTACTGGAGAGTGGAGAGTGGAGAGTGGAGAGGGGAGATGGGATAGTGGTCGCAGGTCGCTGGAGGCTGGCGACTGGACTGCTGGAGGAGACGAGGAGTGGACTGTGGAGGGTGAGGAGTGAGGACTGAGGTAATGAGGTTTGAATGTATTGGTGTATTAGGGTTTTGAGCTTTATACTAAAAATTTAAAATATTTGTAATTAATAAATAACTAAATTTAATAATAAATAACATATATAATTATGTAGAATATATAAAAACTAAACTAGTAAATAATTCGAGCGAAACCGAGCGAGCGACCCTTCGCTCATGCTCGGTTCGTTTTGAAACCGAACCGAGCCGCTCGGTTCATTTACAATCGAGCGGAAATTCGAACGAGCAAAATTCCGAGCATTTTTCGAACGAGTTCGAGCGAGTTTCGAGCGTCGAGCTATTTGAACAGCCCTGGAGAGAAATAAGATAATGGAGAGATCAGAGGTTAAGTTTATTTTATATTTTTTATTACTATTTACATTGTCTTAAGGATATACAGGATAAGATTTTTCTCCTCTATTCGAGAGGTGCATGTATAAGCATCTAATTAAAGTAAGTTAAGAGTCGTTCTATAAAAAGATTACCAGTTATATTATTGTTTGAGTAAATTTAAATTACAAGAAAATTCCCTATGGTGCAAAATGACCAAATTGGCCTCGTGTGCCTTGATGTTAAACTTACTTTATTTAACGGCTCATTCAAATATCCACCCATAAAAAGAACAAATCCATAACAAACCCAAACATGACGGAAATTGTATCTTTGTTTTAATATAGTTATAGATATAATTATGAAAAATAACAAATAATATATACTATTTTATAAAAATAATTATCATTATAGATGTATGTAAAATAATTATATATGTATGCACGTAAAAAACTAACAAACAGAACTCCAGCCTACTTAAAAAAATTACTAATGAGCCAAACTTGAATGACAACCACTACCAACAGGCATCAACAACACCACCAACAACTAGTGACTAGCATCACCACCGTTGCATCATGCACCATTACATACCCGCCACCGCTAAAAGCCAAAATAAGAAAGATGAATGAATCAAAGCCAAAAAGAATCAAAACCCACATATTCTCAACCAAAAATGAAAATCATTACAAAACCCATCAACAGAGTTTTGGTTCTTAATCAAAAATCAAATCCTTAAAACCCAATAAGCAATAACAAGATACATTACTTAACATCATACCTTAAGTTTATATTCTAAACTAAAATTAAAACTAATATTCCATCCTAAACCCATTTTCAGGAATACAGCCACAAACGAAAACTCTTCATATAACAAGAGATCTGCAACTGCCAGATTTCTTTTCTTCAATCAAGGAAGTGGGTCAACCCGGTTATCTGAACCAATGACAAGTTTGACCCATCAAAAGAAGTACTACTTTAACTGCTCCAGAATTAGCAATATGACTATCATTGAGAAAGAAGAAAAAAAAAAGAATCCAAAACTATCTTGTATACTTGAACAAAGGGAGTATAATTACTTGATCTAATTTTAACAGAACAACAATGACATGAGAACAAGAAAAGGTTAACAGGACCAAAATTGTCATTGTGAAGTCAAGTAATAACTCTTAGAAGAATAATCAACACATCTATGTTGACATGCCACTTTAACAAGCAATGATGAAAAGTCTCCTTTTGGCACCAAAGAAAGAATACATAAACAAAAGTAAAGAAATTCATTTCAGAAGGATAAGCTTTTTACCTGATAAAAGCTTGTTCTGCACAAAATTATTGTGGTTCACACTTCTTTTTGGATAGCAATTCACGAAAAGCTTCGGCCTTCTCAACCAACCCAACTTCTTGAAATGCTTTAAAAAGCCGATCACAAACAGAGATATCAAAATCGGTTGTTGCAGATGTATTCCATTGATCAATTATTTCTTCTACCTCTTTAAAATGGCCAAGTATCATATATGCAGATAATATGCAAGCATAATTTCTACTAATCATCTTTTGATTCGTCATTCTTAAAGACTTCCATATTTGATCAAGGGTACCCTTGTTTCCCAAAGCAGAATGCAGTATAATAAGAAAATCATAACTTATCCATTCTCTTTGTGTAATACCCTTTTCACTTTCCACCACAGAGTTGACCTCTGAATTGACAAGTTGGCCCGATGTAAGATAGATTTTCACAAGCTTCACATATCTGGCCCAACTCTCACTCTGCCCGCTCTCATGAGCACTCATTTCATCAAGAATGCTTCTGACTTCATCAATCTTTAAAGACGCAGCACACGAGCTTATCCAAACATTAAAAGTGTAAATATCCGGAGCCACATTCCGGCTTTTAAGCTCTTTAACAACAGAAGAGACCTTCTCCACCTCCCCAACCGACATGTACAACGTCATCAACTCATTGTATGTTATCGCAGTCATTGAAAGTTTAGACTCTTTCATTCTCTCATAAAGATCCTCCGCCTTTGAAGTCAGTTTTGAAGCAGCATACGAGTGTAAAAGAGCAGTGTAGGATTCAGTTGTTTTAGCATCAAGAGGCAAACTTTCAAAATAACGCTCAGCAGCATCTATACCAAAAACCTTTGTCAACAAATCGATACGAATCGCATAGTCTGAATCACATAACTCAAACTCCGCATGCGAAACCATCCACTCAGATAACTGGAAAAATGCAAAGATAACAATAACATGTTAAAACATATAACTTCTGGCTACCATTTCCAAATCCATCATCTACGCACATGTTTGATCTGTACTTTGTAAACATAATCTCACTCTCAAAAGTGAAACCATCCACTCAGATAACTGCAAAAATGCAAAGATAATAATAACATGTTGAAACATATAACTTCTGGCTACCAAATCTATCATCTATGGGCATGTTTGATCTGTACTTTGTAAATATAATCTCACTCTCAAAAGTGAAACCATCCACTCAGACAACAGCAAAAATGCAAAAGATAATAATAACATGTTGAGACATATAACTTCTGGCTACTAAATCTATCATCTATCTATGCGCATGTTTGATCTGTTTTTCGTAAATATAACCTCACTCTCAAAACTAACATCATACAATACAGAAATCTAGCACAAATTCACCTAACTAGGGGATATCACTTCGATCATAGAATATTAAAATTCAATGGCGTTAACAGCTAACCTAAACTCCTAAACAAAGTAATTACAAATTTTCAATGTCTAACCTCAAGAGCATGTTTGAAACGATGCGATCTACGAAGCTCCTTGGAAATACGACGGAGATCATGGATCGTAACTCGGTTTCCTTCATTGATCCACTTCTCAATAACATTAGTGGCGCTACGCTTCGGCAGTCTCAACCGGAATATTCTACTCTTCAGATCATCACCGCCACTGCCGCCGCCGTTGGAATCTTCTTCGGGAGCTGAAACCGGCGATTCATCGTAAACGAGTTCCGATTTGGAAGCGATTGGAGACGGAGACGAAGAGATGAGCCTCGGGAGAGTGTTGGTCTTGGTTCTGCTGTGATTCCTAGGGCTTAGAGACGAAAAACGTTAGGGTTTAGGTGGAAGTTAAAGTTGAAATCGACGTAAAGGAAATGAATTACATGATCTACGTTACCGGATGAATGCAGTGAAGATTGAACGAACAGCCGCCATGTTGTAACAACGATTCTGAATCAGATGGTGTAAAGAAGCCAAAAAGAAACAAAAATGGTGAGGGTGAATGAATCAAAAAAAAGAAGATGATAAAATTTGTCAGAAGTGGGATTTGAACCCACGCCCTCTCTCGAAGACCAGAACTTGAGTCTGGCGCCTTAGACCACTCGGCCATCCTGACATCTATGTGTTAATATAATTCCCTAAAATAGTGAAATTGAAAATAAAATATAAATTGAATTTTACTAATTCAAGGCAAATTCTAATGATTTATATTTATTATTTACCAGCACTACTTTTATATTTTATTTTTAATTTCAAGGGAAATTATACTAATATAATCATCAAATATTTAGAGATGAGTTTCGCTCAGTTTCGTTCAAGACGATGAATTATGAAAAAAATGAAAAAAAACCTAAAAAAAACATAATTGAGCGGAAGTTAGGTGCAAATCAAGTGTAAATCTATGACATGGTACTTGGATTGCTATTGAGAACTAATATGAAAATTAAAAGTGTGATTGATGAATTTGTCACTATAAATTATTATCTGCATATTTGGACTATTAAATTCTAATGTCTATAATTATGTAAATTCATTAGCATGCATTGCATCTAAATTTCAAAATGTTTGATATTTACTTTAAAAAATATATGGTATTGATAGTCTTTTATCTAATACTGATATATGTATACGTTTATATATTTTTCAGATATGTTTAGGAGAAATGAGATAAAATTAAAGAAACGGTGTGGAAAAATAGATAAACTAATATATTTAGTTTTATTATTTTTATTGAAACGATATTTACACATCTTATGTGTTTTTTGTAATTCCCAACATACTATTAGTTTGAAAAGAACGCATCCCTTAGAACCTTTAAAGATTTTGGTAGAAACTAGTCCTTATCTGAAGTGCCACAATAGTTTTCAAAAAGTATTTTTTAACGGTCATGATCTCCGTTCGAATCCATGTAGCAACACCATATTTCTTTATGTTATTTTTTCTGTGTATCCTATGTTTTTCTCATTGGAGCGCTCAAATCCATAATCCAACTTTTTTATTATTATCAACGTTCTTGTTTCTCAATTGCCACATAATCACAACACCATGCTCCACAAGAGCATGTTGAATTTTAATTTTTCACATTAAATTTACCTTTTTTCCCGGTTGTTGTGTTCATGTTTCTATTAAAACTCTTCATGCCTTTAACTTATACTTTCATGCTACTCATGCTCTTACTCTTAACTTAATATTCTTTGAACATAAAATGAGTCTCGTTATCCATTTTACAATTTATATAAAAAGGAAAGAAAGGTGCAGAAAAATTTACCATGTGATATTATGAATACTTTATAGGTATATAATTTCCTGTTTAGATTTCATACGATGAATTTTTTACCTCCATTTTTCATGGGTTCAAACTGTTCCATAGGTTCATTTTCTCTCCATCGTTTTTGTTCATCATTGCATGAAACTTACCATAAACACAGAACCACTCTGTTCACTGCAGCATTTTCAAATCAACCATTATTTCTACCATTACTACCCAAACATTGGAACTTTTTTTTTTTTTAAAAAGGACATTTTACGCATTTAAATACAATATGTCGGTTTTTGCTTCAAAATTAAATCTTCAACACATCTAAACTGTTTATATGTTTAAAATAAAAATAACTGCAACATATGTAAAGCAAAAAAATATTCTTACAAAGCTCAGTTTATGATAATACAATGTTATACCCGTATATTAGATTCCCAAAATGGTCCGTATTTGATCTGGAGGGTGTCGGGCTAACGACTTAGGATCAGCATAACCGTTGCTTGGATCCATAATTGCCTTGTAAATAACATCATAAGCTTCTGCCAAAGATGCAGCCACATGGGCGCAGGCTTCAGAGCGCAGGCCCGGAAGGTTCATCTGTTCAAATTCAGGGAGTGAGCTCTCACTTCCCAGAATCAACCCAAAGAAAGCTTTGAGAGACTCGGAAAGAGAATCAGGTGACGTGTCGTCCATGTCAGCTAATGGTGGTGAGTCAGCAGTGGAGTTTCGGAAAAGAGACATCTTGTTTGACAAACCACATCTTGTCAAAATGGCGTCGACTTCTTTCTCCACCAGACTCAACATGTGATTATCGATCATTGTTCCAAGTTTCTTCACGTATTCAGAAGCCACATCGTGTCTTAGTAATGGTTGTTGTATCGCACATAAGCAATTGATCATGAAAATCTTCGAGGCTGTTTCATTGTTCTGCATGCATAGATCCAATTGAATCCAAATTTAGGTTGTATCATGAAAACACAAAGCATAACGACCCGATATAAAGGAATAATCCTTATTTACTTCTATACATACATATATGAATTGAGATAACTTTTTACCTCTTTAACTATAAACTTAATTTCACTTTACATTTCTTTTAGGAAACTCAATGGAGATGACAATGTGAAAAAAAAACCCGAAGAAAATATGAAAAACAGTGAGATAAAAAGGGACCTTCGATGGAAATGCTTGGCTGCTGGTTGCCAAAATAGCATCAACAGATGATCTTCGTGATTGGCTAACGTCAGGCTTTGTTCTGTTTCTTCTAGATGACTCGATCGATCCTTTTGACTTGTGTGCTTCCATTGCTTGTTCGCAAATCTAGATTAATCATGTGAATAAAACAAAATGAAACAGTAGCTTTAAACAAAAATGGTCATCAATCAAAAGTGGATGCAGATAGAGTTAGATAAACCAAGTTGACGTATAAACATGGATTTGGCCTGTGCAGGCTGAGCAAGGAGTAAAAATGGGGCAACGGATAGAAACTTTAACGGTTCCTGCTCTAATAGAAGAGTAACTAGAGATTAGACAATATTATTAGGGTTATTAGTATGAGCTCATGGGCCCAGTTAGGTTTTAGGGTTTACATTATATATAGAGAGAATATAATGTAAACCCTAAAAACTAACTGGGCCTGTGGGCTCATACTAATAACCCTAATAATATTGTCTAATAGTGGCAACACCATATTCATTCTCAACAAAATTTTCCCGCTTCTCTCTCCTATTAAATAATTACCTTTAATTACTAATAATATTATTTAACTTGATTAAATATGGTTTTTAAATAAATTAAGAAAGAGATCTTAATATTAATGTTATTTCTAAAACAACAAATTTTTGTGAGATAAGATATTTCTAAAACATCAAACATTTTCAAAATTATGAAATAATTTAAAATTGGTGTTTTTAAAAAGTAAATTTTCATAAACAAAAAATAATTAACATTGGGAGTTATAATAAGGAAACTTTTAAATATGATATTTTTTTAATACGGATTATTTTGAAACAAAATGTTTAAGTTTATTTTGGAAAAAAGTTTAAAAACAAAATTTTAAAAAGTTGATATCATTGTTTTATTACTTATAGTTATTACTCAAACGTAATTTCAATCATATCTTATCTTGAAATATCGTTTTATAGCAATAAATTTTCATTATATTTAATATTTTATTTATTCAGCCCGTGTAATACACAGGTTCACTAATGCTAGTTTAGCAATAAAAGCAAAATAGTTGGTAAGAAATTATTAGGATATATTAATTACCTGTATTATAGGATCGAGCAAAGCAGATATAACAGGATCAAAAATTGGTTTTTTCCCTGATGCAGGAACCATCATGGTGTCATGGATCTGGATTAGTTCAAGCAACAAAGAGACTCCTTCTGTTAGTGTGGGTGGTGGAGAAAGATCAACAGCAACCAGTGGTGGATATCTCAAAAGCTTCTCCCCTCTAACTTTTAAAATGTCAAAGAATGTTTTCTGAGCGGCATCCTTGAGACCCCAAAGTGTGTTACAAAGAGCTGTTTCTCTCCCTAGCAGATCTGACACCTATTATCACATTTACACACTGTATTAGACGCCAACAGGTTAAAAGTCCGATGCCTATCAGTGATGTAGCAATTTTGACCCATTTACTTATGAACGGGTCGAGTGAGGTTATGTTTACTCTCTACAGGAAAAGTAACCACAAAGTGTGTTTTAATGCATTATAAAAAGTAAAAAGTCCTATATCAGTATATTTAAACAACTGGATTATTATTTTTACTGAAGTAGTATATATTACTCTAAATTCTAATTTTGGTTTACACATTGAATGTTTATAGAAAAGGGCAAATGTCATTAAACAGTAACCATGTTTCACAGTTTTTCAACTTAGATCACAAAACATCTTTAAGAGGTTTAACCACATTGATTATGAGATGTCAGCATATGTAATCGGTAACATTTTAGTAAACTTGAAAGTTGAGAACTTAAACCTCTTAAATTGAGGTTGACTAACCTAGGTCGAAAATTTGTGAAACTTGGTTAATATTTAGAGACCTTTGGCCTATAAAATAAAAAAAGGGTTATACGAGATGTGTTTTGGGTTAACCCAAACAGAGAGAACCTGTACAAATAACTACCCTTTTTTGTCACCCCTAGTCATATTACATGAACTCACAGTATAGCTGTAGAACTCAAGGGTGTTGCTAAGCTTATATGAAATAATGAGATTTGGTTGAGACTGCAACACTTGTTCAACTCTGACTTTAAAAGGTCGGCAAACGCCCTCAAAAATCCTATCCAAAACAAATGTCAAATCAGCTTCTGGTTTATCTTCATTACTCTCTGAGCTCTTGGAGAATCGCCGTGCAGTTGGTCCAGTATCCACCACTGCATCTGGATCAAGTAACACAAATACAAGTTCTCTTTCAGATGCAAGAGCCTGCATTAAGATAAATAAGTAAAATAAAAATAGATACAAGTTAATTAAAAAATCATAATGAAAAAGGAGTGACATCAAGAGCTATTCGAAATTCACACACCTGATGCAGCCAACCAAGCATGTCACCTACATAGCGTAGTGGATCATGAGCATGTACTTCGATTGGCCTGGGCATTCCACCAGGTCCTCCACGTGTAAGAGCACTTATAAATCTTCTAAACAGTGCATTGTGCCTCATATTTGCTACCTACCAATTATTAACCGAGCTTAATAAAAAAAATTGAGGTTGTTTGGATGCGCACTTTAGATTGATAAATGCAACTTGAAGTCCTAAAATAAAGGAGTACTTTTTTGTGCTAGGATAGAGTTACTCTGATCTTATTATCTGATTTTAGGTGTTAAATAATCAGTTTAGATATCAGCCTCATCACAAAACTGATGACCTGTAAATAATAATATTAATCATTTACCTCTTTTCCACAAGCTACATAACGTATCCAACTTGACACTAAACGTAATTGTATGTAGCAAACTGAAATCCGTCTTTTTAATATAATGAACTTGGGAAAAGCCTCTATAGCATGAATTTAGGGATCATACAATAGAAACTTTCAGTGTCAAGTTGGATACACTTTGGTGCAGTTACGTTGATAATAATACCATTACGAAAATATACTTTTTGGAATTATATACTATCTAATGTTCTAAAAGCTTCAAACATTATTTGAATTTAAATACTTTTACAAGTTCACTTCTGGTCATCTCATATATTGATTTCTCAAAAAATAAGACTTGAAAAACAATGAAACAACTGTTAATCTCAATAATATGAGTATACAGCTTCAACATCATAAGCACAGCCAGTGGCAGTAGGGACAATGTAAGCCCCCCCTCCCCCACAAAAAAAAACATACTTACTCACCCCCCCCCCCCCCCTATGTTCTAGTATACATTTATCATCACGTGTTCATAGCTTAGTTGCAGAGGTTTATAGGACTGGAGGTCGCCAATTCAATACTTGTCAAACCCTTTTTAATTATTAGAACTCTTTCTGTGATCCTTTTCCACCGGTTAGTTTTTTACAGCATAATCTGTAAGTTTTCTAATTATCTGTCTATCAATTATACGTTAATTTTACATGAACGATTATAGTTGCTTGTGTGATACCGCACACGCAAGACCGCACCAAGCCCAACACATGAGAGGTAAATCAGGCTAACTCGGCAGTAAGGCAATGGAGGGTGTCGACCCCAAGGATCAAACACCAGATCTCTTGTTTGTTAAGGCTGAAAAACACTCCACCTTAAACCAGGGGCAACAAAATTCTAGCCAAATTCTAACTTACTTTTTTGGGTTAAACCCTATAGTCATTTCATATCTATGTCAACAGAGGGAAATGATGACTTTGGTGTCAACAATGGTAATTGCAGAGGTTGCAATATCCACAAATACACACACAAAAGGTTACTTTAGGTTATATTTATCACTAAGGTTCAAAATGTAAAAAAAAATTAACAACAGTTGAGTTTCCCCCATCTAGATTCTTTCTAGCTCCGCCCCAAGCACATCCAAATACCAAATAATGCAACATTTTTATAATAGGTGTATATAATATTATAATTATTCAATATCACAGCTAAAGATGATAATTCACTAATAGTTACCTCTTCAGCACAATACTTGTACAACACAGGTCTTTCTTTGAGACATCGAACTGCCATTTTGAGAAGCTCGCTAACTTCAGGGTTATCAGTGTCACCCAATCTCCTGCACTCTGTCTGAACCCACCTGGGTGAAAGACAAAATATCCACAGAATCAAGAGAGGAACACAATTTTGTAACTTCATAGAAATCAAGATTTATTTGGAAAAGCAATTATTATCTTCAAACTTGTAGTTAGTTTTCCAGCTTTAATTTAGAGTAGGTATGGGTCATGAGATAGAGGTAAGGTTTGCCCTCATCTTACCCACCTAAGACCCTATTATTTGAGTGGGACTCGTTGGGTATGTTTGTTTGTTTGTTTAGATATAGGTCATGAGAACTTTTCCAGATTTCAAAAAACCCAAAAACAACCCTGCTTTACAAGAAAACAGAAAGGTTGAGAACAGAAAAAATCACCAACAACTAGATCCTAAATAGTCAATTAGTGGCTGATAGTCAAATGTTTTCTGACTCACTCCTTTGATGAATAACATGGCTAACATAAGTGATTTGAAGAAGAATGCAAAGGCAACACAAAATTTCAACTTATGCTTAGTTTTACTTCTCCACTTATAGCTCCCATTAAGTTTTGCTTCTTCACATTATGGCTCCCATCTCCAATTAACCTCACACCATGGAATGGACCCACATATGAAACTAAAATGAAATAGGCTAAAGAGTTGACCCCAAAATATCTTTGTAAAGTAGTATTTTAGTGGTACAAATAGATTAATAATACTATCAGTGGATTATACAAAAGTAAAAGCGGTGAAGGTCATCACTAGTACTGTTCAATTGATGGTTTACATATGTTATATGTAGTAAAGTAAGGACCATCACCAAAAAAAACCCTACAAGTTTTGGAATTTATTATTCACCTGCACAGACGCTCATAGGCACCTTCTTGATAGACGGCCATCATATCCATGAGCTCCAAACCTGCACGCTGTATAAATTTGAATAATCAGAAACAATAAAATATTTGCAAAGAGTTATAGTAAGGAGTAAAACTCTGAATTCTAAAATAGCATGAACCAATAAGAATTCTTGTGTCCATATATCTCGTATCTCAACTGATTTATGCAATTAAATAGGTCTTATCAGTTATCAATACAACAATGATACTTGTTAAAAAAATACATTTAAAACAAGCTGAGCTCAGACTTAGTTCTGTTCATGCCTAATTACTGCTAAAGAAATGGATAAAAAAATACATATATTCAAAAGCAACCGTCAGCTGCAAAAAAAAATTACAATGTTGCAGTCTTTGCATTTATTGGTGTAATGGTGTCCCTTTAAAAAATCAATTTTAAAAGATATAAAGACATGATAATGATAAAAGTAGTAGCAGTCTTCATATGACTTCTACATTTGATACTTGCAATCCATCTGTACCATATGCTCTTTTAACTTATATGAGTTGGAAAACAGATGAGTGCAACATAGAAATATCATACTTATGGGACAATATCAAAGACATTTATCTTTGCCTACCTGAAGAAAAAACCTCTCTTGGATATGTGGCGGCATGGCCAGATAGTGAGTGCTAGCATAAATGATGTAATTATCTTTCCCTACCCATTTTCCCACTCTCCACAGGTAAAAGTATGAAAACCTTTCTACACATTTTATAGCCAAGTATGATTTTATTTCAGTCCATGCACACTTATGAATGTGCTACCTTTCTTACTCTGATTTAGATTGAGTCACAACTAAACGAAGGGTCTTAATTTTTTTTCTACTTTTAATGACATATCAACTATGGTTCCAATATATGGAGAGTAACTGTTAAGCTTAAGGCACAAACATAGCTCATGATCCAATGATACAACATATAAAACTTACGAAAAGGCATTCTTTTATTCCAAGAAAATTAGAAAACTCAACCACAAACAGTATCATATATCTAGGGGAACCATGTACCGAAAGAAGACAAGCATATTCGCGCCCAAGTATCACATTACAACAATTGGATTGAAAATTGTCACAAATAGAATATAGAAAAGCACGTGTGTGACTATGCTAAGCAAGAGAGGTTACCTGATGATGGGTCCTGAGAAGGACTTTGCAATTTGCATGAATTGTCTGTACATGGCTCAATGCCTTGAAGAAGTTTTCATTTAATTCCTCCTCCCTAAGCGCATTTATCTACAGAAATACCAAAAGTAAGTACACTCACATTTTACCCCGTTTGTGATTCAATGCCAAGGTTAAATCACAACTTATCACCAAAAATATCCACACCTCTTCGTTAGAAAGTTGATAATCTCGAAGGAAGCACGATGCAATCTCTTGCCTCTGCGTAGTAACTTCCAGTTCCTGTTTAAGCCTTTCTGTGGTAGTGATAATATCTCCAGTAGTAGCATTACAGTTACTCAAAGACATAGCAATCCTGCAACATTTACATCATGAGCTATGTATGCACCTTATTCTTAACTTTCAATTAAAACACGTCACATCACATTATCATTCAACATCATAAGAGAACTTCTCAATTCCTCAACAGATCCTCCCACAATTTCACACAAAACTCACAATCACCAAACAACTACACGTAACCACATCCGATCTCCTAACAAGAACAATTACTCACTTCTCACAGCATTCAGCAAGCGAATTCACCTCCTCCTCCACCCGATCCAAAGCCTAAAAAAAAGCAACACACCATCAATAACCGCTTGATTCAAATCACAGATAGAAACAAAACAACAGAATGAATGAAAACAAGCAAACCTGCTGAGCGGCATCGGAAGCGAGGAGGAACTCATGATTAATGGAGAGGGATCGCTTCTCGATGGTTGATCGGAGGTTACGGCGAGCGGGAGGTGTGTTATCGGTGTAGAAAGTGGAGAGTGTGTTGAGAGAAGCGAGTAGATCTGGAGTGTCGGTGCGTGTTTCGAGAACTTTCTTCAGCTTCCGTGAGAGCCCCGGCGCCAGTGCCGACGTCGTCCCCATTTGTCTCCGGCGATCTGTTCGAGCTTCAGTCGTTTGGTCTGATCTGTGATGCCGGAGTTTACTGAAAGTTTTATCAAGTAGCAACAGATCGGGGCCAATACGGAATACACGTCAAACCCGAACCCAAAATTCTTATTTAAGTCGGTCTTGGGGTTGTGTTTTGACAATTCTGGTTGACTAACCCGAATACCATATCGTTATAATTGATAATCTATATTTTATATTCTAGGATTTCATTCGACACTATCTGTTTTTTACTTTTTTATGAACTTGATCAAGCCTTTGTTCACTCCATTTTCAATTGATGACACAAAACTTAAACTCGATTAGTTCATCAGTTCATCTCTCATACTTAACCATTTATAACGATTACAAAAAAGGTATAATGATTCCATACTCGAACATTATTATGTATTTGTTTAAACTATATTATTTTTGTCTCATTGTACGTCCGAAGATAACAATATAAATGTAACATATTTTGGCCTAGTAATGTCTTATTGCTTTACTTTTGTTCAAACAATAATAATTATGATGTTTGTTTGTGTTAAACATATGTTCAAGTAATATGTGAATTTAAGGGTTGGTTTTAGTTTTCTTTCTTTTTTTTAAACTATGACTATCAAACCTGTTTGTGAAGAGATGTCAAATCTAATTTCCAAAACTAAAACACTTTCAAATATGTTGTCTTTGATTTTTAGATTTACAAGTGGACCAACCCGATTGCCGATTAACCCGATCCGTATAAACCCGATCCGATACCCGAATACCGATTAAATATAGTTTATTTGGTTCGGTCTTCGGGTTGATTTTCTACATCTAAAAACTCAAGGAACCCGCCAGTCTCCTTCTCCTCTTCTGTTTTCTGTTCGACGCACAACACCAAGCCGCTAAGGAAGACGCACAGTGAGCAGCAAAGGCCAACAATTGAGACGCCGTCCAGTCCAGTAACAATGAATAGAGAGCAGTAAAGGTATTCCTTTTATTATATGAGATTAAATGTTGAATTGCCTCTTTGTGACATATTCAAGTATTTTGAAATCATGGTTTATAAATGTGAAATTGGGGAAGATGATGAAAATTAGGGCTTATAATTTTAGTTGAATACTTATTGCATCTATTGTGATTTTTTTGTGACATATTCAAGGATTTTGAAATTAGGGTTTATAAATGTGAAATTGGGGAAGATGATGAAAATTGAGGCTTATAATTTTAGTTGAATACTTATTGCATCTATTGTGATTTTTGTTAGGTATATCATGGGAAAGAGCAAAACCCTTCATTCTTTTTTCAAAAAAAAAGGATGATGAACAAGAAACTAAACATCAAAAACCTACCACAAGTGAGCCCGAAGAGCATGTAAATCAACCACAACCACAGTCAAATACAAATCCACAAGAACCACAACCTCAACCTCAACCTCAAGCAAAATCTAATGAAGGTCAAGTGACTCAAGTGGATGTTGAGCATTTAGAAAGAGATCCGGCTTTACGAAAACCAATGTGGGAGTATCCGGTTAATTTAAGGGAACAAGTAAGACGTGCTTATCTTTCTTTAGGACCTTACCAAATAGAACTTAAAGAGTATCCAAATAAGGGTTCAAAGGGGCACACACGTAGGTTCCAATATGCTTGGTTTGGTGTTTACCCTAATTGGTAAGAGTATTCTCCAACAACACATTCTTCATATTGTTTCTTATGTTATCTATTTAGTGATAAACCTAGTGTGACCCACGGGTATGACTCATTTACGGTTAAAGGGTTTGACAATTGGAAAAAGGTAAACGGGAAAAATTATGCATTCTTGAAGCACCTTGGTACTACACAACATAGAAGTTCTTTGTTATTTAGTGAAAACTTGTTGAACCAAGCAACACACATTGAGATCCACATATTGAAGCAAAGTGAAGAGCTAATAATGAAGAACCGGTTACGATTAAGAACTAGTGTTGAGGTAGTTCGTTGGTTGACATATCAAGCATGTGCTTTACTAGGACATGATGAATCTTCTACTTCTAAAAATCGAGGTAATTTTCTTGAATTGCTCAAACTTTTAGCTTCTTATAATGATGAGATTGCTAAGGTTATATTAGAGAATGCTCCTTATAATTCAAAGTATACTTCTGGATTAGTTCAAAAAGAAATTCTTAGTATCATTGCGAATAAAGTAAGAAAGCATATTCGTAGTGAAGTGGGGGATTCGGGCTTTTGTGTTATGGTTGATGAATCACGAGATGAGTCGAAAAAGGAGCAAATGGCAATAGTCTTAAGGTTTGTTGATGCGGAAGGGATGATACGAGAACGGTTCTTGGATTTGGTTCATGTTAGGGATACTTGTTTAGAAACCTTGAAAACAAGTTTATGGAGACAACTATTGCACTATCAATTTGATGTTAGTAGTGGGCAAGGATATGATGGTGCTAGCAATATGAGAGGGGAATGGACCCGTGACATTCGGCTCCCTTAAGGTTTTTTTTCAAGTTTCGCAACTGAAAAAAAGTAACATGTTTCGTTCCTGGCTTGGATGGCCGTTAAAAATGTCTGTTAAATATTTTCAAATGACTATTTTACCCTTTCACTAAAAGACAAAATAAAAATTAAAGGCAAATATAAAAACCCAAACCCAACTAATCCCCTTCCATCATATGGTAAGTTGACTTATTCTCTTCATTTTTGAACTTTCTTCTCCATCTCGTATGTTATCAACGTTTTTCCGGTGTAAATCGTTTTTCTCGCAAGGTAACTTTCAGGTGAAACCAATGAGACAATTAAATACATCACCATGTTGCATCTTTTAGGTCCCTCTTTCTCACTTGGGTTGCAGGTCGGCGCTGCCATCGTCGTCTTACAACCTGAGTTGCTAGTCCGATATAGTAAACTTATGATCAACATCTTTCTGCTCTGGGAGAGAAACCTGTCGTCCAAATCTAACAAGCAATTCACTGATGAACTATCAAAACCCCTAAATTCACACCATTTAACGCGTTAGTAAACCAATCTCCCAATTTATTAAACAAAGATGATGAAGAATATGATAGCAGAAGGGTTTTGGAGAGGCGGTGGGTGAGGTATTATAGAGTGATGTGGCGGTCGACCACCACCATACGTGTTTCTCCACAGATGTAACTACTGATTTTGTGGCACCGGAGGGGAGCCCGATGTCGGACGGGGGTTGCACTCGCTGTAGGCGGATGTAAGGGATGCAACTGGGGAAGATGATGATGATGATGATGATGGTGTGTTTATGCTGATGATGTGGTGTAATAATGATATTAGAGTAAATTACACATTTTGTCTCTGAGGGTAAAATGGTCAATTTACTACTAATTAAGGGAATTATTTAACGGTCGTTTGACAAAATGACGAAACATGTTACTTTTTTCAAACCTTAGGACTAAACCTGTAATTTTTCAATCCCGAAGACAAAAGGTGACATCTGAGCAAACCTCGAGGAGGATCCGTGATATTTACTCTAACCAAAATAAAGATGTATGAACCGGATTGGTGGATTTTACTGGTTTGGTTTGCTTTGTGTTAATGATAGATGAAACAAAAACCAGTTGTTGATGAAAATGATTATGGAGAGAAGCGATTGATTTTGGTTCTCGGTTCTGTTCCGACTAAAGTGGTTTGAACAAGACAAGTTACAAGTTGGTATGAAACTTCTTACGGTTTCCAAACCTGATTGCTAGTTTATACACCTTTATGTGTGTATATGAACTCAGTGAACGACAAGTGATTGTTCCAGCTCCCACCAAAATTGATTATACATGCTCAAAGCATGTGTTTTAGCGTTAGTTTTTTTCTGAGTGACTGTGGGACTGAAAATGGTATGTTGTACTAATATGTAACCTTGTACCCATAACATTATGAAACCTTAACCAGAACTTAGATGTAGTCCGAATGTCTTTATTAGAAACGATAGACACTTGCACACTGTTCGAGTCATAATCTCCTTGATAAACAATTTGACTAACTTTTCTGGCGAATATGTCGCTTTGATTGGTAGAAATTAAACACTCTAGGTTAACCGGTTTACGCAACTCATATCACGTCAATTCCTTTTCGTGCGAGGCAATTTTCTAATAAAATCCGTTATAATATGCTCTCATTCCAAATCAGGAATGTCTAAGGGTTAGATCTTCCCGTATTATTTTCAATGTTCACCTTTTATCTGCGGACACGTTAGACACTTGTTGACATAATTCGTTGCATCAATGACCGACAAGGTCTTCAGTTTTGACTTACATTTCAATTCTTCAAAACTCAAATTATTTTATGTCAAAAAAGACCAAGCATATGACTTGGCACTACAATCATTAAACGAATAGTGCACCCAAGTGATTATAGTGAAATACATTGGAGTTATTTATATTGTGTTGGTGTTCAATCTTGATCTCATTCTTATTGTTCAATCTATTATCTGTATTTGATTCATTCCACATTTCATTCACGAGATCAATGTTACTGGAATTTTCACGATCTTACAATAGGTATCAGAGCAAGAACATTATCAATTGGTATTATTTTTTGTTTGATAATTGTTCTTTAAATTTTGAACTTTCTGTATGATAGAAAATGATAATACATTTCTTGATTTTTATATATTACATACAAAAGGCTTAAATAAAATCAGACTTGGATTATATTTGATTTGTTAATAGGATCTAGTTACAAGAAAGAAAAACAGTATGATTTGTGATGCACTTAAACTAATTCTGCTATGTCTGAAGTGGGTAACATATCAAAGTTTTGTGGTAACAATTACTTTTATATTAAAATAGACTGAGAGTTACAGTCTTGTCATACTCAAACCTAACATTTTCTAAATCAGTAAATTTCATAAATATAAATATATATGTATGAAAAAAAAGCAAAGAAAATCATTATAACTTAAAAGGAGAAAAAAGATGTCAAATAGTCATATAGGAATGAAAGATGCCAATGTGCACATAAATAATAGATATGTCATAAACATACAATAAATATTTCTAGTTTTAAAAATATGTTCTGACACATGAGGCAAATTAAAAGATGGGACGTGTAAGTCCGGATTGGCATGTAAGTCCAAAACATTTTGACAGAGCAAAACATAAGTTCGATCGTCTGTTAAAAAGTTCTAAAACTTGTTAATATTCTGTGTTCAGAAATATTTCTTATACTAGTTATGCTCAAATATATATAATTAGAATTTTAAATAAAATGATGAAGTTACTAATGAGAAGTGAATGATTTAAGTCAAACTGTGGTGACTTGAAATCTCAAAATTGTCTTAAAACTGGATAGGAGTTCTACATGATTTTTGATTGTGTGACCAATTGATTTTATATAAATAAAAGATAAACATGATAAAAGTCACAACATACTTGTCTTAGTAAAGATTGAAGTGTGAGTTTAAATTGGACAATCATATTGACCATTAACTTAACTAGTCATATTCTAAACTAGGCTAAAGACCCATATAATACACGAGTTCAATCCAAAAATATTGTTGTTGTTTAAAAGGTTCGTAAGTTATAATATTGTTGATAATACTTTGTATATCGACTTTTATGTATAATTTTTAACATTATCAACATCTAATATTAGTAGGTTTTCTCTATTAACGCTTATGCGTCTAAATAGTGCATAATATGGAATGAAATGAACTTATAGATAAGAACTTTTAAGTAATAAACAAATTAAATAGAACATGAAATACGATACTTTAATTTCATAAACATTCGAAAATTTCTTTGTATACAACATTTGATGTTCTGTTGGTGATTTTTCATCGTTATCTAATATTAACAATTTTAATCATTGACTACTATTAACTCGAGATAATACAACATATAGCTTTTTTAACGATAAATGTATGACCCTACTTTGGAGGATAAGTGTTATCTTAATTGGGTCCACCTATCCATTTCCCAACCGAGAACGCACCCCCAACCCCTCCAGGAGGAAACTCATTACTGAGAAAACCCCCTGGCTCAACTTTAAGCATTTTGTTCAGAGTGAGACTTGAATCCATGACCTCCTATTTATTTACATATCATGGATACCTCACCTTAACCAGTTGGGCTAAGGATCATTGGTTAATGCAACATATAGCTAACCATGTGTGAAAATCAATTTTGGATTGCGATTGTCCTTGACTCTTGTTTATTGTCATTGCAAAACACACTGCTAACGAAACTGTTTTCTTTAAAATTTAAAAAAAATCCTTTTGTCTGAAGGTGTGAAAATCAACCGTGTATTAGCTTATATTTATTTTTCAAATTTGGAGTGAAAAACTTGTTTATGTTATAAGTTCTTACCCAAAAGTTTGTATAGTAGTTGTAAAAGTAAAAATATAATTTAAAAAAACAAAAAAAAAATCTTGCAATCGTTTCAATATATGAACCGTTTAATCTTGTTTTCAAAACAAATTCACCATCATTTGCTAAGATAGATAATTTAGCAAGCTAATATAGAGTTTCAAAACATGTTAAATAGATTATTTAGAAAGCTAATATAGAGTTTCAAAACAAACTCACCATCATTTGCCCAACTATAGATACATTAAAACAATTTGTTCATATCAAACGAATTCCAATCACAAATAATAATAATATGGCAGTACACTCAAAAAGAAATACAAAAATTTAAAAATTAGAAGCATGTAATCCCTCTTCAAAGATGGATTGTTGGAGCAAATCACCTTCAAATCAAACAAATGAAAGTAAAATAATACTAATTCAAAAACACAATTGTAGACAATGATAGGTTAAATCATAATCGTAGAGGATAAAAGCTCAAATATAACAAAATAAATACATTTTCTTGAAGAAAACTCGTCACACTGATTCTGAGACATAAACAAGATATTATTGATTGGAGATTGATTTGGTAGGATTTGAACAAGTCTCGGACCTTTAATAGTCAAATTAACATCACATTTTAATGAAATTAAAAGTAATAAGGCTCAAATATATGGTAAACAACACTTAATAATCATGTATGAACGATTGAAAGTTGTGAAAATATGAAAATTTGTATTGGTGAAAAATGGGCTTTTCGCACGTGTAAAATCCCGTTGAAGATGTACAGATGAGAGAAAATTTTGTTCACAAGAATCTAGTCGCATGCGAATAAGTTGACTATTCGCGCGAATAGTTGACTTTTGGTTAAATGTAATACATGCGAAAAGTAAAACTTTTCGCACGATAAGTTGATTTTGGTTCAAAATATGAACATGCGAAAAGTTCATGTTCTCACGTGAAATGTTTATTTTTGTCAAAATTTCAAGATTTTCAAGTCCCTGATTTCTGATTAATTTGAAATTGATTAAGTGTTTGTTTTGATTACAGATGGCAAGATCAATGGTTTTTAACAAGAACCATAATGTTGTGGCTTATCTTGGAGATGTAGATGATGATAAAGCCTTATTCAGTTATTCAGATCTCTCATTGAAGGAGTAAAGACTTCACAAGTTTATTATGCTATTTATGCTAATCCTTCCATATACCTGAGGTCATTGATGATTTCTGGAATTAAGCAGCTAACAAGAGAGATGACGATGGTGAACAATGTATTGTTGCCAATATGAAGGGGAGAAGGGTTGTGATCACAACTGAGATCATTAACATAGTATTATAGTTGAATGATTAGGCTAATGTCCCAACCAATATTGATGATGCTGTTGTTAGAGATTGTTTATAGAGGGTGGGATATAATTACCAATACCCATCATTAGAAAAGACGCATCTTCCACCATTTTAGAAGTTTCTATTTCATATTGTGGTGCATTGTCTGAGTAACTTGAAGGCTGGGTTGGATAGCATGAGTGTTATGTTTGGATCTTTGTTAGTATCACTTGTTGATGATCTTCCACACAGGATTTTGAGAGCTATATTTGATGAGATACTGAAGAATGTTTTGGCTTCAGCTGGGAAGAAATTTATCATGTATCCGAGGTTCATCCAACATGCTGTTCATCCCGAGTTAGCTAATTTGAATTCTATGACTTATTCTGTTATGGTAATGAAGACGTACATATTCACAAATCTGATAGGTGAGAGGAAATGATTGGAAATGATATCACCTTTCCAAACTTGGCAGATTCTCAAAAGATTTCCATCCCGATCAGCAAGCTGAGCAGCAATAGCAACAATAAGAAAAGTTGCCTTATCAGACTAAACAAATCATTTCTCCTACCAGAACTCTTATAGATATACCTCATAGTTCTACATAAAAGAGGGTTATCACTGATGATGAGGAGATAGAGTCTTGGTTTGATGATAGTTTAGGTGATGAGACAACTAGTAAAGATATAGTCAGAGTGCCTTACATTCCATAAGAGAGAGCAAGAGTGCCGGTTACACCGGCCAAACGTACTACAAATGATACATATGCTGACTTTGTTCGTAAAGACTTTCTACCTACAAAGAAGAGGAAGAAATCTATGGCTAGGAAAAGAGTTGCTCCTGATACTAGTGTACATGGTAAGGGTAGAAGAAGATATGTTATTATCAGAAAATCACGAACCCTGATGACCACTGTCTCACCTAGTAGAGACATACCTGTTTTTGAGCCATCAGTGACTATTGTTAGTGAGGCTGCACATCAAGAGATTCTAGTGATCATTATAAAATCAACTACTGTAACTGATTCACCTATGCCTACAACAAAACATGTCCAAAGTACACCTCCTCCAGGTCAAGATGATGATGAAGCTATTAATATGGATTATCTGATCAACATTCCCCCCTGAGCATAGACGTACTACTAGAACATCCTTTGTTTTACCAACAACTGCTACTTTAGAACAGAGGGTTCAGTTACTAGAGAGAGATGTTAAATAAGAGAAAATTGACAGATTATCTATAGCTAGAGAATCAGGAGAAAGACACTAAGATTAGGAGCTTAGAGCATATACTGTAGTTTCTATATAGTTATGTACAAATTATGGAAAGTCAGTTTAAGGAGTTTACTTCTTTATTTATATTAGTGCAACCTAATAAAAGAAGATCATTTGAGTTTGGAGAATCTAGTGGACGACATTTAGCTGATCCTGATTCTGTTGATGAGACTTTACAGATAGAGACTAATATAGTTGATCATGAGCCTCGTGTGGTTTTACTGAAGATATTACATTAGATAAACCTGTGATGCAAGCCTCTATTGATGTGATCATCACTCCAGAGCACTTTATGTAGAGTTCATAGCCTGAAGATGAAGATGACGGATTAGATAAGGTTGATTATAATAATGATGATGATGATGATAATGGTGATGATGATGATGATGGTGGTGATGATCGTAAAGATGATAAATGAAAGAAGAAGGATGATGGATATGATGACCAAGGTGGAGATTTGGGCTCAACAGTTGACCTTCCAGAGATTCAGGTTTTGAAAATATCTTAGGACCAAGACATGAAGATCCAAAGAATTAAAACCTCTTGATCCGGCTACAAAAGAGCTGTATGAGACCGAATTCTATACTTTCCAATGGTAGATCTTAGACGAAGAATCAGATGATAAGATGGGTCTGTTTGATGATTTGGAAGAGACTGTTAACTATACTGACATATTTGCTAACAATATAAAAAGCTTATTTTCTGATTTTATGCTTGAAAAGGGGAGATACCGACTAATTCAGGAGTTGAGCATGGAGACGATCCCGCTCTTAGAAAAGTTGGAGTTTTGATTATGTTTGCTCCTCCTCCACCAGCACAAGTTCACACACTCAGACATGTATGGGAATTCAAAACAAGTGTCAAGTTGGGCATGTGATGAAGAGAAGCCGATGTATGTGTTGTAGAAGAAAACTGGAGCTATCAAGTATTATCTTGATAAGCATTATTTTCATACCTCTAAAGCTTCAGATCTTTATGCTATGGGACGAGTGCCACTTTTTAACCATAGCAGCTACAAAACAAGGCTAAGTGGATAAGAAATTTGATTTGAAGACACGATAAGACCAACTTTAAAGATTTTAATATTGCCAAATGTAAAGTGATTGAAGATGAGTTTATGATTGACCTAAACACCAACATGCTCTATAGAAATAAGAGTGTTAAAGCATCCTAAGTATGTTAGAAAGATTCCAATCCGTGCTCATGTTCCACCTAACAGTTTGTCAAAGCTTATGATATGGATTTATGAAAAGAACACAGGAGATGCGATCATCTACTATGTAGACAAAGAATTCCGTATCATCGACCCTATTGATCTGTTCAAATTCGAAAGAGAAGATTTGATGAGACTTCAGGCTTGTCTAATTGAAGCTAATGAATATATACATTTTTTTAGCAATGCAGTTCGGTTGGTTGATTACGAATGCTCTGGATAACAAGATGTATGCTTATGGCGGAAACTACAAAGTGACAAACGTGGATTTTTGAAGGTTTGATTCACCGAACCTAGGGGGAGATTGTAGACATTAAACCTAGAGGCTTGGGAAATCAAAACGAGATTTTGAAAAAAGTATCCACAACAAAACTTTGATTCCGCACGAGAAGTTAACTCTCGCGTGAGAACTAACATCTCGCACGGAATCAAAGTTCTCGCATGGATACTTTTTTTAAAATCTCGTTTGATTTCCCAAGCCTTTAGATTTAATATCTACACATGATACACCAATGGGTGAAAGAAACCCATAGGCAGTTCTAATTAAATATATAGGTAATGTCAACTCAAAAAATTAACAATAACAGATAGCCACTCATACTCACAAATAAAAAACAAGCTCAAAACAAACAAAAAGAATCCCACTTTAGCGATTGCCGTCTTTCGATTAACATGATTCATTATTCTACAAAGTTTAAAAATCATAATATCCTATCATCAAGATCAATAAACGAACAGACAAAGTATTGATTAGTAAACACCTCCGATTTTCACGATTGAACCTGTAATTGAAAAAATCTTAGATTTGGTTTTGGATTTTGGTTTGTTGATTACTATTTTTCACAGTTTTGCTAATTCGCTTAATCACCTCATCTCTGATATAGTGATACTCAATTCCTATATGTTTCAAACATGTGGATCCAAGCTTGAGTTCGACAGGTGCCTGCTGAGGCCTTGGCTCAAGGTGTGTCTAAAATAGTTCACAGGTGACTCTTGAAAAAACCTTAAATATTTACTCATAATACGATGTGACATTTGCCTGTCGTATAACATTTACAAAGTGGTTTTTATTGGATATATATAAAATTTAGAAATGTTGATTTAACAATTGAAGGGTAACAAGAAAGTTGTCTTAATCTTGTAAGTTCAATTATAACTTGCAAGAAGTTTTTCTGAAAAAATATTCAATAATAAATTGCTTAACTCAACAATATTAGAAGAAATATAATTAATTAAGGACATTAGTTAAAGAAATTAATTATGAATGTTCATTCAGGTGTTTGATCACAAAAAAAACTATAATAGTAAGTTTCATACCAAACAAAAAATAGAATCACTTTATATTGTTACAATTTTTTATAAGGATGTTGAGACAATCCATCTAGGCATCATAGTTTATATCAAATCGTTTTTGAAAAATTAATTGTACCAAGTGCGTTGTATGCTCTAAGAAGGACTACAAATTCAGTTTGACAAAAAAAAAAGTAGAACCAACAATACGTGAAATTAAAGAGATATTTAAGGGTTGATGCTATAATATAATATTATTGTAGAACCATTGGTCGAAAAAAACAACTAAAACAGTATGTATAGTTAGAGAAGACTTGAGCACATGAAATTATACCTTGACTAGAGTTGCGGAATGAATAAGAATGTACGTTGGAAAGTTTTTCAATATGTTTATTTGTGATTTGTGGTGTGTATTTCAAATAAAAAACAAGATTGTTGGAAAGCTTATGATGAAAGTGATAATTCTTCGGCTTCAACTTCACCATACCAATCCAATAGTGAGAAACTAACATTTGCACGAGTAGCAACAAAGCAATAAGAACTTCTTCCTGCTTACGGTAACTCGAACTAACCTTCAGTTTGATAAAAGCTTGTGTGAAACGACATGTTGCGATATGAACGTGCACCATCAAAACGACACATTACGCCCGACCCACAAGCGGGTGTATATGTTTGTGCGAGTTAGCGTGCATTGCACCCTTTAGGATCCCCACTTGTTCTTTATGACAAAGGAAACAAATACTAAGGAAGGGTTATACACTACTTCAAGGTTCCGCCTTCTTTTTATATGGGACAAGTTTCTTTATTTTTTATCATTAAGTATAGATATTTTATTCATCTTTACTTCATATTTAACATAGTTTGTTTTGTTGTGAAGCTCTTACATACCCAATTCATAATAATTATATTAATAATAATTACACATAATTATTTATGTTTAAAGTTAGTGAACAAACACATTTTTCACTATTTTTTCAACAATTATGAATGGCACCACCTCGTTAGCAGAGATAGAGTGTTTGGGGAAGTTAGCGCTTGACCATAAGTAACAATTGAATTTACTTTAAAAATTTTCTTATATAATGTAAGTTGTATGAGATTTTATTACCAGAAAGAACTAATTTTTCTGAACGACTAGATAAAACTCAACATCTAAATTACACCAATTATACATTGCCCAAAATTTTAACTAACACCATGAGAAAGAACTAATAATTGGTAGTAATTGATACACTCTTGAGTTTGGCTAGTAATCAACTGACAATTTAACCATTAATAGCAACAGAAACATTAATAGTAAGTGAACATCAATTACAACCAATCATGAGTGCTAACTTAATAAGTGTAGCAATTGAATTGATTAGCACCAACAGTAACAATTGATCAGCAGCATGTACAATCAACAACAATTGTTGCTGCCGAAGGGCACATGTTGAGTGACACATGACTCTTTCCACTTATGTTTAGTCCAACCACTGATAATTATAATCGCCGTCCGCTAACCACCAACTGAAACGTTATGATGATTTATTCCCTACATAAGAAATTAGTTTCACCAATTAATATATTTTACAGCAACATATTATTGAAACACTTCAAATATAGTAATGATACACACCATTCAAAAACACAAAAAGAAACCCAAACGCTTGCATTAGGTGCGGGTTTGACTTTCTATTTACTATATCATAACAAGATCCTAGTTATAATTTCTATGTGTTTTTTAGCAAGTATCTAGATGAATCTATCAAGTCATCGAAGTGATCATCGAATTTCTCACCGCGTAGATCATATTCAAACAAATATTATAATCTAACATCGTCATTATCCATGTCCTTCGGTTATTTCAACTTCCTCTACATGAAAGGGACTTAAATTTGCACAAGATCGTAAATGCATATGATATGTTAGTTATACACATCGGAACACTAATACACACGTATACAAAAATCACTATATATATCAACATGAGATTTAACATATATTGTTTGGTCAATGTGAACTACATTCATGGGTTGTGGCCAGGGTTTCTTTTTATTAGTTTAGTACAAATATTACAATACATAACATCTATATACATAGAGACTAACTAAGGAGTTGCAGTATACATTAACAAGAGACTAACTAAATTATATAATAATTTTTTATTTCCTCATATAATATAGTATACATTAACAAGAAACTTATAATAAGTCTAAAGTAAAAACCTTCACAAACCCAATATAACCATAGTGCAATATATAATTTAACACAAAGATTCTATATCTACAACATTGTGATATATAGGCATCGTAAGTGTCGAACTAACTTCACTATAAATTCTCCACACATGATAATCGCTATAATCATGCACCAACGATGAAGGTCACAAACCACTCATCAAAACTCGTGAAACCCTCCAGATCAACATCCGCCATCGATCGGTACTTTAAGCTTTCTTTCTTTGATGAGCTAGCACCATCCATGAACATCCCACTCATTCTATACTATTTTGCACCACCTAAAGATCTTAATGAACAATATGGAAACATTTGTGGTCATTTGGAGGATGCTTTATCAAAAACTTTGAGTGAATTCTACCCGTTGGCAGGAAGATACATTCGCAAGCTTTCGTTGATCGATTGTAGTGATCAAGGTGTTTTGTATGTTGAAAGTAAGGCGAATGTTCGACTCTTGGATGTTTTAGACCTAAGACACGAGCTGGAACCCGTTGCACTGAACGGGTTCCTCCCGTGTGAAGTTGGTGAGGTTGATGAAGTTGATGATCCCATGTTGTCTGTCAAGATCACCACCTTTGAGTGTGGTGGTTTTGCTATTGGCATGTGTTTTTCACATAGGATCTCAGATATGGGTGCTATATGCAACTTTATAAACATTTGGGCTGCTAGAAGTAGTGGAAAACTTACACATGAAAAGTTTTCCCCTATTTTTAACTTAGGAACCTGTTTCCCGCAAAGGGGTCTGCCCGAACTTGATGTGAGAATGCCTAGGTCGAGCGTGGGTGTAAAAGGTAAGGCCCGAAGGTTTGTTTTTAATGCGAAGGCGATATCCGCCATGCGTGAAAACATTGGTTTTGATGAAAATGGGGGTCGTAGACCCTCGAAAGTCCAACTTGTTGTTGCATTGTTGTGGATGGCCTTTGTTCGCATGGATCACGCGAACAATGGCCGATCCAAGGCTTCTTTTTTAATCCAACCAGTAGGGTTGAGAGATAAAGTATTCCATAAACTTCCCACGAACTCGTGTGGGAATTTTATGGGTATATCACCTTCCCGGCTCAGGCCTGGTGAAGGTGAAACAATAACTTTTCTGGACTTTTTCAACATCTTGCGTGATTCGGTTAGTAAAACCGTTAGAGATTGTACTAAAGTGCTGACACATGGTGACGAGGAAGCATACGACGTTGTTATTAATCCATTTTTTGAGTCAAATCGGAACATGTTTACTAATAATGTTGTGAGCTTCTACTTCTTCACTTCTTGGTGCAAGTTTTCGTATTATGATGCTGATTTTGGTTGTGGTAAGCCGGTTTGGGCAAGCACCGGAAAGCTTCCGACCCAAAATTTGGTGATCATGATGGATGATCGTGAGGGTGATGGTGTAGAAGCATGGGTTCACTTAGATGAAAAACGTATGAAACGATTGGAACAAGATTCTGGTATCAAAGCCTATGCAGTTTAGCTTTGGTATGTTATCATCGTATGTAGTTTGTTATTTCTATTTGTATGTATGATTATGAGCTCCTTAAGTGAATTAAAAGTTTGTGTATATGGTATTATAATAGCATATTTGAATGTTTTGTTTGATGGATAGAACATTATTAACGTGTATCACCAACGGATATTTATCGATTGGATGGATCCATTGGAGAATGATTTGTTGGTTTCTTTATGGGCCTATGAGAAAGCCTGATTTGAGGCCACGCTTATTTTTAATGATTTCTCTAGTTACAACTTTATGTTAAGGGTGAAAAGAAAATAAACCAAAAAAGGTTCACAAAATAGGCTTCTAAGGTTTTTTCTTTTCTTTTTGTTTTGTTTTGTTTATAGGCTTTTTGGGTGTGGGTCTTTTGCCGTCAAGAACAAAATACATAGCGACTTTTGTTGTGTGCATTCTGCCACAAATCAAAACGAAGAAAAAGAGAAGTTCCAGAGATCGAGTTACGTTACAATTGTCTGTGGTGATATCTTTAGTAGTTTGTTTCAAGTATGTGATGATAATGGTATTAGCATATTTGAGAAAGACTTTGTATTGTTCTAACATGGGTTATGGTGGATTTAAAGCGGTTCAAGTAGTCTTCTGGTTTTTACTCTCATTTTGATAGTTTTTTCACTCTATAATTTGATGTATCTTTATTGCAATTACAATACCTTATTTGCTTGCATCCTCAAACGTTTATTCGACTAGGGAAATTTTGGTCCAATGAAATTCCGCAATTATTATTTATGATGTAAAATTTTCCCCATAAAAGTGGTATCAGAATTACTATTTATTATTGGGCTAAGACTTGTTTGAACGATAAAAGCTATAATATAAGTAGGATTGTGAATTTGAATGACTTTAATTATCATATTTTGGAAAAACAAGATGGAAGATCTTCTTTATGTGAATAATTATTATTTGTAGGTGATCAATGATAAAGTTGAAAATAAAAAAAATAAATGAAAATAGGTTTAGAATCCCGCTAAAAAATAGGTTTAGAAGCCTAGCGGGAGGCTTGATATATCTTAATCGGACACACTTGTCCTAATATCGCTTTTGCGACCTATAGGTTTATGCATAACCTTTTGTACTACACTTTAGGGTAGCAATGAATGTGTTAATTAGATACATTACATGTACAATTTGGTATGGTTTATGGTATGAGATACATGATCATATTAATCTCGAGGGCTGATAGTGATTGGGCGAGATCATATGAATATTGGAAAACTTTGTTAGCTAATGTCTTCTCAATTGGGTATTTTGCAATTTTTTGGAGTACAAAGAAGCAACTCGTATTTCCCTATCAACAACAAAAGTCGAGTATATCACTGCCAATGCAACATCACGTCAAGCAGTCTAGCTCAATAAGTTGCTGAAAAAGGTCAATCAAGAACAACAAACTGTGACTACTATTTTCTGTGACAATCAGTCGGCCATTTTCTATAAAATATCAAGCCTTTCATGCACATAGCAAACATATCGATATTCTTATCATTATATTAGAATACTGCTTTGAGATTGTGTCATCCTTAAGAAAATCTAGCAGATATCTTTACTAAGCCACTCGGGAAAGAACAATTTTGTTACAAGCGTTCGAGTTTGGGGAATGATATCATCTAAATTAAGGGAGGATGTTGGACTAGTTCAAATGAATGTAGTCGTTATGCTGGATGTCGTTGAGTCTTAGTCTTGCTTTTGTTAAGCTATAATGTTGGAGTCCTAGTCAGTTGCTAGTTTTTACTATGTTTGAATAAGTTGTTATTGTTCTTATAAATTCTCTTTTTCATTTTGTTTGTAAGCTATTTATAACTGAGTTTATGATTGAATAAAGCAAGTCTTTCGATCTATCTTGTTTGACCACCATATTGGTATTGCTTTAAAACCAACAATGTAGTCAAATTTAGGAGTGGGGCTATGAAGCATCTTTTCAACAATGATCGGATCTGATATTTGTTCACCACAGATCCTTTTATGCTAACTATGGCCATAACTCAAAAAATAGCCTGACTATTTCATCTTCTTGCATGGTGACATTTTTTAATTATCTTATAAGCCTTGTTGTATGAAACTTGACTTCTTTCACTTGTGTGTCACCTTCAAATTCAATCTTCAAGATATCCCAGCTCTCTTTTGTTGTTTTCGCCTTTGAATACAATGTTGGAGAAGTTGGTACGACACTGGTTGGTTTAACCAAGAACCCTATCGTATTTTGATTACCTATCAATATACAAGCATTTATTAAGTGATGTCTGTGTGTTTGATCTTAACTAATTGTATTTTCGCTACAATTGATCACTGAATTTGATCAATATATTTGATCTTATCGATATTAAGCAGTCAAGATTATTTAGTGCTTATGAGCTGCGGCTGCTGGATGAATCATATATTCATTATATTTTCACTAGGCACTTTAGAAGCCTAACAAACAGACTTGAAGAAGATGATCTTTGTTCTTCCTGTCACATCCCAGCGGAAGCGTGAAATGCTTGAGTATGGCTTGTCGACTCAAAACGCATTGATTATTAAGACATACAAATCACAACAATAAACTAACATTACTTCATTAATTCATATTTATAGGATTACAAATTACAAAATTTAGTCTAATATTTTGGACTTATACATTAGTAATCCTATTCAAAACACTTCTTCAACATATCACATAATCTTCAGCTAGTAGTGGACGTGAACGTCCAAGTAAAGGCTGAAGTCAAACATATCAATAGTCAACTAGATGCACAGCTTCCCTAAGTAGCAGTGCCGATCACTATACATTTTGAAAGTATACACGAGATTATAATACATTACGCTGACCTGGAAAAGCATACTCAAAATAGTCAACATATAGTTGGTGAGAACATAGGTTTAATCAATATAAATCATCTTGAATTGATGCAATACAATCAAACTCACAACCAAACCTACTCACATATCAAGTGATTCATAACTGTCAAAAACAAAGCTCGCAATCAAATAATATAACATCATTGCCCTCATCTCAGCATATGCAAATTGACATTTCCTAAGTAATGCTACCTATATTATTTGACGCTTCCTCATTCGAATTAATGGTTGTGTCAATATGACAGTAACAAATTAAATTTCTCAAAATATGTATTAAATACAATACAAACAGTATGTTTTCCCCCAAAAATTTATAAATCAAAAGAGGGCCATGTTACTCACCTTAATTCCAGCCAATAAATCAAATAATTCCTAAACAATAATTATTTGTTAGAATAAATCTAATTTCTATAAAATTTTCAGCATTTACATCACTAATTATGTCAAAATTTCTATCCGATAGCTACTGCTATCCAAAACAATAATTATTTGTTAGAATAAATCTAATTTCTGTAAAATTTTCAGCATTTACATCGCTAATTATGTAAAAATTTCTATCCGATAGCTACTGCTATCCAAAAATCACCATCAGCGTAAACATTCTGAAATCTGTATTAGCTCATAAAATTTCAAATCAATAATTCATAACAGACAATTTACTAGAATTTTTACAAATTTCATATTAATTGGCAAAAATAATTAAACATCTATATAAATTCCAAAATTCATACATACTGTTCTGTTCTAAATATCATAATTTATGTAATATTTTCATGATTTATCTTACTGTTTTACTATTACTTTTCAATTTTCACTTATTAAATATTCTAAAATATAAAAATCTGTCATACATGCGATTAGTTCACGAAACTTATTCTGAAATTCTTATAAAGTATAAGGGTTATTATATAAAATTTCCTGACTTTTATCAGATTCGAAACTTCTGTATAATAATTTTCTTTCATTTCCTTGAATTAATTATATAAATTAGTATATTCAATATTATTACCTCATAAATTACAGATTAATAGTTCTAATATTTTCTAACAAGTTCCTAAATATTATTCCCACAATCACATTCATTTAAGTATCTAAACCAATTCATAAAAAACATCCATGTTTCAACCCTTTAATTCTTGTATTCTTTTGTTTAAATCCTTGATTTTATAAAACCTTTAATTTTTCTGTTTTTAAATCCCTTTTTCTTACTGATTTTTGATAAAAATCATGTGTTCATGAAGTTTTGTGATTAACCTTGATGGCTTAACTTTAAAGGGTTGGTGATATGTGTTAGTTAAACACATATACACTTCCTAACTTGTTAGTTTCTAGATTTGAGAAACAAACCATGTTTGAGGGTGAAAATAGACTAAGGGAGTTGCTTGGATAGATCCTTGATGACCCATTTGATGAGGTGATTCTTGAGCTTGGAGGATTGATCACAACTAGTTGAAGAAGATTTATGGTTATGATGTTCTTGATCATGGGAATCGGTTGGTGTTGGAGCACGAGATGATTGGAGTTTGTTGAGTGATGTGAGAACCGAGAGCAAGAGATTGATGGTGGTGTGATTTTTGGAACCGAGAAAGAGGGAGGGGGTCGAGAGGAGTGATGGTGATGGTTGTGGTGGTTTGGCGGTTGTGGTTGTTTGGCGGTTGTGGTGGTTTGTGATTGTGGTTCCATCCGCCGAGGGCTTCAAGGGAGTGGGTTCCATTATCATTACTCTAGCCTAGGCTTGATGAGGTGGTGTTTTTAGGGTCATTAGGTGGCTATTTAGGTGCTAGGTGGCGGGTTTAGGAGGTGATTAGTGTTTGGTCTTGCTTTGTGTCAAGTTATGGTACTAATGACTCTCTTAGTCATTAAGTTGAGGTTAGTTGTTTAATTAGTTGCTAATCTAGGTTAGTTAGTGTCTTAATGAGCCGATACTAGTGTTAAGTGGGTGCTTTTAGTTAGTGTTTAAGTGCTTAGGATTAGTTTGGTTTTGGTTTTTGATATAAAGTTTCTAGAGGTTAGCTTGTTTGGTAATGTTTGATTAAGTTGTGATCTTACACATTACATATAAATGAAAAATATTTATCATTCAAGTAACTAATCATATAATCTTATAATTCGGTAACTTGACATGTATGATCTATAATCACAAAGTTCACATGAGAAGAATACATGCACACGTAAACATTTATGCATGCATGCATGTTCACGTATCATAAGTGCATGTTCAATTAAGCATGCAAAAATTCATATAATCGAATAAAATCACCTTAATAATCTCTAATAAGATATAAGTTTATACTATCAATTTATAGAGTAGTTCTTAAAATGTTAAATTTACCTAACCTTGGCTTAGGGTTGTCACACTTCCTAACATGTATAAGAATCCTAAATATTTCATAAGGAATGATCAACAAAAGAAGAGAGTCTAAGAAGAGAGAGTCCTATTACAGTTTGAAAGTATAGTGAAACTAGAAGTGAACTCAGATGGATACCTAGTCATTTACAGAGAAGGTTTATCAACCATTGCTATGTTCAAACCTCAGTATTGAGAAAAATGCCCATTAACGCAATTGAGAGGATGAACCAAATGAGATTGATAATCTTCGGTATATGTAAACCCTCGACAGAAGGAAGCATGAGAATCGTTTTGGCCACACATTTTACTTTTCAATAAGTAGCGACCACTGCAAAAAACTAGAAAGGACCGTTTCATCCTTCTAGTTGTCGGATTTCAGTACTTTTTTATACACACAACTTTAAATATTCAAAATCCAAGAGTACTAATATTTTCTTAAATGTTGTTATACTCTCCTTCATTATTTTCCCTCTGTCATAAAATGAAATTCAAAACTGTGGTCTTTAAATCCTAAATCTCTCAACAATGGTTATTCAAAACTTTGAAATATGATCAAGCCACAACATCTCAACACCACTTGAACCTATTATCAATGATGCTTTTGACCCTACTCTACGCTTCTAAAGAAGAAGCAACTATTCCCTCTCTATTAATATTGATCTTACCATCAGTAGTTTAAAATGAACCATTGTCTCCCACAAATCACATTATACAAACAATGATTATTGAAATGCTCGAGAATTCATCTAACCTAGATCCTATTTTTCATGAGGTTGATCATGTAAGTGTTAAAAAGGTTAATATATCAGGGGCTACTACTACTACTACCACTACTGTTAGTAAGACAATGGTAACATAATTAGTAACCTAAGAAAGACAAATTAAAATTGAAGATGTTTTTGGAAAACATCTGTTGGAGAAAGGAATCCAGGGTGTGAAAAATCAGATCTGGTTGTGAAGGTGTAATGGCAAGGCCTCAGACCTCATCTAGACTCTAGCATTTCACACATATGGATGAGGGTAGTATGCAATTATCGGATTATGAATTGATATCAACAAACATTAATATGTCTAGTAGGCTAGTGATTCTACAAAATTAAAACACTATGCTTAAAGCCATGGCAGACAAATTAGTAGTTCTAAATGAAAAGAACCGAATGTTGAAGAAATCAATAGATAGAGTTGGTGATCTAGAATCAGAGATCACCACCCTAAAAAAACTGACGGATAGAGTTTTTGATCTTGAAGCAAAGATAAACACTTCAAAACAATCAACATAAAGGGTTTGATCATGAATATGAGTTCACCACTCTAGAAGAAACCATCAAGCTTTAAGAAGCCTTTTAATAAAGTTTAGAGTAGCCCAATCTCATTTTAGCATTACAAAAACCTTTAGATGTTCCTTCCTCCTCTCATCATTTAGTGTCTACCAAAAAGAGGAAGATGACCATAAAGATGCTAAGGAGATTATCAATTTGGATAAGAAGATACTGAAATGCACTCCTCAAATCTCTTTTACTCCAATTTAGGATAATTTTAGTACCATTCAGGAGGTAGAGTTGGATGCCTTGTTAAATGAATATGGCTACAACAGCTTCAAAGAAATAGACATGAGTATGAAGATTCGTGAGTGGTCTAAACATAAAAGTTGAAATCAGAAGAAGGAAGAAAGGATATTAAAAAGGGAAAGTGCCAGAAAGTCTCTAAAAAGAAAGAGAATTGATGAGACTTCTCATAAGATAAAGTGGTACTTAATTTTATGGCTACTCTTATATGGCCAACTCCTGAATAAGCTCCAATGCTTATGGTCCTATTTGAAGCTAGTAAAGCAATAGAGAAGCCTGCAGATGAAGTTGTTTCTAATGAATTATTAGCACATGTCTCATGGTTAGTAGCTAGAGCATCATTTAAGATAATTGTTTACCCTCTAGGAGTTCAGACTATGGAAGATGACATGGCAAGACATGGTCTCACTCTTGAAGATGAAGCTTCATATTTGTAATTTAATAAAACAAGACTTCAAAGATTTATCCTAAAATATGATGAAATAATTGCTTAGGAATATTTTGAAGCATTAGATAGGTTGTGGATTGTAAAATACTAGATATCTAGACGAACATGTGTATGAAAATCATAGCACATATGATACGCTAAACATCTTTTGTCGAAAGCTTATCAATCTAACAAAAAACATGCCAGTTGGGATGGCATTAGAATTGCTTAAGGAGAAGTTGGAAAAGATAATTCTTGCTATAGAAGAGGATGTGAATGCAAACATAAAAAGGCCTTGAAGTTGGTAAAAAAATATCTATTTGGACCATATGATAGTGATAATGAAATGAGTGGATTGCAATGGTATTCTACATCTACAAGGCCTTTGAAAGATAGTGAACAAGCTAAAAATGGATTATGAGGATATACAATAGACAAGAATGAACATTATTCAGACTTCTCCACTCACTCATTCTTCATGAGTTGTTTGTCGAAGGAATAAATTTCATCAGTAGTCTTATTGAAGATGCTTTATTTGAGGTATAAAGACGGGAAGAAATAGAGCTAAAAGAAATGGAAAAAAACTCTTCTAGTTGTTGCATGTGAGGGTTTGATTAACCAAAATCAATGCTGAAACTGAGGTTAATTTTGAAGTGAATACTAAAATTGATGGCCCAAAAGCTACCAAAGAAGTAGACAGAGTGCAATTAACTTATAATAAACCTATCTTTACTAGTGATGTGGTAGAAGGATTTACTGAAATTTCTACAATCAGACATACTATAGCTTCCACCTCTAATGTTACAACTTACAAAGGAAAGAAGCCTATGACTTCTAAAGAAAAACTACATGTTGATGAAGAAAAAGCGAAAAGGCTGGTTCTGATAACAAAGATAATGAAGGCATCATTAGAAGATATTAGAATTCAAGTATTAGAATCGAAAACAAATACTAATCAAGAAGCTAAAGTTAGAATGAATATTATCTTGTTGATATAAAAAGCAAAAAAAGCCAAACCAACAATAACAAAAGCAAGTGTTGTATTTGCTAGAGAATCAAGCATGCTAAAAGCAAAGCATTCATCAAGAAAGCCTTCTAGGAAACCTAATTCTGCTCCAAAATAGCCTAGAGTACCCATCTCTGTAACTATTATGTCTTAGTCATTAACTTTGATGCATTTACTAATAGCCTGATAGTTGTACAAGCTCAAACTATAAACAGAGTTGAAATAAACATTAAGAAAGATACAAAGATATATATGTTGGCATTATGGCTTAAACAAAGATATTATGATTTCAGTGTTATGATGAGATGGAAGATTGAAGATTTGAGGGCTAAAGTGACAGATGTGACTCTTGTCGAGATGAAGAAAAGGGCAAAGTTAGAAAGAAAGAAAAACATTGATGCTAAAAATTAAAAAAATGAAGAAAGTGAGAAAGGATTATGATGATAAGCTGCAAATAAAGATGTATCTAAGATATTATAGATTCTTTGATAAACAGGTATAATCAATGACTATATCTACTCTGGTTGTAAAACATAAATGAATTTATAAGGAAGTTTTAGCTAGAAGGTTTGTAAGTTTTGAAGACGTAAAATCTAAATGTGAAGTTGAATAAGTGATCTGGTTGACGAGACTCGATCAAAAACAAGTTAAATAACCGGTCTTAGCTACGTTTATTGCGTAAGGGTAAGTAAGGCCGTCTCCTCAGGAAATATGTGGGAAGTGTTTAATTAACGCGACTTGATTAACTACAAGACTCGAACTTTAGAATTAAAAATTGAAACTTGGAATGGATTAATAAGCAAAAGTGCATAAAGAAATGAACTTTAAAACGAATTTGATTAAATAATAAGAAACAATCACTTCCGGGTTTCGAGTTCTATAATTTCAATGGTTCATTAAATATATTTCAGGGTTTCATAACACAACTCAAGATAGTGGCTTTTGATCAAAGTGATGACCAAGGAACAATCTTTTAAGACTCGTTCATTCATAAAGTCATCAATTCATCTATATCACGTTATCTACTTTTCTCAATGAGCTAACGATGCAAGTAAACCGAAAATTGATGATAAAGCAAATAACTTTGTTTATAACAAATTGTTTAAATCAATTAAATCTTCAAATACATTCAATCACAAAGTGTTTAATATGAAAACCCTAAGTATAACTCACCATCTCACTTGATAAGAACTCTCCACCTGAAAGCAATCACACAAACTTAGCCACGCTTGTCGCCATTAAAACTTCGATCTTTGCTTGATGATGATCAATGATGATTGCTCTGATGAATTGGGAAGCTTGGAATACTCCAAAGATACCTTCAAAGTCCTTGAATTTGTCTGGAAAAAGTTAACTTTTGAATTGGAGTTGTTGATCTTTAAGTATCTTGAAATTCCATGAAAATAGGGGTTAGTTAGGGCAACGACGTATGATACGTCGATACCCGACGTATCATACGCCCACCTCCCTGGAATTTTTGGCGAATACGTCCATAGCTACGCCCATCAATACGCCGACTGACGTATGATACGCCCATACCCGGAGTATCATACGCCGGTTTAGGGTTTCTTGGCATTTTTTCATAGTTTTTGTTATTTGCATTTTCACCCCCTGTACTTCCTTCTATTGCTTCTTTTCTTCCTGAATGTGCATCCTTTAGCTCTGATTTCCTATACATCAAAACAAACTCAAAGTAACTTCGTTCCACACTAACGATGATGTAAAATGATATAATTAAATCAATTAAACCATGAATTCTTATCACTCGATCACATCCCCATACTTGACCTTTTGTTTGTCCTCAAACAAACTTACTTGCACACTTCTCCCTAATTAGGCACACATGCCATATTATCACTACCTTAAACAAGTAAGATCCCAAGACATGCTTAGTTTTACAACTTCATGATGTTATATTCACAACCTAATCATTCAATACTATTTGGTTTTGGAATCTTTGGTTGGCATATACTCACCTTTTCCTTCGAACCAATCATGCTTTCACATTCCTCACAATAAACACTCCTCTCAGGTTTTCTCGTGGACTAGTGATGATATACTAGTGTTTATGAAGCTCTCAACCCACGAATGCACATACTAATCATAAGTTTGTACATTAATCAAATCGCCATCAATTGACACAATATAATACAAATATCAAGAGGTCTTTCTTGGGTGGTAATGTTAGGCTTGGGTTGAGGTGGGATTGAAAGGGATTTTAGAGTGGCTAAAAGAGAATGAAATCCAACCTAAAAAATAATAGACGTCTTATTTGTCAATGTAACTCTTCTACTTGCACTACTTGTAACAACTTCTCACACTATTTTTGCTGCTGCATATTTTGGTCATTTTGACCTCATATTTAGCTTTTATTTTTATTTTTTTTGGTAAAGCAAACAACTTTACTATTATTGGACTACTATTAACGTGACTCTTCTAAGTTGTGGATTGGATTCACCCCCTAAGGTTCTAGAAAAAGGCTAAGGCTTTTGGGTTTATTGCTTTGGCTTAAAACGACAAGTTGGGGCTTAACATGGTATCTATATGGAGATTTTGTTGGTATAGAATTGAAAAGAAGGGTTTATAAAAATGGCTTAATCCTAATGCATTATCATATTTATGCACACATTGGTCTATGATCTTGATATGTATCATTTACACGAGTTCTAACTCGGATGCACACCGTGGATTCCCTCTTTAAGAAAAGAATTAAAGTAACTCATAGTATTATGAGTTCTCAATTAGGCTTAACTCTCACAGAACGGTGGAAAGAGGTAATAAAATATGAAGCATGTATGTTATCTACAATCGGTTTGTTACCCCACCTAGGACTTTCACCTACTTTTATAAAGATTCATGATTAGGGTGCATTACTCAATCTTCAAAACAAACATGCCAAGGGATCCCTAAGTGTATAGATAGTAACAATTAATCATGTATGTAAAACTGTGAGTTCCATGTACACTTAAGTTTACTTAGACAAGTTTTTCAAATTTTGCTCAATTTTTTAAAAAGTTCAAAAAGGTTGAAAAAAATCAAAATTTTCTTTCATTTCAAGCCTTCTCCTTATCCCCACACTTGGGATACATTGTCCCCAATGTATGGTTATTAATCCCATAACGTGAAATACCATAAGTGGAGTTCATTCCCTTCTTATTCAAAGTTCCCAAACCAGGAACTTCCCCCATTCATCAATCAAACAATTATTATAGTTATTTAATACGTTGTCTTAATCACACACACACAATATTGTTCATAGCTAGTGGGGATAGAGCACATGGACCTGATCAGTGTGCAACACTCGATCAGCGAGTGCCACGATGGTTCTTGCTGGGGTCGTCATAAGGGTCATCAAACTGTGGTGGCGGTAGTGGTGGCCCAAACCATTCGGTCATCAAACTTTGCATTTGTTGGAAGTTGTATGGGTGCGTGTTTCCTTCTGTTGGTGGTTCCAATGGCTGCAACGAGATCCACTGTGATGGCTGTGAAGCCGAATACGGGTAAACTGCTTGGCCATCATAGACTCCCATTTGGCTCCAATCTGTTTCTCTTGGTGATGTCACATACTCCCATTGGCATAAAAATCATGATAGTGTCTTTGTTGAGTTAGATCATTGTACCTTTGGTTGAGGAACAGTTGATGCTGGTACTCCTGATTTCTTGCATATAGATTTTGTCTTTCCATTTCTTCCTACTGCAATGTCATTGCTTCCTCATGCCTATCTCTTGCAAAGGTTGACTCCTAGTTGATCATGTCATACTGATAGCGAGCAATTGCTGACCATTGCCCATACTCGGGTGGCCTCATGCCCCTCATCCTTGCTTCAACTGTTGGTGCTTCAGATTGCCTTCGAATGGGAATAGGTGTATGCCCTGAACCATCCCCTTACTTGGTGTAACCTTCATTTTCCTCCTCTTCTCTATCCTTAGCTTTTTCATCCTCCTCTGAAGACATTAGGTCTAAGTATTCACCTAGTGGTAGAGGTGGAGCATCTAGTCTCCTCCCCATGAGTACTTCCTTAGTGCCCTTGTCCTTTAGCATGACTTGAGTATTGGTCTTCTTGTAGAACCACGTTAGTTTGCTGAATTTCTCAATCATGAAGAACTTGTATGGTTTGACGATATAGTGGATATTTTTTCCTAACACGCGCAACGCCCTCATAAGTGCTGTGATGAGTCGGCAGTGTGGAATCATCTTCTTGTCTGCACTCTTTCTACTATCCCAAACATTCATCGACTAAGTGTCTTAGCGAGAGCATCCTCCTTCCTGTCAGCAAGGCATGGATTATATGAACATCTGTTTACCTTATGGTGTTCTTGTCGCTTAATTTTGGGATGATGTTAAACATGCTGATCATGTTCAGAATATTTGGCTTGATATGCATTAGGGTCCCTACAAACCGACCCCCGGTACTGTCCACAAACATGTCTTCCAATATGGTCATGTCTTCTTGGGATACAAACTCACTGTTCCATATGACTGCTATGATAGGGTATTCTGTGACATCCGTCACCAAAAGGTCCGTCAATTAACATGGATTTCGTTAACTTTTCTTCGCCCGTTCATTCCTCATCTTTATAAACTATTCGTGTGGATATCATTCTTGCTTTATCATCTTTATGCTCGTGCTCTCATCGTAAACGTATGCTATCTTTAAAACTTTTACAATTTTCATCATCGTTATCACTAAATATACCATTTTTATATAATATTATTGGCATTAATAAAACCATTTTTAAGTTACAAATATCATTAATTACGTTTTTATCATTAATATAACTAGCCTATTTAAGTTGTTTGCAACCGAAACAAATTTGGGAACTCGAGGGCTAAGTGCAGGGACCAAATATGACATTTTGCCAAACTAGGGCTGGGTATATAAACCCCATTTCCAGCCCTAGACTCCATTTCACCTTCTTCCTCTTCATTTTCTTCTTCTCCACTTTTCTCCTCCTCCTTGCACCGAACCGCCCCGTTTCTTCGCGTTTTCACCGCCAAGACCTCGGCTACAGCTGGGTCTACTCCATTCTTGCAGGTAGACGACCTTGGTCGTCCCTTTTCTTGCTTCTTTACTACTGTCCATTTAGGGTTTCGGGTGTTCGGGGCCAACCCGAGCACATGAGGTCGTGTGGGTGCGTGTGATGTCTTTCTGCGTGTTCTTCTTATTTGGGTGTGTGCAAAGTGTGTTTCTGGAAGTGCTTGTGGTGTAAATCTTGTGCACTTTTGCAGTCATGATTCTGCTGTTTTGGCGACTGGGTCGACCATACGACTGAGCCATGCGACTAGGTGAGTCGTGCTACTGAGTCGTGCGACTGAGTCGTGCGACTGTGTCTTTCGTGCGACTGAGTTGTGCAACTGGGTGTGTCGTGCGACTGGGTCGTGCGACTGTGTGAATGTGTGCGATTGAGTCATGCGAGCGAATGAACGTGTGCGATTGAGTCATGCGATCGAATGAATGTGTGCGATTGAGTCATGCGACCGAATGAATGTGTGCGATTGTGCGTGTATCGCGACTTAATGACAGGCGTACGAATGAAAGTTCAATCGTACGAATGAAGCTGATTCGTACGAATAAAGGTTAATTCGTGCGTATGGATGTTGAGTCGTGCGATTGGGTGCTGCGTGGTACGACTGAATGCTGAGTCGCACGAATGAAGGTTCAATCGTATGAATGAAGCTGATTCGTACGAATGAGGGTTGATTCGTGCGGATGGAGTATTGAGTCGTGTGTCTAGTCCTGTCGTGCGACTGAAGTTGCTGTGTGTGAATTCCTTCTTGTGTGTGGTGTGTGTATGGCGTGTGATGTTAAGGTGACATCGACACGATTGCCATTGCTAATGACAATGTAAAAGTCGACGATATCACAAACTTACTAATGTTATTCCAAGTCAAATCAACTTAACATTTTACAATTATCAACAATCGATTTGTAACTAATGATATTTACCAAATACTTCTCTAATAACAATGGAACTTTTACACAAATATCATCGGCAATGGCGACGATTTATGGTACTTGGATCTACATAAGATCTAATGCGTATGTCTGCTTGTGTGTGTTACACTCGATCGAACCGATACAACCCGAACCGACCGAACGCTACTATTTACTTTATACATATCATTAATGCTTAACAATAACTGTCAATAGGTGTTTGACCGTTTACTGCATAAACATTTGGAAACTTTGATCATTCATACTTACCACCTAACAAGTGAGTTTCATGGCCCCTTTTTACGCTTATACAATACTTCAACATTTACAAACATGGGGGAAAAGTATGCTCACCCATTTTCTATGCTGTACAACTTACATACAATTTACATACTTGGAATCAACGTGTTACTGTTTTGTGAGTACTTATCTGATACATGCTTGAGTTTGCTGTGTGGTACTTTCTTTACAACCATTTAATTCCGGTGTTGGAACCAACGGATAGGTATTGGTAGTACTACTGGGTTGACACCCCCACCCTTGTTTGTTGGTATACTAGTTAGTACCAACAGTGGCCAGGAACGGGCCCTTGGGTGTATATATTCCGACAAGATTCTGTGTGTACGTCATTAGGTTTGGTTGTAAAGCTCATTGTCATGTGATTTTGCTTGCTTATAACTGTATACACGGTATTCCACAACATTTACTATACAACATCAATTACTATTTTCTATTTAAACCTGCAAGCTCACCAACAATTTTGTTGACCATTTTGAGCATATCTTTTTAGGTGACAATGCTAATTGAAGATCTAGGTGTGCTGCCTTAGTGGAGACCCTAGGATGTATTTTTGAGACTAAACATATTTGAAAAACATTTATTTTGGAACATTGTTGTAGTCTGATTTAAACAACTTTAATCTTTTGATACTTGTTCCCGGGTTGTGGGAATTACATTACAATTGTTACTACATTGACTATGTGAATCATTTAACATGTTTATGCGTATGGCTATGTTGTCGTGAATATTGACTAAACACGACACAAGTCTCCTTTGTGTCGGGTGTCGTCATGACACGCTTTATCATCACTTATTATATTGCATCTCTATTGTCTACCATGTGTTATGACGATCCCGTCTCGTTACATCCCCGTGTTTCCGCTTCTAGCGGGGGTGTGACAGACTGGTATCAGGGCCATTGGTTATAGAGAATTAGGCAATTCACTTGACCTAGACTATAACCTAGGAACCTTCATGTAGATTTGCATGCTAGGATCTGTGTGCATTTTATATCTCATGTATGTGTTCCTCTTTACTTGATTCGTTTATCTATCTATTTTGTGATCTTTACACCCTGTGAGAGAGCCCTTGTGCTCACTCTTTATGGGATGCTTCTATCGGATCTTCCGTTCCCTCTGCGCGCTGAGTTGGTTTATCAAATCCGGGTATTAAACCCGAAGAGATCTTCACAGATCATGCTATTGCGTTTGACCTCGAACATTGATATTGACCCTGAGGAGGTTATGTCTGAAACCTCGAAAGAGGAGGAGATAGACAACCTTCGCTAGACTAAACGTGATTATATACATGGATTTACAATTGTTATGATGGACTATTTTTGGGACATTATCAATTCATGGTGTGAGAACTACACGACTTGCATGTGATGTGTGGTGACTATAAGTGTGATATTAACTTGGAATGCTGGACTTTGATGAGTGGTATGGATAATACGCTTTGAAATGGTTAAAGCTTATGTGTTTACTACTTTTATGATTAGAAAATGCCGCCTCAAAGAGTTACCCGCAACAACAGTGGCGGAAGTGAAGCCCCGAGGGGCAGAGGCAGAGGCAGAGGTAGAGCACCAAGAACAAGTGATGGCCCAGCCAGTAATAATCAAGGAACAGGAAACTCTGATATGGCAGCTTTGATCGCTCAACAACTGGTCGTACTAATTCCGACTATAGTGGCCCAAGTGGGCGATGCACTTCAGCAACACCACCCCTACGGGGATGGTGGCAATGATAATAGGATGGTGGAGAAAGAGGTCAAGGTGGGATTGAAACTGAAGTAGGTAATGGGAACCCGACTGGGAACGAGAGTAATCAGGAGACCGGGAATGGTGGAACAGCCGGTATTGAGACTGGGGTTGTTAATGCTAGAAGGGGATGTTCCTACAAGGAGTTTGTGGCCTGCAAACCGAAAGAATTTGATGGGAAAGGTGGAGCAATAGCCCTGACTAGGTGGCTTGAGAAAATGGAGGCAGTGATTGACATCAGCGAATGCTTCGATAGCCAGAAAATCAAGTATGCCACGTGTTCATTACAGGGCAAGGCGTTAACTTGGTGGAACACTCAGGTTCAGGCTAGGGGAAGAGAATCAGCAATGCAGATGTCGTGGGATGAGTTTAAGGCATTGATCATCGAGGAATACTGCCCCCTCAACGAGATGCAAAAAATGGAGCATGAATTCTGGAATCATGCTATGGTGGGGGCCGGGCACGCAGCTTACACTGATCGATTCCACGAATTGGCAAGACTGGTTCCACATCTGGTCACTCCGGAATCAAAAAGGATTGAGAGGTATATTTGGGGACTTGCGCCTCAAATCCGAGCGATGGTAACAACAGCTGCTCCTCCTACGATTCAGAGCGCAATTCTGAAGGCTGACGCTCTAACTGATGAGATAGTGAGAACAGGGGTGTTAGGAAGAGGGGTAGAGAAAAGAAAGGATGTTGGGGAAACGAGCCAGTCGAGTGCCGGGAAATTTGACAAAAGGGCCAAGACAACCAGAATTTTTGTTGGGCCGCACCCCAAATATGATTGGTGCAACTATCATCATCCCCCAGGAATGCCGTGCCGGGTGTGCGTGAACTGTAAACGCCCGGGGCATCTAGCGAGAGACTGCAGAGTGTCGCCGAATCTGGTGGCACGGGTCAACGCGGTTAACCCTGCCGGGAAGGCCAGGGTCTGTTATGAGTGTGGAGGCCCTGATTACTACAGAAACATGTGCCCCAGATTGAATCGGGCACGTGGTCAACAAGGGAACAATCAGCAACCGGTGATGGCCATAGCTGGAAATCAAGGCCCGGCGAATCAAGGAAATACAGCTTGGGGACGTGCATTTGTCATTTGAGCCAACGATGCCCGTCAGGACCCGAATGTTGTCACGGGTACGCACTTACTTAATAATCACTTCACATCTATATTATTTGATACTGGAGCAGACAATAGCTTTATATCTTCTGAGTTTGTGCAATTGCTTGATTTGAGTCCTAGTAGGCTAGAAACTAGCTATTCTGTAGAAATGGCCAATGGTAGGGTTGTTCAGGCCGATGAGATTATTAGGAAGTGCTCGATGATATTGGAGAACCATGCCTTCGATATAGACTTGATACCCTTTGAGTTAGAATGTTTCGACGTGATTGTGGGAATGGATTGGTTGTCAAAACATGGAGCTGAGATTGTCTGTCGGGACAAAGTAGTACGAATCCCCATGCCAAACGGGGAGGTACTCAGGATTCAAGGAGAACGACCGGGAAGAAACTTAAAGCTTATCTCCTGCATGAAAGCACGCCGAAGTTTATGAAAGCAGTGCTATGCGTTTCTCGCTCATGTGGTAGAGAAGAATGAAGAGAAGAGGAAATTAGTAGATATTCCAGTCGTACGGGACTACCCAGATGTATTTCCTGATGACTTGTCTGGTTTGCCTCCTCCACGATTGGTGGAATTTCGTATAAAGTTAGTTCCTGGAGCTACACCGGTAGCAAAGACGCCATATCGGTTAGCACCATCTGAAATGCAAGAGTTATCTAGTCAGTTACAGGAACTACTGGAGAAGGGTTTTATTCGGTCGAGTCACTCACCGTGGGGAGCACCGGTATTATTTGTCAAAAAGAAGGATGGGTCGTTCCTAATGTGCATCGATTACCGTGAGTTGGACAAGTTAACCGTGAAGAATCGATATCCTCTCCCCAGGATCGACGATCTGTTTGATCAGTTGCAGGAAGCTTCTTATTTCTCCAAGATCGACCTTCGCTCTGGATATCATCAACTAAGGGTTTTCGAGGATGACATACCGAAAACAACGTTTAGAACTCGTTATGGATACTATGAGTTCTTGGTCATGCCGTTCGGGCTGACTAACGCACCAGCTGTGTTTATGGACCTAATGAATCGGGTGTGTAAACCTTACCTGGATAAGTTTGTAATTGTATTCATAAACGATATACTTATCTACTCCTGATCGAAAGAAGATCATGAAGAACACCTTAGGGCAATACTGGAACTGTTACGGGAAGAGAAACTTTTCGCCAAGTTCCCGAAGTGTGAATTCGGGTTGCGGGAAGTGAAGTTTTTGGGTCATGTGGTTAACGAAGATGGGATTCATGTAGATCCCGGCAAGTCAAAGCAGTGAAGAAATGGGATGCACCCCAGACACCTTCAGAGATACGACAATTCTTAGAATTGGCCGGTTACTATCGTCGCTTCATCGCGAATTTTTTGAAGATCACACAACCGTTAACATTACTGACTCAAAAAGACAAGAAGTTTGATTGGGGACATGCACAAGAACAAGCGTTCCAAACGTTGAAAGAGAAGTTGTGCAACACACCAGTATTGTCCCTCCCAGACGGAACTGATGATCTTGTGGTATACTGCGATGCTTCACATCAAGGATTGGGATGTGTACTAATGTAGAAGGATAAGGTGATTGCCTACGCTTCACGACAACTTAAGGTGCACGAAAAGAACTATACAACTCATGATCTTGAGTTGGGCGCTGTAGTATTTGCACTTAAGATATGGAGGCATTACCTGTATGGAACCAAATGCATCATCTACACAGATCATAAGAGCCTCCAACATATCCTGGATCAGAAGGAACTTAATATGCGTCAGCGACGTTGGGTAGAGCTTCTTAGTGACCACGATTGTGAAATCCGGTATCATCCGTGGAAAGCTAACGTGGTGGCTGATGCTTTAAGCCACAAAGAATGCGTGAAACCACTACGTGCTCGAGCGTTGGGACTGACTATTCAAACGAATTTGAAAGCTCAGATCCAAATTGCACAAAGTGAGGCATTGAAAGAAGAAAACCTTGCGGGAGAAGAATTCTGAGGGTTGGATAAACAAATGAGTTGCAAGGATGACGGTATACAGTACTTCATGGATCGTATTTGGGTACCCAGATGGGGAGGTGTACGTACCTTGGTCATGGATGAAGCACACAAGACGTGATATTCTATTCATCCTGGTGCAGACAAGATGTACCACGATCTCAAAGATCTGTACTGGTGGCCAGGCATGAAGAAAGACATTGCTATGTACGTCAGCAGATGCTTGACATGCTCGAAAGTTAAAGCTGAACACCAGAAACCATCGGGATTATTACAGCAACCTGAAATTCCCGAGTGGAAATGGGAAAATATAGCTATGGATTTTATTACCAAACTCCCTAGAACGAGCAGCGGGCATGACTCAATATGGGTCGTAGTGGATCAGATGACGAAGTCAGCTCATTTCTTGCCGATCCAAGAAGACTACAAAATGGATAAGTTGGCGAGATTGTACATCAAGGAGGTTGTGACAAGACACGGTGTACCGGTGTCGATTATATTCGACCGTGACAGCCGATTTACTTCACGATTTTGGCAGACACTACAGAAAGCGATGGGCACTCGATTAGATATGAGTACCGCCTATCACCCTCGGATAGATGGCCAAAGTGAACGAACTATACAAACGCTAGAAGACATGCTGAGGGCGTGTGTAATCGACTTTGGTGGTAGTTGGGACACTCACCTACCGCTGATCGAGTTCTCTTACAACAACAGCTACCATACAAGCATTGGATGTGCTCCGTTCGAAGCGTTGTATGGAAGAAAATGTAGATCACCCATTTGTTGGGCCGAGATTGGTGAAAGTCAATCAAAAGGCCCAGAGATCATTCAAGAAACAACCGACAAGATCTTTCAAATCAAAGACCGACTAAAAGCTGCCAAAGATCGCCAAAAGAGCTATGCCGACAACCGTCCGAAGCCTCTAGAATTCAACATTGGGGATCGGGTTTTACTCAAGGTCTCTCCTTGGAAAGGAATTGTTCGGTTTGGGAAGAATGGGAAGTTAGTCCCAAGATACGTAGGACCATTCGAGATTACAGAAAGAATCGGTCCAGTGGCTTACCGATTAAGGTTGCCACAAGAACTCAGTGGTGTACATGATACTTTCCACGTGTCGAACCTCAAGAAGTGTTTGGCTGACGAATCCCTTCACGTACTAATTGAGGAAATCAAGATTGACGAAAAGCTTCATTTTGTTGAGGAACCCATTGAGATCATGGATCGAAAGGTCAAACAATTGAAGCGCAGTAGAATACCAATTGTTCGCGTAAGATGAAATTCAAAACGAGGGCAAGAGTTTACATGGGAACAGGAAGACCAGATGAAACTCAAATATCCACATCTATTCGAGGATGACACTTTTGGACCTAACTCCAGCTGAATTTCGGGACGAAATTCTCTCAACTGGGGGATACTGTGACATCCGTCACCATAAGGTTCGTCAATTAACATGGATTCCGTTAACTTTTCTTCGCCCGTTCATTCCTCATCTTTGTAAACTATTTGTGTGGATATCATTTTTGCTTTATTATCTTTATGCTCGTGCTCTCATCGTAAACGTATGCTATCTTTAAAACTTTTACAATTTTCATCATCGTTATCACTAAATATACCATTTTTATATAATATATTGTCATTAATAAAACCATTTTTAAGTTAAAAATATCATTAATTACATTTTTATCATTAATATAACTAGCCTATTTAAGTCGTCTGCAACCAAAACAAATTTGGGAACTCGGGGGCTAAGTGCAGGGACCAAATGTGACATTTTGCCAAACTAGGGCTGGGTATATAAACCCCATTTCCAGCCCTAGCCTCTATTTCACCTTCTTCCTCTTCATCTTCTTCTTCTCCACTTTTCTCCTCCTCCTTGCACCGAACTGCCCCGTTTCTTCGCGTTTTCACCGGCAAGACCTCGGCTACAGCTGGGTCTACTCCATTCTTGCAGGTAGACGACCTTGGTCGTCCCTTTTCTTGCTTGTTTACTGCTGTCCATTTAGGTTTCGGGTGTTCGGGGCCAACCCGAGCACATGAGGTCGTGTGGGTGCGTGTGATGTCTTTCTGCATGTTCTTCTTGTTTGGGTGTGTGCAAAGTGTGTTTCTGGAAGTGCTTATGGTGTAATTCTTGTGCACTTCTACAGTCGTGATTCTGCTGTTCTGGCGACTGGGTCGACCATGCGATTGAGCCATGCGACTAGGTGAGTCGTGCGACTGAGTCGTGCGACTGTGTCTTTCGTGCGACTGAGTTGTGCAACTGGGTGTGTCGTGCGACTGGATCGTGCGACTGTGTGAATGTGTGCGATTGAGTCATGCGAGCGAATAAATGTGTGCGATTGAGTCATGCGAGCGAATGAATGTGTGCGATTGAGTCATGCGACCGAATGAATGTGTGCGATTGTGCATGTATCGCACGACTGAATGACAGTCGTACGGATGAAGGTTCAATCGTACGAATGAAGCTGATTCGTACGAATGAAGGTTGATTCGTGCGTATGGATGTTGAGTCGTGCGATTGGGTGCTGCGTGGTACGACTGAATGCTGAGTCGCACGAATGAAGGTTCAATCGTACGAATGAAGCTAACTCGTACGAATGAGGGTTGATTCGTGCGGATGGAGTGTTGAGTCATGCGTCTAGTCCTGTCGTGCGACTGAAGTTGCTGTGTGTGAATTCCTTCTTGTGTGTGGTGTGTGTATGGCGTGTGATGTTAAGGTGACATCGACACGGTTGCCATTGCTAATGACAATGTAAAGTCGACACTATCACAAACTTACTATTGTTATTCCAAGTCAAATCAACTTAACATTTTACAATTATCAACAACCGATTTGTAACTAATGATATTTACCAAATACTTCTCTAATAACAATGGAACTTTTACACAAATATCATCGGCAATGGCGACGATTTCTGGTACTTGGATCTACATAAGATCTAATGCGTATGTCTGTTTGTGTGTGTTACACGCGACCGAACCGATACAACCCGAACCGACCGAACACTACTATTTACTTTATACATATCATTAATGCTTAACAATAACTGTCAATAGGTGTTTGACCGTTTACTGCATACAACATTTGGAAACTTTGATCATTCATACTTACCACCTAACAAGTGAGTTTCGTGGCCCCTTTTTACGCTTATACAATACTTCAACATTTACAAACATGGGGGAAAAGTATGCTCACCCATTTTCTATGCTGTACAACTTACATACAATTTACATACTTGGAATCAACGTGTTACTGTTTTGTGAGTACTTATCTGATACATGCTTGAGTTCGCTGTGTGGTACTTTCGTTACAACCATTTAATTCTGGTGTTGGAACTGAGGGATAGGTATTGGTAGTACTACTGGGTTGACACCCCCACCCTTGTTTGTTGTTATACTAGTTAGTACCAATAGTGGCCAGGAACAAGCCCTTGGGTGAATATATTCCGACAAGATTCTGTGTGTATGTCATTAGGTTTGGTTGTAAAGCTCATTGTCATGTGATTTTGCTTACTTATAACTGTAAACACGGTATTCCACAACATTTACTATACAACATCAATTACTATTTTCTATTTAAACCTGCGAGCTCACCAACAATTTTGTTGACCATTTTGAGCATATCTTTTCAGGTGACAATGCTAACTGAAGATCTAGGTGTGCTGCCTTAGTCGAGACCCTAGGATGCATTTTTTAGACTAAACATATTTGAAAACATTCATTTTGGAACATTGTTGTAGTCTGATTTAAACAACTTTAATCTTTTGATACTTACTCCTGGGTTATGGGAATTACATTACAATTGTTACTACTTTGACTATGTGAATCATTTAACATGTTTATGCGTATGGCTATGTTGTCGTGAATATTGACTAAACACGACACAAGTCTCCTTTGTGTCGGGTGTCGTCATGACACGCTTTATCATCACTTATTATATTGCATCTCTATTGTCTACCATGTGTTATGACGATCCCGTCTCGTTACATCCCCGTGTTTTCGCTTCTAGCGGGGGTGTGACATATTCATATTGATCCGCCGGTCGTGAGTCAAAGTTCACCACCTGTCAGATAGTGTCGAAGGACATAACCATCTCCTTTCTACCAACCCATCCTCTCAATAGGCGATTGTGTGAGGTGGGTTGTCTCCATCTTCTCGGGCCAATGTTGACATCCATTCCAAAATTGCCTTGCTTGGGATTCTATCATGGTGGCCTTCAACACGAAAGGTCAATGCGGCCTTCCAACCTAGTCTCCTGAACTTATCCACTATGCCCAAAGCTTAGAAATCTTCTAACAACGCAGCCCGTTCACATACAAAAATGTTATCCATGTTCTTCACTCCTTTGTCAAACTTCCCCATGTATAAGTCCTTTTGCGAACACGGGTCATGGGTGGAAAGCTTATGGGCACGAGTGAAGCTTGGTGTTGGCCCCCTGCTATGATCAACCGGTGGCATATCTTCATCTTGCAAATCCCCTTGACCATGCTTATTTTGTTTCTTAGACGACCTTGAAGACTCGGGCTGCTTACCTTTTGACTTGCTTCTAAAGAGATGCATGATTCCTGCAAAACAAATCATTTCCTCAATTAGTTCTGAATTTCTAAGTGTTGGGACAACCTCGGTGTCGTGTTCTCTTGACATCATGTTATTATAAAAATATTTATTTCGAGAACATACTCTTAGCACAGAAAATGTAATTAATCACTTGATTCTCATTTGTGAAAACATCAAATACTTGTGACATCCTAATCGTGTTATGCCATAAGTTGTCCTAACATCATCAAGATCCTAACTTTTCATCCCTAATCTATCCCAATTCATGTATGTAGGCATCTACTAATTCTAACAATGCAACTAGTCATCATATGCTTACATTCATGTCCATACACAAACACATCCCTAATTCATGTATGTAGGCTGCTACATTCATATAACGATTTTTAAAGCATGAACTTTGCGTTTAATTATGTAACACATGCCTGGAATATGTTAGAGGTGGGATAGCAATGAACTTTGCTTGAATCTCAAAAATCCCCAAATCACCCGAATTTTGAACGTATCAGATCTTGTAAACCTTTGCGAGAATTGAAAATCTAACCCAAAATTTGTGTTCCCCTCGAAAAATTACTCAGGATACATCTAAGAATCGTGTGATTTGGTTGAGAACGGAAGAAGTGTGGTTGATGGAAGATTAGGGTTTATGTGAAGGAGAGGTGATGTTGATGAAGAAGATGATGGAAGTGGTGAGAAGTGGGTTGAAATGGGGTTAAATTCGTGGTTGGGGCACGTTTGGGGTGAATGGGTGGTTGAAAATCGGTCAACAAAAGTCAAAATCCAGAACTTCAGCATACCTGGCGTATCATACGCCGACCCCCGGCGTATGATACGCCGCTCGTCGTATGGCTCGGTGTATGGCTCGGCATCTGACCCGACGTTTTTGAAAAAAAACAGAAGCTTTTGTAAGGGCCGGCGTATGATACGCCCACCCCCGACGTATAATACACCGGTATAGTGATTTAATTTTTTTTCGTTTACCAATTACGTAACTACGTTTACCATTAGTTCCCACCACACCCCACATAATCGGGCTTCATCTCGAAGCACATAAATGGGATTGAACAAACCTGACCATGGAGCTAGCCATCCCCACACTTGAAGAAAACCGTCGAGTAGATGATAGCATAAGTGCACGTTCGGGAGGTGACTAAAAAGATGATTAGCGTAACTAAAAAAAGATTAATAACGGAAAATTAAGTACGAAATCTAACTCACTGTCATAGGAATCACGGTTGCATTTAGCGTATGCAACAAGCCTTTAAACCCTTGGGTAGACCCGAGTGGACGAGTTGTAGTCTCGTGAGGGTTTATAGTGAACACACCCACAAAGTTCTCGGGTTGCCTCCCGTTAGCGCTAAGTTTAACGTCTTTAGCTAGACGTATTACCTTGGATAGTTAGGTGGACGAGAAGGTGCTCAATAGAAAACTTTCGAATATGTGAGATGGTCCATTGACATCATTGGCTTCCAAATAGGGTTTTAGACGATGAACAGTCACCACTTGGCGTAAGTGTTCCTCGAAATCCTTGATCTCAATATCCCCATAGTTACCTACTCGTGTTACGAGATACGGACCTGTCCATTTGCTTTTGAGTTTTCCTGGAAAGAGCTTTAACTGCGAATTATATAACCACACTTTTTGGCCTTCCTTGAAGGTCTTTTTCCTCAACTTAGCATCATGGATTGCTTTGGTTTTTTCCTTGTAGGCAGAAGCACACTCCTTGCTTCGTCTCGCAGTTCTTCTAACTCGCAAATGTTAAGCTTCCTTGTTTTACTTGCAAAGTCATAATCCATGTTAACATTCTTAACAGCCCACAAAGCTCTATGAGCTAATTCCACTGGTAAATGACATCCTTTACCATAGACCAAGCGATACGGTGTAGTGCCAATAGGGGTTTTATAAGCCGTGCGATACACCCATAAGGAGTCATCTAACTTAGTAGACCGATCCTTACGGTTGGCTCGCACGGTTTTTTGTAAAATTTCCTTAATTTGCCTATTAGACACCTCTACTTGACCACTTATTTGAGGGTGATATGGTGTGGCTATCCGATGATCAACTCCATATCGTTTAAGAAACTTGCCAAACATAAAACTTTTGAAAAGATACCCCATCACTGTTGACCACACGAGGGATTCCAAATCGTGAAAATATATTTTCTTGAACAAATTTGCAAACGATAGTGTGATCATTGGTTTTGGTGGCGATGGTCTCGACCTATTTGGACACATAATTAACTACCAGCAAAATATATAGATTGCCATATGAATTAGGAAAAGGTCCCATGAAATCGATTCCCCATACATCAAAAATGTCGACTACAAGAATCAGTTGCATGGGGATCTCGTTCCGTTTGGAGATACTGCCCATCCTTTGACAATTTAAACATTGTTTTGCAAATTCAAATGAGTTTAAATAGTGTGGGCCAATAAAGTCCACATGATAATACTTTATGCCCTGTTTTCTGGTCGTCTTTAAATAGTGTGGGCCAATAAAATCCACATGATAATACTTTATGCCCTGTTTTCTGGCCACTAAAGTGACCACCATATGCAGATGCATGCAAATGTCCCAACACCGATTGAATCTCATCATCGAGAATGCATCTTTTGATAATCTTATATGCCCCCAGTTTAAACAAGTCTGATTTATCCGATATGTAATGCTTTGCTTTGGCTATGAATTGTTGCTTTTTCTTCTTTGTCCAATAGTCGGGAAGTGTACATGCAACCAAATAGTTAGCAAAGTTAGCATACCATGGAGTGGTGGAGACAGATAATAATTGTTCATCTGGAAATGTTTCTTTAATTTCTTCATTCTGAACATTGGTTTGGTGTATAACGCGTGATAAATGATCAGCTACAACATTGTCACTTCCCTTCTTGTCATGAATCTCTGATGTGAGAGTGATTGAATGATGGTTAACATGTTTAAATGTTAAGTTTTAGATGTGTTACATGAATAATTATGCATATTTATGATGAATGATATGACTACAAATGTATGTGTTATGGTAGGTAAAATGATATTCTTGAATGCATTAAAGGAAGGAGTGGTCGTGGGACTAGAGTTTAAGAAGAAACATGAAGAAAAATGCATATCAGGAAGATCCTGAGCGTAGCCTACGGTGGGGCCGTAGGCTACGCTGGGGTTAAATTAAAAAGGGTCAGAATAAGGTTGAGTGTAGCCTATGCTGGGTCCGTAGGCTACGCTGGGGTTAACTTAAAAGGGTCAGAATAAGGTTGAGCGTAGCCTACGCTGGCGCCGTAGGCTACGCTGGCGCTGTAGGCTACGCTGGGGTCGAATTAGGAAAGTTTATATTGCCCTAATTTACAACTTTGTGGGGGATTCAGCCACCATTCGACCTAGAACGAATTTTATCATTCTTGAACGAGTTTTTGAGGGTTTTTCATCATTCAATCATTCTTCAACATCAAATCATCAACAAGAATGAAGATTCAATCATCATTTAAAGATCAATTCAGAAACATGAGCGGCTAAACCACCCGTGATCATCTCCGAGTGGATGGTTAGTGTTAGATAACGTTTTCTTAGGGTTTTATATGTTAGACACAAGTTGAATGTTTGATTGGTTTTTGAATACTATGATTTGTCTATGAATTAGGTATTTGATTGCATTTGAATGTTTGATTAACTTGTGAGTTTGTGATCATTGGGTTGATTAGTGGTTATGGTATTTTGTTTGAAAAGCCTAAGTGTCATTAACTAGCACGTACAACTAGTAATCAATACTTAAGTTATTTCTTACATGATTGTAACTTGAATTAGTAACTGAAACCACTAGGTCCGGCATTGGTTTGGTCCCAACCAACACGATGAAAGTTGGTTGTGAGTTATCACTTAATTTAACTACCCGTGAGTCTAAACACTAACACGCTTCAACCGGTGATCACGATATTCATGTCTATCTGAATTCTAATGTATGAACCCTAGTTACACATCTTTCCAAAACCTAGACCCGGAGGTGATCCACTTTTCCATTTATAATCAATCCGCAATTTAATTTACTTGCATTTATTTTCGATTAAGTTCTTTTTAGTTAATTATTCAAAACCACTTTTACAGCCAAGAGGCAATAGTATAATTAGTTATTTAATTATCATTTTCCTTATAAAGCTAAAATACATCATCCACTAATTCCACGTGGTTCGACACCCTGCTTAAGGTTAAGGTGAATAAGAACATATATCTACATCTTATTTGATCGTTCCTTCGACATCGATCAATCTCCAAATTAAATTCCTGTAAGAGCGAAATCCACCTAATTAATTTTGGTTTAGCATCTTTCTTTTCCATAAAGTATCGTACCGCACTATGATCGGAATAGATAATGACTTTACTGCCTCAAATGTACAATCTAAATTTGTCTAATGCATATACTACTGCAAGTAATTCTTTTTTGGTAGTTGTATAGTTTAACTGGGCACCAAAGAGTTTTACTTGCGTAATATATAGCGATGGGTTTTTTATCCACCCGTCGTCCCAAGACTGCTCCCACAGCATAATCACTTGCATCACACATAATTTCGAACGGTTAAGCTCAATTTGGTGATTGCAAAATTGGGGCCTCAGTTAATTTTTGTTTTAACACGTTGAAAGCTTTAACACATCCATCATCAAATACAAAAGGAACCTCTTTTAACAAGAGATTACATAAAGGCTTTATAATAACACTAAAGTTCTTTATAAACCTTCGATGAAACCCTGCATGCCCTAAGAACGAACGTACCCCTTTTATGCTAGTAGGGGGTGGTAGAGTCGAAATTACTTGAATTTAGCATGATCTACCTCAATTCCCCTACAAGAGATCACATGACCTAAAACAATTACTTCTTGAACCATGAAGTGACTTTTTTCCCAACTTAAAACCAAATTTGTTTCGACACACCTTTTTAATACTTTTATTAATTAAGTTAAACATGAATCAAAGGACGTGTCGAAAATAGAAAAGTCATCCATGAACATTTCCAAAGAGTCCCCAACTATATCTGAAAAGATACTTGTCATGCACCTTGGAAGGTGGCTAGGGCATTACACGATCCAAACGGCATTCGCCTAAATGCGAAGGTTCCATATGGACATGTGAACGTGGTCTTTTGTTGATCATCAGGATGGATAGCAATTTGGTTATAACCAATATATCCATCTAGAAAATAGTATAATTTCTGACCTGCAAGCTTTTCTATTATCCGATCAATGAATGGTAACGGGAAATGATCCTTAGAGGTTGCTGCATTTAGTTTTCTAGTTTAATCAATGCAAATACGCCACCCGGTTACCGGCCGAGTGGCTACTTCATTACCTTTGTCATCCTTCACAACTTGTATACCTGCCTTCTTTGGAACTTTTGTGTTGGGCTTACCCATGGCTATCCGAGATTAGGTAAATAATTCTTGCATCGAGCCACTTTAGCACTTCTTTCTTAACAATCTCTCTCATGTTAGGGTTCAATCTTCTTTGTGTATCACATGATGGTTTGGCTCATTCCTCTATGATGATTTTGTGCATCATAATTGATGGGATTTTTCCCTTCAAATCTGCAATGGTCCACCCGATGGCTGCTTTGTAAGTAGTTAGTACCTCCATTAAAGCCTCCTCCTGATCCGTTGTTAGGTTGGATGCAATGATTACTGGTAAAGTCTTGTTATCACCTACAAAAGCATACTTCAAGTGTTTAGGCAATTCTTTTAATTCCACTTGTGGTGGTGAACTTAACAAAGGTTTTAAATGAGTATCAATATGTTCTGGTAGGCTCTCAAATTGGTGTGTCTAAGTTGGTTTTCCTTCTTGTATTGCTTTCATTTCCCATTCATGTTGTTGTGCTTCCAATTCCCTCACTAATTGTACCTCTTCCCTGTCATATAAAACACTCAACTCTATGGTGCTACCCTCATTTTCATGAGTATGGCACTCGTCAATTATGTCTATCATGAAACATTCATCATTGAATATAGGTTTTGGAACAGATGAAAACACATTTAGTCTCAACCTTCGATTACCAAATGCAATGTCGACTGTGCCAGTCATACAATTGATCAAGCATTGGGCTGTTTTAAGGAATGGTCTCCCCAAAATAATGTTAGGTTGCTTATCATTTGTAGGACTCGCATAGTCTAACATAAAAAATCCACAGGATAATAAAAATCTTCCACCTTTACTATCACATCGGTTACTATTCCACGTGGAAGTTTTAGTGATAAATCAGTCAACACCACGGTAGTGTCGGCTTTTTGCAATGGTCCAAACTCATACTGGTCATATAAACTTTTGGGTAAAATACTAACACTGCCCCAAGATCAAGGAGTGCCTTGTTAATCTTAAAGTCACCAACTTGAATAGAAATTAAGGGTGCTCCTAGATCTTGAAGTTTGGGTGGAAGTACACCCGATAACACAAAATTAACATTATAAGTAAAATCAAGTTGTTTTGGTAATTTTTGTTGCCTTTGCGTACATAAATCCTTTAAATATTTGGCATAAGCTGGGACTTGCTTGATTGCATCCAATAATGGAAGATTGATTTTAATTTGTTTAAAAATTTCCCAAATCTCATCTTGTTGAGGCCCTCGTTTTTTAGGAAGTGGTTTGGTGGGTTCTTTTAAAGCAGAGGGGTAAGGACTAGAATTGTTTCCCATCCTCACTCCTTGTGATACAATTGTGGATGATTTTGATTTTTCCTTATTTGATTCCTGAAAAGTTAAATTTTTGGTTATTTTTGGTGCTTCAAGTTCCACATCACTATCACTTTCCCCATTTTCGCCAAGGTCGACCACCACTCCTTCTTTAAATGGTGGTGGTGGTACGACTTTGTTGTCATAAGCCTTACCGTTTCTCAAGATGCTTACTTGGCTAACGTGAGAACTTTTTGAACTCGAAGCATGATGTTGAGGATTTTTTGTTGTGTCACTTGGAAGCTTCCCCGTTTCTTATCCAGACAACTGTTCAACTAGTTGTCCCAATTGCTTAGCAATAGCTTCATTAGTCTTCTCTTGTACTTCTTTGAATTGTTTGAACTTTTTCATATCTTTCGCTAAATCTTAAATTGCTGTTAAGATCGCATTATCATTACGTTGTGAGTTGAAGATCCTTGTCGATTTCTTTGCTAGTAAGACCCTCCTTGTTGGTAATTCTGTTGATTGTAATTATTCCTTTGATAGCCGCCTTGATTGTAATTTTGTTGTCGGCCTTGGTACTGATTATTTCCTTGAGTTTGTACCTAAAACGAAGGATTCAATTGGTTAGTAGAATTACCATATCTAAGATTAGGATGATTTCGAAGACCAGGATGATATGTGTAGCGTTCATGTCATATGTCTTCCTTTCTCCTTGGCCTTGAACTTGATGTATTTCTTCACTTTTCCCCATATTCAAATAGAAAGTCATCGATGTGTGATCAATGTCATTACACATCTCGCACACATCATACTCATTGGATATATGTGACACACAACTCTTCCCGACTTTGAGGCTTGCGATTTCTCGTTCCAGAACTGCAATTCTATCCATAGCAACTTGATCATTCACCATCTTTACATTTGCTCCTCTTGACCTTCTACTTGATTGTCACGCTTCTTGGATATAACACTCATCCTTTCAAGAATATCCCAATAATCATCTTCATGGTTCAACGTGAATGTACCCGCACTTGTAGAGTTTACATCTCTTGCATCTTCCGGCGAGAGGCTATCATAGAATGCTGATATTAGTTCCCACTTAGCTATTCCATTATGTGGAAAAGTTCTCAACATTTCTTTGAACTGATGAAAAGCTTCATGAAATTGTTCCCCTGATTGTTGTGTAAAACCTCGAATTTCTCGCCTTGCATCACTTGTTCTTTGAGATGTGTAATATTCATCCAAAAATATCTGCTGCATTTGAACCCAAGTGTAGATGCTTGCACAGGGAAAAGATAAGAACCATTGTTTGGCTTTATCCTTAAGTGTAAACTGAAATAGTACCAACTTAATTTCCTCTGGTGAAAAACCTTGACCACCAATAGTGTTATAAGATGCTTTGAATTCAGATATGTGCACGTATGGTTCTTCAGTTGCCATTCCATGAAAGTGAGGAAGAATGCCTAAGCATTGAGGTCTGACTTCAAAAGCTCTCCCTTGTTGTGTTGGTGGAACAATAGGAGATGAATTGATAGCAATGGCGGGACGGAAGTGGCTATCTACCCCATGTGCTGGTGCAAGATGTTGTGCTCCCAGATTGGCAGGTATTCCCATTAAATGGTTGACCGCCAATGTTGTTGCGAATAGGTGGTTGAGCATAGCCACCCTGATGACGGTGTTGATTTCCCGGTTGGTTGTCATAATCCTCAAGGTCATGTTGGTTTGGTCCATCCATTTTAGCTTGATCTTCAATCCAATCTTCTACATAATTAGTATGGTGACTACCTTCGACTGAAAACCGGTCTGTATTGCTATGCTTCAAGTTCTTATTGAGTTTAACTTGTGTTTGATGTTTTAAACAATTGTTTTAGTAGATCTTGATTTGGATATCATATAAGGTTGCGCGAGTTGTATGATTGCAAGGTTTTGATTGTTAATTCAATTGGTATGGTGTACTAAGACCTATTAAGTCTTGCTTATCAATATCAGTCAATCATTACATGCATAGAATCCTCGTTAAGAATTTTCCATCAATTTAGAGCAAACAATTATTGAAAACCAAACCTTGATCCCAGGGTGGATTACGCTTTCTTATAATTGTATTCTTAATTAATTCTCACGATTTGCAATTTATTTTCCTAGTTAACTTGTTAATTATTTCAAAATCCAATTTTCACAGTCAATAGGCAATAGTATATGTAATTAAATAATTTAGTTTTAGTTAAGTAACTTAATTAAATAATCAAACGAATCGTGTAACACTAACCACATGCTCCCTGTGGACATGATACCTGACTTACCCTAGCTACCTAGGTTGATTAGGTTTTGCATGACCCCAACGACAGGTCATCAATATGGCGTCATTGCCGGGGAATTGGTGCGCTTGGTATTTTGTTATTTGATTTGTTTTAGATTTGTTTACTTGTTTTTGCTTTGTTTCTTTTATTTTCTTGTTACGCTTGGTGTTTTTCAGTGTGCAGATGACATGTTGCATGCATACTCGATATTTGGGTAGGAAATCACCACTAGTATTCGATCCAGAGATAGAGAAATTAGTAAGGTATAATCATGTTCTGCATCCATCAGGGTTACCAACTACATCTATTTCACAAGCTATTGATCAAGCAACTAACAGTTCGTCTGATTCAACCCAAATGGAAAACCCAAATAACCAACCACTTCAAAATCCAAACCCCTCCTAATAACCAAAACCAAAACCCAAATCCACCCACCTCCAAATAACAACCGCAACAACAACCTGAATCAACCACCACCCAACAATAACATGAATCATAATAACTTCAATCAAGGAGATGACTTTGATCATGTGAGCATTCATAGTGTTCATACGGGTGATGAAGATTATGAAGATGAGTGGAATAACAATGAAGAACTCTATAATGGTGCAAATTATGATGCTTGGGATGGAAATTTCGATGGAGGTGATGGATACAATGGAAATAACAATTGGAGGAATGATCAACATGGGTGGAATGCACCACCTATCAATCAACAACGGGGTAGGGCTAAAAATAATGTCAATCATCCAAGAAGGCCTCAAAGAGCTCAAGTAAGAGGTGTGGATAGCCATTTCAGACCGCCTAATTCTAAAAAATCCAAATCCTATTACATCTCCAAATCGTAGAGGAAGAGCTTTTGATGTACACCCGCATTATCTAATCATTCTTCCTATATTTAGAGGCACCGCAACTGAAGAACCATATATTGATCTTGCTGAATTTGATGCTATATGTAGCACTATTGGTGGAAATCACTTCACACAAGATGAAGTAAGGTTTCGACTGTTTCAATTTACTTAAAAAGATAGAGCTAAGCAATGGTTCCTCACCTTGCCCGATAATAGTATTCACACATTGCAAGAAATGCAGCAATCATTTTTGGATGAATATTATTCCATGGGTAAAACCAGTGACACAAGAGAAGCTATTTGATCCTTCCAACAACAAGCAAGAGAACAATTTCATGAAGCGTTCACGAGGTTTAAAGAACTGATCCGTATGTGCCCACATCATGGAATCGAACGTTGGAATTGATCAAGGCTTTTTTAGATGATATGACCAATGAGGAGAGAAAGTACTTATATTCTACAAGTAATGGCACATTCCTTTCTAATCGTGAGGATATAGATTGGGAATTCTTAAGGAGGATGTGTAGGAACTCCAAAGCACAAGCTTCTGCTAGTAGGCGATCAAAATCCAATTCGGAAGATCAACCACGGTTGATTATGAAACTAAAGAGAGAATTGCATTGTTGGAGAAACAATTGGCAAAGCTAAGAAGGACAAGTGTGAAGGAGGTTGCAAATGTGGGATATGATGTATGTGAAGAATGTGGTGAGTTGGAACATAATGGTGATTCATGTCAATTGGTAATAGGAAGAAGTGAGGAAGTCCATTTCAAATTTGGGATATGATGTATGTGAAGAATATTGTGAGTTGGGACATAATGGTGATTCATGTCCATTGGTAATAGGAAGAAGTGAGAAAGTCAATCAAGTTTACGAAGATAGAAAGAAATTTGATATGAGTTCCAATACTTATCATCCTGGATTAACGAATCTTCCTAACTTTAAATATGGTAATGCTTCAAACCAAATGAACCCTAACTTTCAATGTAATAATCAAGGCAGTCAAACATATCAAAACCAAATACAAGGGAATTACAATTCAAGTGGTTATCAAAGAACTTCATATTCTCAAGGAAACAATTAAGGGAGCTACATCATGGGGTCAACAAGGGAGTTAATCCTAAAGCTATCAAGGAAATTCTAAATCGGGAAAAGTTGGTAATGAAGACTCTACAAATGCAAAGTTAGATGCTTTAATAAACATGATGAAAGAGAATATGCAAGAGAATAAGAGGGAAAATGAAATCAGAGATAAGGCTTATGAAGCCTTAAACAAGCAAGTGGGTCAACTAGCTAAGGACATGGCTCAAATTAAGCGGAACCCTGGAAAGTTACCAAGTGATACCATAATCAATCCTCAACATAAGAGAGCTACCACTAAAAATCTTAAGAATATGCAAATCAACCAAGTTAGTACTCTTTGTAGAGGTAAAATTTATGACAAGAAAATTGTCCCTCTACCACTATTTGTAGAGGGGTAGCGGAGGATGTTGATAGTGATAGTGAAAATGAATAACAACTTGTTTTACTAATAAAAAAAGGTAACCTTTCCAGAGATAACTAAACTAATTTTAAAAGATAATGTGCAAAAATGTAAGGATAAGGTAATGAAGGGTAATACCATTCCTTATCCTTCAGCTTTAAATGAACCAAAGAAAATAGTAAACAAAAGAGGCCCACAACAAGAAGAGATGTGGGAGTTTTTAAACAAGTTAAAGTTAATTTACCTCTTTTGGATGCAAGCAAACAAGTTACTGCTTATGCCAAATATTTGAAAGATATCTGCACACAAAAACGAACTCATAAGTTCTTTAAGAAGCTTGATGTTTCGGCCAATGTGAGTGCTATCTTGTCAGGTGCTCTTCCACATAAGCTTAGAGATCCAGGAGCGCCCATTATTTCTATTCAAGTTGGTGAATTTAAAGTCGCACGGGCGTTACTCGATCTTGGATCTAGTGTTAGTATTCTACGTGGGAGTTTATTCCACCAATATGATTTTGGTCTTTACAAAAAGCCAATACCACGGTGGTGTTAGCCGATCTCACATTGAAACTCCCTCATTGCATAGTAACAGATGTCATTGTCAACATGGATGATTTTTACTATCCAGTTGATTTCTTAGTTCTTGATTATGCCTCATATGACAAAACCAAATAATCTAATGCCATACTTGGTAGACCGTTTTTGGTTTCTTGCTAATGCACAAATTAATTGTCGAGACGAAACAATTGACATGACTTTTGGTAATTAGAAATTAAGTGCCAATGTGTATGACAAAGTAACTAACTCCTTTGTTGATAATGAATGCTTTATTGCGAACATTATGCATGGGTGTAAGCCTTATGACAATAAGGAAAACATCAAGGAGCCGTGTGTTTTTTGTGACAGGTTAGATGTTGAGCATGCATATGATTTGGATGAAGAAGCAAAGAAACTTGAAGTGTCAGTTGTGCATTAAGCAAGACCACCATGGACACATCAGGTGGAGTCTTTACCTGACCATATTGATTCTCAATTAAAACCATCATTGGAGACTCCACCGAAAGTTAAATTGAAAGAGCTCCCCAAACATCTAAAATATGTATTTTTGGGGGAAAATCAAACTCTTCCGGTCATCAATGCATCAGATTTACAAAGTGGTGAAGAAGAGTTGTTACTTAAAGTATTGAAGGAGCATAATAAACTATTGGATGGACAAATGTAGATCTCAAAGACATTACTCCATCTATTGTGATGCATAAAATCATTATCGATGCCAATGTCAGACCTGTGAGAGACACTCAAAGACGACTCAACCCTAACATGAAAGAAGTGGTAAAAAAGGAAGTTATTAAATGGATGGATGCAGGAATTGTGTATCCAATTTCTAATAGTATGTGGGTAAGTCCTATACAAACAGTGCCTAAGAAATCTAGCATTCAAATTGTGAGAGGTGAGAATGGCGAACATGTAGTCACTCGACCTGTGACTGAATGGCGCGTGTGTATTGATTATAGGAAGTTGAATGCAACTACTTCAAAAGACCATTTTCCACTTCCCTTCATTGATCAAATCATTGAGAAGTTATCAGGTCAAAAATTTTATTGTTTTTTGGATAGGTATTCAGGATATAATCAGATTGCAATTCACTATGATGATCAACAAAAGGCTACCTTTACTTGTCCGTATCGCACTTTCGCATTCAGATGAACGCCATTTGGACTTTGTAATTCCCCATCCACCTTTCAAAGGTGTATGATGAATATCTTTTCGGATATGATCGGGGAGTCTTTAGAAATTTTAACGGATGACTTTTCTATTTTTGGTCCATCTTTTGATAGTTGTTTGATTCAGTTAACAAAGATTTTAAATAGATGTGTTGGAACAAATCTGGTTTTGAGTTGGGAGAAAAGTCACTTTATGGTGCAAGAAGGAATTACGTTAGGGCATGTGGTATCAAAACATGGGATTGAGGTGATCATGCTAAAATTAAAGTTATTTCAACATTAACTCCTCCCACAAATGTAACATGCATTAGATCATTTTTTAGGACACGCCGGGTTTTATAGGAGATTTATATAAAAAGGTTTAGTACAATTACAAAACTACTTTGTAACTTGCTTTTGAAAGATGTGTCATTTGTTTTTGATGAAGAATGTCTTAAAGCTTTTACCACTTTAAAACAAAAATAGGTTGAAGCCCCAGTAATTGCAAGCACCAGATTGGTCACTACCTTTTGAAATAATGTGTGATGCGAGTGATTTTGCAATTGAGGCTGTTTTAGGACAACGGGTGGACAAGAAACCCGTGGCATTTTATTATGCTAGTAAAAATTTAGATGGTGCTCAATTGAACTATACTACCACTGAGAAAGAGTTACTTGTAGTTATTTATGTTCTTGATAAGTTCAGGTCTTACATTTGGGGAAGCAAGGTAATTATTTACTCGGACCATAGTGCCATACGTTATTTGATAGAGAAGAAGGATGCCAAACCCAGGTTGATTAGTTGGATTCTACTCCTGAACGCTAGGCTTCGGAATTGAAAGATTCAGAATACAAGTTCCGAGCCTGTGAAGAAGGGAAGGGCCGATTTCCGAAAGATATTGATAAATGAGCTTCGAGGGCACTCCGGCCGGTGCTTGCTTCCTCAAGTCGGGTATCCGTATCGGTGGCTGTTGGCAATTTCGTTAATGTGGGAAAGACTTAATAGGAACCCCTGCCGACGTCAATCCGATACCTTTTTTCTCGTTTTTTTATTGATTTTCTTGCTTTATTTCCACTATTAACATGGAAGGGAAAAGGTACCACTGAACACAAAACAAGAGTTTAACCTAGAAATTCGAGACAAGAAGGGTAGTGAGAACGTGGTTGCTGGTCACCTATCTAGGATTATCAACACCGACATGGATCACACTTTAGAAATAAATGAAACATTCGCGAATGAACATTTGTTTACTGTTTCTGAGTTGCCATGATTTGCTTACATTGTTAATTACTATGTTGTAGGTGTTATTCCAGAACATTGGCAAAAATGGAAAAGATAGAAATTCATGTCACAGGTTAAGAAGTATATCTGGGATGACCCAGTTCTTTTCAAAGTGGGTCCCGATCAAGTTATCATGCAGTGTATTCCAGATTCTAAAATTAAACATGTGTTAGACTTGTCCATGCATCCACATATGGAGGTCACTTTAGTGTCCAGAAAACAGGACATAAAGTATTATCTGCTGGGTTATTTGGCCAACTATATTTCGGAATGCATCCAATTTTGGTTGTTGATATCTTTGATGTATAGGAAATTGACTTTATGGGCCCATTTCCAAACTCATTTGGCAATTTATATATTTTTGTGGCAATTGATTATGTGTCTAAATGTATAGAAGCGATTGCCATTAAAACATATGATCACAATGTCATTTGTAAGTTTGTTCAAAGCAACATATTCTCCAGATTTGGTATTCCCCAAGTGATGGGGGATCACATTTCAAAAACTTAAATTTTAGAAAGCTTCTTAAAAATATGGTGTAGACCATCGGATGGCAATACCGTATCATCCACAAATAAGTGGATAAGTGGAAGTATCAAATAGGCAAATCAAAGAGATTTTACAAAAAAACTGTATGAACCGACCGAAGGGATTGGTCCACAAAACTTAACAATGCATTGTGGGTGTTTCGTACTGCATACAAAACGCCTATTGGTACTACCCCTTACCGGTTGGTCTATGGGAAGGGATGTCATTTACCGGTTGTGTTGGTTCATTGTGCTTTATAGGCAGTGAAAGAGGTTAATGTTAATTATGATTTTGCACGTAAAGAACGGAAATTAAGTTTGGTTGAATTAGAGGGGTTAAGGGATGAAGCTTACGAGTCTGCTAGCTCATACAAGATGCGAATGAAACGAGTTCATGATGCCAGATTGAATGTGCAACATTTGAGGTAGGTCAGAAAGTTTGATTATTTGACTCACATTTAAAACTCTTTCCAGGTAAGCTTAAAAGTAAATGGACGGGACCTTATCTGATTACGCGTATTGGGCATTACGGCGATATCGAGATTGAGGATTTCGATGATCATCTGAGGCACGTGGTGAAAGGTCATCATCTGAAACCATATCTAGAAGATAAGGATCTAAACTCGGCATTAGAAGAACCGGTGAAGTTGATACTAATGTTACCGACATTTGATGCGAATGTTTGATGATCCCGAGAAGTCCGGATGAAGACTTACAAAACTTAGCGGTTACGGGAGGCAACACGTAGTTTTTTTTCTTCTATTTTCTTTTACTATTATGATTTTTAATTTTTTTTCTTAGTCTTGGTTAACGTTTTGTCACAAACCCATGGCCAACAATATTGGGGATGTCAACCGCCCGTGTATAGTTATGTGTGTTAAAGTCGAGGCGATTTAAATTTTCCAAGGGGGTGGGAGTGAATGCATTTATTTATTTATTTATATATAATTAATAAAATAAAAAAATAAATTGAAAAAATGGTCCAACGTAACCTACGGTAGATACCGTAGGCTACGGTGGACATCAAACTGAAATCCGCAGAAGCACCCCCACCGTAACCTACGGTAGTAGATGTAGGCTACAGTGGGCTACAAGCGAGAAAAAGAGAATACCCTGTTGATGCATGTATGTCCCTAGATCATGATTTGTAATGTAATGAATCTTGTCTGTCTGAGTATGATGTAATTTGTATTAATTAATGAAATGACATGAATCGTTTTTTACTTGTGATGTTTAATATTTCATTAATGAGTCGTGATTGAATTGATTGGGTTTATTATTGTTTGAATGGTTATACATTATGTTATATTAATTAAAACATTCAAACTTAACTTAATGAAGTTCTCATGCGAATGGCCCATGCGAATGGACCACACGCATGAATAACTTCATACGATTGACTCAATCGCACGACTGAATCAGGAGACTGGATCAGTCGTGTGATTGACACATAAGATTGACTCAATCGCACGACTGAACACTCAGTCGTGCGGATGAATCAACCGCATGGTTCAATCGCACGACTGAACCATACTTATGGCCCAGTCGCACGATTGAACAATACTAACCTATAAATAGACCCAATTCGTGGAAAAACATAAGCATTCATCCCATTACGATTCCAGACGTACCCTAGCCGTCCAGAGACCTCCCAAATCGTTCTCCAAGTTCACAGAACACATTAGATTGATTCCTAATCGATTTCTAACGTTGGATTCAATTCTTGATTGATTCTTCGTGTGTTCTCACTGATTGGATCGCCAATCAAATAGGATTCCGCACTATTTGAGTTGGTTTAACACGCTAATCACTAGGTATTTCGTTCAAATACCAGGTCCTAACAAGTGGTATCAGAGCTTTGGCTCTTGATTACGTGTTGATTCAATCAAGATTGCATAAAAGTTTGTGTTTTTGCACTAAAAACGCAATCTTTGGCATCAAAAGTGATCTTGGACGTTCCCTGCTCATCGAAGTTTGGTTTCTACGGACTTAGGCGATTAGGACTTGTGAAATTTCGAATTTTTACGGCTGAAACCCGTCAAACCTAGAAATTTTCGCAAAACAGCAGCTTCAGTCGCACGAGTGACCCATTCGCACGACTGGACTCCATTCGCATTGCTCATTCGCACGATTGGACCTAGTCGCACCCTCATTCGGCCGACTGAACCGTTCGTTCGCATAGCTCATACGTACCAGATTCATTCGCACGACTGAACCAATCGCCCAGTTCAGCCGCACGATTGAACCAGTCGCGGAGTTCATACGCACGATTAGACCATTCGCATCCTTCAGTCGCATCAGTGAAAGTTTGTTTGGTTAGATTCTAAAGTTATTCGTCATGGAAGATCAGATGTCAGCCTTTACTGCTGGGAAGGACTCGAGGATTCAAAACCTGCTGTTGCTTGAGAGTGAGGTGGGTAATCACAATAAACCACCAAAGCTCTTGACTTTAGATGAGTTTCCCCACTGGAAACAACGTTTTGAGATCTACCTCAATGGAGTAGATCCTAATCTGTGGGAAGCCATTGAGATTGGTTATAGTACACCGGTGGGAGCTGATGGAGTTAAGCTAACGTTAAGTGGGATGACAGACGCACAGAAAGTAAAGTACAATGCAGAGAAAAGGGTTTATGCATTGATCACTCAGTCTATCTCCAAAGACATTCCACCAGTATTCAGAGAATAAGCAGTCCAAGAAACTGTGGGATGAGCTAGAGAAGAGATATGATGGGAATGCGTCATTGAAGGCAATCAAGGCAAAGGAGTTAAAGAAGGAATTCGATAACTTCTCATCTATTGGTAATGAGAGTTTAGACGAAGTCATAGACAGATTCTACAACTTGATGAGCGAACTGCATACACATGGAGTGGAAACGACCATGGAAGAGAAAGTGAGCAACTTCGCAGATGGATTGCCTGATAAGTGGGCTTCATTCGTGTCTAACCTTAGATAGAATGAAATGCTTATAAAGCTGGATATAAATGACTTCATTCTTAAGTTGCGAGAAGAAGCACTTAGGATGAAGTACAGAGCGCAGAAGTCCTCGTACACACAAAATCCAGCTTTATACAACGCCACGCCTCAAGCTAAGACATCTGGAGCACCTCTCCAGACTGCATTTGTGTCTAGCTCGTCAGGTCCTTCACATGCTTCTCCTTCTGGATCAGACACGTCAGGGTCGTCATGTGCCCACTATATTGGATCAGAAGCAAGTGCTACCAAACTGAAGACCGAGAACCTCGGTAATGTGACTGTAGAAGTAGCTCGAGAGCATATGGATATTTTAGCTGCAGTGGTCCATTCATATGATGGACTTGTTGCCGGGAAGATTGGAAACTGCCATCTGGCAGATGAGGACTACGAGCAGGTGGATGAAATGGAGCTTGAGAGGATGGATATAATGTGGGCCTTAGCTAGCGCTGTCCGAAGGGCGAAGAAGTTTGTTAAGAAGACTGGACAAAACTTGGTAGCTACTAAGGATACCACATTTGGGTTTGACAAGAGCAAAGTGACCTGCTTCAACTGTGGAGAGAAGGGGCACTTCAAGAGAGAATGTGTCAAGCCAAAGAAGACGGGTAATGGGAACCCGTTCTCGTCCTTTACTCGCCAAGACAAGCAAGCCTCCAGTTCTACTTCATCAAACAAGGATCCAAAAGCCTTGACTGCTCATGATGATGAAGGACAGGATTGGAGTTTTAGGTTTGTCTCACCAGGAGAATCTAACATTGCCAGTGTTGAGGATATTGATGATGATTCTGCGAGTGAAGGTGATCTAGCAGTTGAGATAGCAATGTCACATAGTGAAGAAACAACTGCAGCCGAGGTCAGTTACAAGCCAAAGGAGGAGACTTCCACGTCAGAGACAGAAAAGTCAGAATCACCAGAACCAGAGACATCTGATGCTGCGTTGATGGCTAACTCTTCTGAACCAACTCAGGTAAGTACTACTGACCAAATGTTTAATAATCATGCTTGTTCTGATTGTGATACTTTTAGGAATAGCATAGATGAAAAATTTGCTAGGTTATTAGATCATAATGATAACTTAGTAAAAGATTTACAACTGTGCACTGAGGCTAATAGAGTACTAAAACAAAATGAGCATAGTTATAAAGAAAAGATAGACCTATTGACTAAACAGCTTAGGGAAACCGAAGTAGTTGCCTTTAACCAAGCAAATGACATTAGGTACTATCTAAACTCCCTAGAAGACACTAAGAAGCAAAAGGCAGTTCTAGAAGTAGAAGTTAATTCATTAAAACAGAAACTGCATAGTTGGACTAGTTCTTCACACATAGTTCAACACTTAGTGAGAGAAAGGAATAACGGGGAGGGATTAGGCTACAAAGTGGTTCCACCACCACCTGAGACCTTGATGAACACTAAGTCTAGACCAGTAAATAATAACCCCATCAAGGATCATGTGGTGACTACTCCTCTTGTTACTGATCCAGACACCTCATGTTCATCTACTGAATCTGGACAGAAACAAAAGGAGGCCACTTCAAAGGCAAAGGGTAAATTGCCTTGTGTTAATCTGGAAAATGAATTTGAAAAAGTTAACTTAAAGTCAGGGTCAAACAGAGTCAAATCAGAACCTAAAAGGACTTCAAATGTTACTTTTTCACATGCTTCAAGTCAAAAACCAGTTAACCAAAAAGAGAAAGATGTTAAACAGGTTAAAACAGTTAATTTTGTTAAACCAGAGAAAACATCAAACACAAGAGTCAAAACCTAAAGTGATTGATGTTACTAGAGTGTCACGCACTTCTCCACAAAGAAAGTCTACTCATAAAGTTGATAGCCGGTCATGCTACAACTGTGGAGAATGTGGACACATTGCTTCCTATTGTCCTTTCTATCAGACACCTAGGAAGAAGATTGATCTTCAGGACTCTAGACCTAGGTCTTCTAAGAGGAGTTCTTTGACTCCACCTAGAAGATCTAGTGAACCTAAAGTCCAACCTGTAAGCCAGACGACTGTTTATCATAAACAGGCATTGCACAAATCTGGCTTATGGAAAGAGAAGTCATCCTGCGTGTCTGATACTGATGACAAGAAGGAACCTGAGCTACCCTCACCCTCTAAGGGTCAATGGGTGGAGTTTATGATGTGTGATGCCTCTGGGAAACCCAAGACAGTAAAGGCTTGGGTTCCTAACCTAAACTAATTCATTTACTTTGTATGTGCAGGGTGTTCGATACAGTGCTGAGGGAGATAGAGCCCTTTTATCAAACGTCAAACAAATAAAAGGAGGGCATGTTTCCTTTGCAGGAAACAAGGGAGGCTATATCACAGCTCAGGGAGAAGTGGGAAATCAGAAAGTTAAGTTTGATAAGGTGAACTACGTTCAACAACTTCAGAATAACTTACTTTCTGTTTCCCAAATCTGTGATAAAGGATTTAAAGTCATCTTCGACAACAAGAAGTGTTACGTGCTGAAGAAAGACTACATGATCCCAGAGGACCAAGTTCTGATGACTGCTTCAAGATATAAAGACCTTTATGTTTTGGATCTGTCAACAGCTGCTACAACGGATCATGAGGTTCAGTGCTTTTTATCTAAAGCTACTGAGAAGGATTCCATCTCCTGGCATAGGAGAATGGGACACATTAGTCAAAGGAAGATGAATCATTTGATTCAGAAGGATTTGGTGAGAGGAGTAAATGTCAAGAACTTCCAACTTCCTGACTTTTGTGTAGCTTGCAAGAAAGGCAAACAGACAAAGAAGTCTCATAAGGAAAAGAAAGTTCATTCAATAGAACTTCCTCTTGAACTTCTTCACATGGATCTGTTTGGTCCAGTCAGTACAAAGAGCATTGCAGGCGACTTGTACTGTTTTGTGGTCACTGATGACTACTCAAGGTTCACTTGGGTAATGTTTCTGAAATCCAAATCAGAAACATTTGAGTCATTCAAGGAATTAGTAACCACACTGGAATCTCTCTACAAGCTAAAAGTTAGACAAGTACGCTCAGACAACGGGACAGAATTCAAGAATCAATGGATGGAGGCATACTGCAAGGAAAAGGGAATTGTGCATCAATTCACTTCTGCCTACACGCCTCAGATGAATGGTGTTGCTGAGAGGAAGAACAGAAGCTTGATAGAGACACACGGACTATGCTGGCGGACTCGAAACTGCCTATCCAATTCTGGAATGAGGCAGTGGCAAATGCATGTTATACACTGAATCGAGTCCTAATAGTCAAGCGCCACGGAAAGACATGTTACGAGCTACTACAAAGACGCAAACCGAATTTGGAGTATCTTGAACCTTTTGGCGCGCCGTGCACACTTCTGAAGAAGACACAAGAAGGCAAATTCAGCGAGAAGGCAGATGAAGGAATCTTTCTAGGATACAACATACCGAACAAGCGAGTTTACAACAACTCAACGGGTCTTGTAGAAGTGTGGTGTAATGTCGACGTTCAGAGATATACCACACCACCTACAGGCAAAGGACCCGCATACTTCTTCGATTATGATGGATTCTTCAAGTCCTTCAACATCCTCTCTCTCCCTCGGATGATGAGTTAGCTACTAGGATGATGTATGATATTCTGAATACACCATCTAGCACACAGGGAGAATCATCTACTCAGTCAGGGGGAGTAGTCGATGACAGTGACTCCTCCTCTGAAGATGAAACTGAAGCAGATGACCAGAACAGTCAGGAGGAACAGGTTCCAGTTCCTGAAAGTCCACAAGCATCTACGAGTGATGCACCTTCGACTTCGGAACCTCAAACTCCAACTACCTCAGATGCAGAACCAAATGTTCATAATCTCGGTTCTGAGGTGTTCCTACTACTCCAGGATCACGACTAAACGTCTATCATCCCCTTGACAATGTTATTGGGGATGTCAGATCAGGAGTACAAACCCGAAATCAGCTATACTCAGCTGATTACGCCTCGGTTATGGAGAAGGGTTACATTCATGATGGTGCTTATCGATGTTTTGTCTCGCAGGTTGAGCCAAAATATGTCAGTGAGGCACTAAATGATGAGGCGTGGGTGAGTGCCATGCAAGAAGAACTTCTGCAGTTCAAGAAGTTAGGTGTATGGACTCTGGTTGATAGACCTAAAGGTGCTAAAGTCATTGGCACCAAATGGGTACTAAAATGCAAGAAGGATGACCAAGGAGTCATTATCAGGAACAAAGCTCGACTGGTGGTTCAAGGTTTTCGCCAAGTCGAGGGGATTGACTATAATGAGGTGTTTGCACCCGTGGCAAGGATGGAAGCTATTCGTATCTTCCTTGCCTATGCATCGTACATGAAGATTAAAGTCTACCAATTAGATGTGAAGAGTGCATTCCTTCATGGGGAAATCAGGGAAACAGTCTATGTAAGTCAACCCGAGGGATTTGAAGATCCTTATCATCGGGATAGAGTTTACAAGCTCGACAAAGCTTTATATGGGCTTCATCAAGCTCCTCGAGCTTGGTATGAGAAACTCTCGACTCATCTTGTGAAACACGGCTTTCGCAGGGGAGTCATTGACTGCACACTGTTTATTAAAGAAAAGGATGGCGACCTACTGCTTGTACAGATATATGTTGATGACATAATCTTCGGGTCAAAGAACGAAGAGTTATGCAAAGAGTTTGAAGCAGTGATGAAGAAAGAGTTTGAGATGAGTGCTATGGGGGAGATGAAGTTCTTTCTCGGGTTACAGGTGGATCAGACACCTAATGGGATCTTTCTACATCAGACCAAGTATGTAGGAGACATTCTCAGTCGCTTTGACATGGAGAATGCTTCTGCTGCTGGGACTCCACTTGCTACGAATCATGATATAGCACCTGATGAGAATGGAGATCTTGTAGATGCCACTATGTACCGAGGAATGATTGGATCCCTCATGTATCTCACTGCCTCAAGACCTGATATTATGTATGCTACATGTTTATGTTCTAGATATCAGGCTAAACCTAAGGTCAACCATCTGATCGGGGTCAAGAGGATTTTTCGTTATCTGAAGGGTACACCCACACTTGGATTGTGGTATCCTCATGATGATGACTTTGAGCTTACCGCGTATAGTGACTCGGATTACGGGGGCTGCAAGATGAACTACAAGTCTACATCAGCGGGGTGTCAATTCTTTGGGAGAAGATTAGTTACCTGGCAGTGTAAGAAGCAGACATCGGTTGCATTGTCAACCTGTGAAGCCGAATATGTTGCTGCTGCAAGTTGCTGTTCACAAATCATCTGGATTCAACAGCAAATGCGGGATTACGGTTTAAAATTCTCATCTACTCCTATTTTTGTTGATAACTCTGCTGCAATTGCAGTAACTAAAAATCCGGTTCAACATCCTAAGACCAAACACATCGGTATTAAATACCATTTCATAAGAGATTGCTTTGAAAAAACTTAATTGATGTGGTTAAAATTAATACTGATTTTCAACGCGCTGACCTCTATACTAAAGCCTTTGATAAACCACGTTTTCAATATTTGCTAGAGGTCAACGGCGTTAAAAAGAAAAGTGAGGTAATTCCTGATGATGATAATGTGTAGTCCGATGTAGTTTAGTTAAAGTTTATTTTATTTTATTTTATTTTATTTGTTTTATTTTCGTCTGTTATATTTAAACTCATGTTATTTTGCTGTTTATTAAATCCTAAAATAACTAAACCAGAAATGATTTTAGTATTTTAGGGGGAGAATATGTCAGCAAGTTAACATTAAAAAAATGAGGGAGAAGGAGTAACTAGCTGAAATAAGGTAGATTGTGTCTGTGATACCGATTCAATACCTTTGGAAAATGATAGTACACAGGAACAAATCAAGAGGGACTTTAAAAATTTAAGTTTTGAAAAGATGCAAAAGTTCAAAGTATAAGTCTGTGTAGTCTAAGCAATATAAAAAGGGAAGATGATAGAAAACTGGCAACTCCTAAGGTGACACAAAGAAAGTAGACTTAGAGGCTGCTAGACCACAAATGATATGTTGGTAGATTCAACACAATAGATAATTAGACCTGATTGGTGATCTCAAGATCAAACTAAGTTGTTCAACTGACTGTGGGCTTCCATCTTATCACTGGTTAACACAATCAAACATATTCCAATAAGGGGTAATGAGCATTTAAACGCCACAAATGTGTGCGGATGACCATAATTAGAGCAAAGCAAGAAAAAAAAATGAAAGACAAATGCAATAAAGCTAATGACTTATGTTGTTGGTGCATTTTGTGTAAAATAAAATAAGCTGCTCTAACAAGGAGATAGGTTGTGTGCCTCTCTGCTGTGCGATGGCACTGACCTGAGGATAAGCATAACCTAGATATTCTAGAATTCATTGTTGTTTGCCGCCTCTCTGCTGTGCGATGGCACTGACCTGAGGACAGGCTTCTCTTTGAAAGCTCTAAGAATAGTCTCTTCTTGTAATAATACCCGTAGACCGCTCAAAAGCTCCCGAGGAATGTTGATTACCATATAAGTGTGGGATCCACAAATGTTAGTTGAAATAATTAAACCTAAATCAGTCACCAGTCTGTGTCAAAAGTCTGTGTATGGATTTAAGTGGACAAACATACTGACAATCATTGTGGCTACATTCTCAAAAGTTCAAATCAATGTGAAAATCTAAGAGTTTCAGTATGATTTCCCTAAGTTGCTAACGACTCTGGATGAACACCGAGAATTTAAGCATCAAAAAGTTTGATAACAAGTCCCAAATGGTTTGACTTGCCTGTATGATTCCAAAATTGAATTGGTCCAGATATGATCAATCCAAGTTGAAGCTGTCTACTCCCGAACCAAATCCCGTAGATATCAAGCTCTGGATTTATCTCTCACAAAAAGCCAAAAACAAGTTTGTTTATGTAATTAGTTTAAAATTTCTAAATTAGTTAGTCGTGTTTAATTTTATTTTAGTAATGTGTCGGACTACATCAGGAAAATCAGAAAGGAATCAACTCACTAAAAGGGTCATGTCTGAGATGACCATATGTGCTTTGAAAGTTTAAAATAGTCACGTCTGAGGTGACAAAGTGTTGAAAAAGGGTCACGTCTGAGGTGACTAAAGTGTTTAAAAGGATCACGTCTGAGGTGATCAAAATGTTTTCCAGATAAGATGATCATGTCTGAGATGATCAAAAGCTCATAACGTTAATTTCAATTAATTAAAAGGGTTTAAAAAATAAATTGGTAAAAATGGCAGAAAATTAACTAAGTGTGACCCATTCGCACGATTGGACCATGAGAATGGACCAACCATGCGAATGGATTCCACTCGCACGAATGGCTCATCAGAATAGCCCATTCGGCCGATTGGAAGAGGGCGAATGAGTCAGTCGACCGATTGAAACTCATTCGGTCAACTGAACATGCGAATGAAAGGTACGACTGAGCCAGTCGACCGACTGAATCTCAGTCGGTCAATTGCATGCGACTGGTTGGGCCAATCGTACGATTGAGCCTGAGTCGCCCGAATGAACTGGGCGACTGAGGCCAGTCGGCCGACTGAGCCCAGCTTCAGTATTTAAAGGGCTCAGTCGATCGCATTTCACTCATCACTCCCAAATCGCCCTTAAATCGCACTCCCTACCGTTACTCTGCCAAAATCTTATTAGACCGTGTTTTCTCATCATTTTTGATTCACTGACGTTCGCCATTGATTATACAGGTAGATTGAAGTCTTGTTTCATTGAAATCAGAAAGATTGAAACCCTAATTTGGTGATATTCGAACGAAAACAAGAAACGGACAGAACGTGACCTAATAACCTACTTAAACTATGCAAAATGTTAAAATTAAGGTTAATAGGTTATTAGTAACAAGAATGCGAGTCTATTGAACCGGTAATCCATGTTAAATCACTTGTTTTGATCAAGACTCGAACCACAGGCGACTGAACAATTGAGACAGGCGACTGGTCGTCCGGATGAACTTCAATCGCACGATTGAATCTTGCGATTGGGTCATTCGGCCGAATGAACCATACGATTGAGCTCAGTCGGCCGACTGAACCATTCGCAGACTCAGTCAGCAGACTGAACCCAATCGCATGTCACATTGACCAGAATGAGTCCAGTCGCATGAAAGAACAGACGACTGACTTCAGTCGCATGATTCATTCGCACGAATGAATCAGAATGATTTTCAACATTACACTTAGAACAGAATTTTTCATGTCTTATGTACTAATGGTTCTATGTCTTGTGTGTTTCAGGAAAATGGCAGAAAAGTGGTCCATAAATCCAAAGCACAACATCTGTGCTCATTTGGATCACACCACAAGGAACGGGGCCGAGTTTACTGACATTATAGCCTTTCTGAGACGGTCCCGGATTCATAAGGCTATCTCCACGCCTTGCACGCCATATAGATCACTCCATCAGGCATTCTGGGAGAATGCCTCGGTGGACCGCTCCCGTGAGCCGTACTGTATTAGGAGCTCTATATTGGGCCATGATATTGAGATCTCTGCTGCCGACATCCAGAGAGTACTAGAGTTTGGGGACGACACTGATCATCCTACTAGACTACATCCGTTGACAGTGAGAGGATGCTTCCTGAGGATAAAGTACGCTGGGGACATCAACTCAGGTGTGCTCAACAAGAGCAACCTGAGCCCCCAGTACAAGTACTTAGCACACGTGATCCTCAAGTGTGTTGCATCGAGGAGGGGTGGGTTTGACGACCTCTCAGACCAGATCCAAAATGCTTACGTGGCTTCCAGCATGATATTCTCTTACTTGGTGGAGAACTTGGAGGCCAAGGGTAAAGAGGGGTTTCGTATGTACCCCAGATTCTTACAGCTCATCTTCAACGAGAAGCTGCCACAGTTGCCCAAAGAGAGTCATGACGCAGTGGCCTTAGAGATTATGGATGATACTAATCTGGGCAGGATGAGAGTTTACAGGGGGAAGCAGGTAAAGCCCCAAGTGAAGAGACTGATTGGCCACCTGGCCAACGAGAGGTATGTGGCGCCTGGCAGACGCAAATGGCGTCATGATGACAGCGACTCCGATGATGAGAGGTTGCTCCTACCAGATATGGATTCTGATGATGATGATAGCGGCGACGCCGGGGATGATATGCCTGCTCCACCTAGAGGCAGTGATTCTGATGTTATTCCCCCGGGGTCTGCCACTGCCGGAGAGGTTGCTGAGACTGCCGGTTTCCATCAGGAGTTCATTGTTGGTGATCAAGAGGAGGAGGAGTCGGATGAGGAGCCCCTCACTAGGACTGTGGGAAGCAAAGTTGTTCCCACAAAACACGGGCTTAGGGTGGTTGGTAAACACCCTCGGGACTCCACAGAGAGAGAGACTGACCCGAGTTATGCTCCAGGTTCAGTGGGCAGAGCTGCAGGGGGAGCATCCACTTCCACTGGTACTAGGAGGAAGAGGATGGCTCAACCCCACGGACTGAAGAAGAAGAAGCGTCGCCTGACCTTCGTTACCACTGCTGCCTCTACTTCCACCACCACAGCCACCACTACCACCTCCACTGACATACCACCCATCACCACAACCACCACATCCACTACTGCTACCACAGCCACCACCTTACCTACCACCACTGTATCCTTCCCATCCACCACCATACCATTCACACCTACATCACCAGCACCTGCATACCGACCCATATTCACCACTGCTACTACCACCACCACCTCACATCATGCCGGACCATCAGCCCAGCCATCACACGTATATGGATCTACTCTACCTCCCATCGGGGTAGAGGAGCAGCTGTCGGCGCTAAACCGTATGGTGATGCGCCTGCTAGCTGCAGATGAGGAGAAAGTGGCGCAGATTCTCCAGTTGACCGACTTGACTGCTGCCCAGTCTCAGAATATGGCAGAGCAGGCTCGGGTGATAGAGCAGCAGACCCAGCTAATTGATGCTCAGAGAGTCGAGATGTCCCAACTCCAGGACCAGCATGCCCACTCAGCCAAACGTATAGAGGAGTTGGAGACTACCAACAAGACGATTATGCTGAGGTTAAAGGGGTCAAAGGATGAGCCCTTGAAGATAAAGGAGGGTGATGGGGATGATGGAGATGGTGATGATGACGATGAAGATGATGATGAGGATGAGGAGGATGATGAGGATGATGAAGAGACAGAGGAAGATAGGACAGAAGGAAAAGATGATGATGACGAAGCAGAAGGAGGGGATGCGGCTGCATCGGCCTCTGCTTCTGGTCAAGAATGAAGATCTAAGCATCGACAGGACCAGTCATCTACCACTTCTGCTCCTCAGGGCGACGAGGCCATGATTCAGGACAAAAGTACAGATTAGATGTCTTATGTATTTATTTATTTTTGTGGTTGAATCATGTAATGAAAAACAAATGGTTTGAATGTTTATATATTAAGTTTATATAAGTTTGTTTGATTACTTACTAATGATTTATGTGTTGAATGTTTAAATCAAACAGATCCAAACTTTCAAAGGGATGAGTTTGACATTGCTCCCCTTCAACAGGTCAAGACTCAACTAACCATGATTCTTGATCTGCAAGGGATTGTAAGAAGGTCTGTGAGTTATACCCCTGAAGAAGGGGAAATAATTCATGACCTATCTAACGAGCAACTGACAGAGATGTTCAGACTCAATCCTGATGAAATTGTCACGGATGCTCCAACAGTTGATTCGACCAGTGATGAAGAGCTGAATGACGTTGATGAAGTTGAGGTCGAAGATATTACTGCAGAAGAGTACCCTCAGTACGCTGACAACGAGGGTAATGTGGTCCCCAATCTGGGTGAGTCCCTAGTCAGTGATACGTTTGAGGTACTAGACAAGATGGAGCAGGAAACCGAAAAGACCGAAGGAACAGCCCAAGCCTCAAATGATGATGTAGACATTCGAAAGGCTGAGTGGGCTGCCTGTTTTGAAGAAGTGAGAGCCCAGCGTGCTGCACCAAAGAAAGATGCCTACACCAAGCTCTACAGAGTCAAGAAACACCATAAGGTGTCAGGCAGGATTATTGCATGGGCTTATTTTGATGACCTTAACGCGTATGCAGTTAAGAGGGAACAGGGCATAGAGTACTTCAGGTTTCCACATGATCTGAAGACTCTACCTGGTTTTGAGCTCAACCAGCTGGCTAAGCTAAAGCTGCTGTATGCTAACCCAAGAAAAATGTCAGGCTGGTTCGAGGCTGCCCTGAAGAAGGAGTACCACACCAGATGAGTTAACTTCAGACCACAACAGCCTACGAGGTATATAAGAAGGTCTGAGTTTGATGCCATTACTGGCAAGCCCAAGATTGTGTTGAAGTGGAGTCCTCCGCGCACTATGTCGAGAATCCCTCTCAGGGAAATGCCACAGGACTTCACTCCACACTTCAAATGGTGGTACTATGATTGGAGAACTGCTGAAGTTGTCATAGTTCTAAATAAAGAGGGCCAAATGGATACAATCAGGGTATTCGACCCGATGTGGCTAACCAACTTGTCTACTAATGATGTCTATACATTATACAAGTGGCCACTGTTCTTTGACACACAAGACATTGTACAAGCCCTCCAGTTCCAAAACGTTATACGACTTTGCTTTGCGTTTGAGATTCACGCAGGAGTCACCAAAGAGGAGAAGTACAAGAAGTATAAGGAGGTTATGCAGAAGACAAGAGATTAGATAGATCTAGGTCCAAGGGGGAGTTTGTTGATGCATGTATGTCCCTAGATCATGATTTGTAATGTAATGAATCTTGTCTGTCTGAGTATGATGTCATTTGTATTAATTAATGAAATGACATGAATCGTTTGTTACTTGTGATGTTTAATATTTCATTAATGAGTCGTGATTGAATTGATTGGGTTTATTATTGTTTGAATGGTTATACATTATGTTATATTAATTAAAACATTCAAACTTAACTTAATGAAGTTCTCATGCGAATGGCCCATGCGAATGGACCACACGCATGAATAACTTCATACGATTGACTCAATCGCACAACTGAATCAGGAGACTGGATCAGTCGTGTGATTGACACATAAGATTGACTCAATCACACGACTGAACACTCAGTCGTGCGGATGAATCAACCGCATGGTTCAATCGCACGACTGAACCATACTTATGGCCCAGTCGCACGATTGAACAATACTAACCTATAAATAGACCCAATTCGTGGAAAAACATAAGCATTCATCCCATTACGATTCCAGACGTACCCTAGCTGTCCAGAGACCTCCCAAATCGTTCTCCAAGTTCACAGAACACATTAGATTGATTCCTAATCGATTTCTAACGTTGGATTCAATTCTTGATTGATTCTTCGTGTGTTCTCACTGATTGGATCGCCAATCAAATAGGATCCCGCACTATTTATGTTGGTTTAACACGCTAATCACTAGGTATTTCGTTCAAATACCAGGTCCTAACATACCCCCTAGTGTAGGTTACAATGCCTAGCGTAGCCTAAGCTAGGGTAAAATGCGTTGACGAGATTTGAGCGAGTTCTGGCCACATATTCATCATATATCATCTTCTTTCATCCCCCACCACCCACCATCTTTCTTTTACATCTTTCATATCTTCCATAACCAACCTCCATGTCTATTCTCTTCATTCTTCCATCAAATCCAACAAACAAAGAGTGCTTTTGCGTAGTTTTTCTTAAGGAAGACATTGAGAGTGTTGGTTTTAAGCAAACCCTCTAGTTTTGTGTAATTTGAACGAAGCACGAAGAACCCTAGTTTTCTAATTTGGGGGTTTTTGGATTCGAAGCAATTTATCTGCAATTGAAGTGTTTTTCATCCTCATAAACAACAAGTTATGATTTTTCATCACTTACTCACAAGATTATTGAGGTATGTTGTTTAGATCTTGAATGATTTGAATGCACGTAGTATTTGTTGATTGGGGATGGTTCTCGGATTTGTTGATAAATTGATGTTGCTAGTGATCTTTATATTCTTGTTTATTGTTAAATTGTTAAGCTAAATAATGATTCAAGGTCTATTGCACCTTGAATTGAGTTGTTGAATTGGGTATTTTGACTTTTACAAGTTAAAAGTGCACACTTTTGTGAAATTAGTTGATTAACTCGTCAGAACGTTAACTTTAGAGTGTGGCACTATTAGGTTCAGGTTAATTATACATTCAACAATTCAAGGATCAATTGTAAAAAATAAGTGTGGGGAAGATAGGGTGTATAACTTGTGCTTTATTTTGGTTTAACGGTTTAATTTAGTTATGTATGCCTAGTCGAATATGTTTGCGTGTTTGAATTGATTAATGTGTGCAGACAGGAATAAAAGGAAAGGAACCAGCTGGTCAGTCAAGATCTGAGCCCGAACCACAATGAAGGAGAGTTAACACCCAAGAGGATGATGGGGGAATGCAATGAAGATAGGCGAGCATTAAGATTGGATGTTGAACCATGGGTGTTGAACCATTAAAGAGGAGGTGAGTGATGAAGAGATAGATGAGAGGGGAGAGCATACATCATACTTTGGTGGTATGCCTAATTACTATGACACTTATGGGATATACCAAGGTATGGATGAGTTTGTATCTTAACAGGCCTGCCGATTTCGATTTGTGGATATGATACCAATAGGCCACTTATGATCAAAACACACGTGGATTTGAGCAACTGTATTGGGACAATATGTTGAACCATAATAGGCATTGGAACCACACTCATGTATGGAATCAGGAGCATGAGGTGAACTTAAGTTGGCAGGATGATCAAAAGAGAAGAATGCACAACGCTTGGCGAGCAGGTGGGCTAGTGATTGGGCATCCAGAGATGGTAGACTACACCATTCTTGCATCATACGACGGAACGGTGGATTACCCGGTTTCGCCAGTTCATCACACTCAATGGATAGACCCAATTCAGGATGCACAACAACAAATCAAGGAAGCTCCTCTGATGCGTTTAAATTTGGAAATTTTTTAGACATAATGCGGAGCATTTTAGGGATCCACAGAACCTTTACTACTGAGTACTCGTTGATTCATGATCAGGTCCATGTACTCTTTTCTATCTATTTTTGTTTCCTTAACTTTGAACTATATCTAGTTGTTTGTGTCTTAGGGTGGTCGGGTGGTGTGAGACAATCTATGCTTGTCAAGTGTGTTTAATTAGTTTTTGATGTAAGTTGGTGGTGTTAGTATTATTTTTTTTGTAATGGCTATGTGTGACTGGGGCCGTTTGGATTGAAAAGTCGTTATGTTGATTGATTGGATAATTTATTTTAAAATAAAAATCCTACACTTAACCTAAATACCATACAGTAGGGACAATGTATCCTAAGTGTGGGGATGAGGGAAAGAAAAAATGATACCTTTTTTAAAACGATTGTTTTTAAGCGATCCAATCGGGTACGAAAATAACAATTAAATCATACCTATTGATTCCTACCTTGTTTAAAAGTAACGGTCCTTATTCATGGTCTAAGTCTAGGATAGCTTAAAAAATTGTGTTTAGCAAGGTTTTTAGAAGAAGTTAAGAATTATCTAATTATGGTTAATAGGCTATTGGTGTAATAAAAGCATGCACACGTAGGCAACCTTATTTCCCAACTTGGTGAGATTTTGAAGCCTATTAGATTGTTAGTTCACATAAAAATTTGTTTCATTTCTTAAGTGTAGGCCATATGACTCTTTGTTTTAGAACTTGTGTGATTGATGCATGCTAAGATGGTGACTTGATAAATGCACATAGATGATAGAGGCAAATTAGGACTTTCTTTTCCTTTAAACCCATTTTCCTAAAATTTCCCCTAGTTGCCCTTTTTGAGCTTTAAACCTTTTCTTTTGTTACACCCACATCATTAGAACCCAAACCAAACCATTCACCCTTACAAAATACAATGATAGAAAAATTATTCTTTCTACCTAATGTGACCCATTCACCATTGATGATGACATCCCTAGTGTTCAGTAGTTGATTTTTGGTAATAGTTAGTGATTGAAAAAAACAAAGAAAAATGCAAAACTGTTAGTTATGGGATAAATTTGTACCCATGGGTGTTGTTTAGGTTAAGCATGTAGCTATGTTAATAACGATGTCAACAATTGGATACCTTGTTTTTTTCTTTTAGCCACTTTCATAGCCAAACATTCCTACCCGATCCTAAACCCAAAATCCCATAAGACCTTTTGATATATGCATTATTAATGTGTTATTGTGGAAGTTTGATTGTCACTCAAGTATATGATAACAAAGTTTCATACATGAACCTTTTGAGTGATCTATTTGTGCATTTTTCACCAATCCTAAAAAACCGAGAAGAGTGAAAAATGGTGAGGGGTGTGTTGCATGAAAATAAAAACCGAAAGCCTCTTATGTTTAACTAGAAGGATTCTATTTTGAAATAAATGTAACATCCTTTACTTTCTAACCTGTAAGGACCTAGCCTTTATGGATTACAATATCAAGCTTGTGAAAAGAAAAAACTCAAATCAAACGAGAAATACAAGGAAGTTAGAACTCCAAGATGATGGATAAAAATCTCATCCCGTGAAAACTTGGAGTTGCTGCGCGAGAACACCTAGAAACGATATAAACTCCTTTGGTATTATAATCGTTTGATTAGTAGTATTCGATTGAGTTTGTTTAATGTTCGTTGATATCATGCATGCACACATCCATCTTAATTTGATTATCAAGTGCAACAATATGTGGAATCGATCGTGACGAGGACTTTATATTTGGTATCTGAGCAAGGTGTTGCTCTTGATACATGGATTTTCATTCCGCGATCATCCGTTTAAGACGTTAAACATGGAGGTTGAAGATGCAAAGGTTTAGATCAAGTTTGGACTGGTTTCGAAGGAGAAGAAGGTGAAACCGAGGGTGAACACACATGAAATCGGATTTGTTACATCATTACGCTCGGTATCTTCAACTTTTGGTGGAAAACAAAGATCTCAGACCGTAGTGATTCAAAATCATGAAAGTCGATTTTGGTTGAAGTTTTTGCGGGAGTAACTGCATCGTGCGAGAACTTTACAAAAATAACCGTATTTTGCAAGAACTTTTTCATGAGAGAACTTTTCATGGGAAAACTTTTCCATGCGAAAACTTTCACGCGAAAACTTTCATGCGAAAACTTTCATGCGAAAACTTTCATGTGAAAACTCTCATGCGAAAACTTTCTATGTGAGAAATTTCATATGAGAACTTTCATGTGAGAACTTTTCATGTGAGAACTTTTTATGAGAAAAATTATTATGACAAAACTTTTCATGAGAAAACTTTTTCATGAGAAAAGTTTATGCAAAATCTTTGCAGCGGTAACTATTATTTGCGAAAATTTTCTCATGCAAAAACATCATCATGTTAAAACTTCATCATCCATAAACAATGACTAAAATGCTGGATTATTTGAAGTTTGGTACTTAAACAAGGGGTTTTATGATGTTTGATCAAGTTCAAGATTCTAAATCTACCACATTTGATTTGGGTCGTTCGTGAATTGAAATTTGACAATGTGGGCTTACAATGATCAAACGGTTTAACTAAGTGAAGAATCAAGATTGCTTGGTATTCTTTCCCTGAAAATATGGGCTTATTACATATTACTTAGAGGGAAGAATACTTTAGATGATTTAGTTTGTTGTCATAAAATCTTGTCATCGGATTGAAGAATGGGGTTCTTCTAGAATCCAAAATGGAAGTTGGATCTCTCTGTCATATGCCTAATACATATTAAGTTGTAAGTAATCAAGATAGAACAGTTTAATCTTGATTCAGACGTGATATCCTTTATGAAGCTATACATTGGGAGGAGGTTAAAGCTGAGGGGGAACATTGAAGTGACATATACCCGGTTATTGGATAATTCTTGAAGATGAGTGACTGAAGTCAAACATAGCTTGATATCATTATCCATAGGGAGAAATTATAAGGACCTAGCCTTTATGGATTACAATATCAAGTGAAAAGCAAAAACTCAAATTATGCGAGAAATACAAGAAAGCGAGAACTCAAAGATAATGGATAAAGATCTCATCGTGCGCAAACTTGAAGTTGCCACATGAGAACTTAATGTTCTCGCCTGAGAACATCTGGATAGTATATATAGATGTTTTTCCTATGTATTTCATCATGTGTGTTCATTTTGTAAAAGTGCTCTGAGGGTAAGAGAGCGGAGAGTTGTGTGATAGGCCACCCGGGGGAGCTCACCTCGGGTGGATCGAGCTTAAACGATGTAAACTCCTTTGGTATTAAAATCGTTTGATTAATGGTATTCGATTGAGTTTGTTATGTTAGTTGATATCATACATGCACACATTCGTCTTAATTTGATTATCAAGTGCAACAATATGTGGAATCGATCATGACGAGGACTTTACCTAACCAAACACGATTGTATTCTGGAATGGGGTATGACTTTAGACTATAGCTAAGACATAGTAAGTGACATTGGTTTATATATTGTTATTTAGTGTTTCAAACGGATTTACTTCAGGGCAAGCAAAGGTTAAGTGTGGAGATGTGATGTGAATGTGTTGGAATGGTATTTTAAGTGTTTAAATATTAAATATTAAGTTTGATTGCTTGTATTTATGCATTTGATCATGTTGAATAGGTTAACTAGGCTTTTAAATTGATTTTGTAGGTAAAATAATAAAGTTGGAAGCTTACATGGTGAAACAAGACATTATAGGGGTCAAGAAACAAAGACTCAAAATGTAGTAGAAAACCACCCACCGTAGCCTACTATAGCCACCGTAGGCTACGCCAGCTTTGTCTAATAAAACGGCAAAAAGCCCCCAGCGTAGGCTACGCTGGCTGGCGTAGCCTACATCAGGGCCTCCGTGGAACACCTATAAAATCACATTTTTTAGGTTTTACCTACCACTTACCCCCTATTCGACCTAGGATGATTTTGGACGAATTTTGGGAGTTTCTAGACCTTTGATTCATCATTCCACATCATTCTAACACCCTTCAATCATCCGTTATGCAAATCAACAATGATTTTGAAGATCATTCAAGAACAATGAGCAGCTAGACTTCTCGTAATCTACTTCGGGTAATGGGTTTTGTCTGATTAGGTTCTCGTTTGTGTTAGACTTGTGTTGGGATTAAACTTTAGAACCCCTTAAGTTTTTTATAAGTTTGACTTGTGTTTCGATTGTTTAAACAATTGTTTTGGTTAATCTTGATTTGAAGATCATATAATTTTGCTCGAGTTATATGATTACAAAGTTTTGGTTGTTAATTCAATTAGTATTGTGTACTAAGACATGTTAAGTCTTGGTTATCTATATCACTTAATCATTACACACATAGAATCCCCGTTAAGGATTTTCCACTAAGTTGGATTAAACGATTACTGAAAACCAAACCTTGATCCTAAAGTGGATTAATCTTTTTCATAATTGTCTTCTTAATCAAGCTTAATCATTTGCAATTTATTTTCTTATTTACTTTCTTAATCATTCCAAAATCCAATTTTTACAGCCAAGAGGCAATTGTTTAAGTAATTTAATAATTTAGTTAATTGCTTCTTACAAATCAATTTACAATATACCGACCACTAATTCCACGAGGATCGACAACCCTAACTACCCTAACTAGTTTAAGGTGAATAGGAACTCACATTTTAACATCTTATTTGATTGGTACTTCGACATCGATCAAATTTTGGCACCATGAGGGTTTGAATATTGAATTCAACAAAACTTCTATTAAGCATTTCAAGGTTATGTTTTGTACGTCTAACCATAGAAATTAGTACTTTAGAAAATACATTAGTTCATGGCAAAACTCCTAGAATTGCGATACAAATTATGAAAATTACAACCGTTGATGGTGATCATAAGCAACGAGCATGCTAGAAAGCTTGGAGAAATCCGTAAACGGACATTTTGGTGGTGAGCCTGATGGTTCCTCTATATGTCTCAATCATAGTTGATTTTTTATTTTGTTATAGTGTAATGACTAACTATTGACATTAGGAAAACAATTTTTTGAAATAACAAATTGAAGTTCTTCTGTGTGAGAACACAACACTAAAGCACGTTGTAGTTGTTCATCATCAACACCGGAAATGTGACATGATAGCACACTCGAAGTGCACCATTTGAGGCAGTTGCTATCAATGGATCATGAACAACTGAGAACACTTCTGGTAAAATAATTATCTCTAATCTTTATTTGTTTAATATGAACCAATAAATTTTGATAGTTCTCCTGAACATGTGAATTAGAAGATAATCCTGTAAATCATTTTTACTAGCAACTTATGCTAAAGTTCACAACCATTACTTATGAATGTATTGATCTACACTAATGAGTCGAACACGTAAGATTAGAAAGAAAAGTCAAGTAGGAAATGGGTTAGACGGATCAAAAGTCTTTCGAAGTTTTTATGACATATGAAAAATCTAAACCGAATATAACTTGTATATAAAAAGCATATAATATGATGATAATTGTTATGACAATAAACAAAAGAAAAATATTATAGTAAAATGATCTAATTTACTTATTTAAGTTAATTGAGAGGCTCTCCAAACATAAATGGATTAATAGACTATAATTAGTTGTGTAAATGGGTAGGATAATAAATGGGTTTTGTAAACTAAAATGTGTATTATATATTATAAAAAAAAATTAATTCAGGCCCCGTAGCGATCGACCAGGCCCTAGGCTATCGCCTGCCTTGCCCGGCCATGGGTTCAGAGAATTAGAGAACACCGATAGTGTTCAAAGGCTTCACTAGTTTATTGAATTAAACTGGACACGTAGAATGGAAATCAATGGACTCCTAAATACGGGAAACTAAATGAAACTAAACAACAGAATAATAACACTCGGAGTAAGAAAAACATATTAACCTGCATGCTTTATTAAAATATTTAGCAACAAACTGGTTCAATATCACGTGCATATGGTAGATACTTCTTTGATGTTGCTTAACCCTGTGTAACAACCCCCGTAGAGTATTGCATCATTCTTCAATGTTTCTTACATTGGCCTAAACTCGAGGCCACATACAATAAGGCCCCTCATAGTTCCTTCATAACTTATCAATTTCAGTTTTAGCTGATAAAAGTCATTTTTAAGATTACGGTTTGAGTTGAAGCTCCACATATTAACCTCCATCCATCCATCTTTTCTTTGTTTTGGAATATGATTGAATTCATGTAAATTCCATGGGCTTGGGGATCTTAAATAAAGATTTTTAACCTCCTTGTTTCTACGATTGAGTGCGTCACGTACTTTAACTGGACAATGCAGGCCGCCACAATTTTTTGAAAGCTTGAACACAAGGTGGCAAGAATATTCTGTATCATTTGACAACATTTGACTTTCAATTTTGCAATTGATACGTAGTACTTGTTCTCCCTGTAGCTCAATCACCTCTTGAAATCTGCACGTATAATGATATATCAAATGATTACAAGTAACATTTCAAAGCATGGAAAACGACATACAATCAGAAGTGAAATTATTGTCAATCATCTATCTGTGCATATCCTTGCATTTTATTACACATTCAATGTGTAAGAATATGATTTCAGATCTTTGGTATGTACTTTATCATTAGCAAGTTCCAAACATTTTGCATGGTAAGCATGATACTTAAGCACATGGTGGAATGTATCTATGGAGAAATCTAACGGTTAGAATACGAAGGCATAGTTAAGCTGGTTCGTAAGGCAAACCTCGACTCGGTTGAGGGTTTCAAATGAAAATGCTTCTCATTAGATGAGTTGTACAAAACTTCCTTTGCTGACAGCATAAGTTGTTTCTTTCCATTCACTTCGTTTAATAAGAACAACTGTTCGTCAAAGAGTTGGAGATCAAATTATTGTTAAATCTGAAAGAACATTTTGATTCTTCAAAAGATATATAAATTTTGTAAGCAATACGAAAATGACCTTATTAGCCTTGTCATCTTCAGATCTGCTGTAAATCTCTTCAGATACGCTTGGCAATTGTTGCATCCGACCCTCGTTTGAGATTGATTTCAACACTTCTTGGACTTCCTTTATTTTCTCAATTTCTTCACATTTGACCTATTTACAAGTTACAAGAACGTATCACAAAACGTTAAAACATTAGAGATGCATCAACAACTGTTTATAATATAAACTGAAAACTAATTAAAGCGTATTTTCAAACTTACGTTGTCAACGACTCGAAACTCAATGCCTTCAACATAGATGGCACCTCTTCCACAATAGTAAGATGAAAAGCTTTCAAGTAGAACTTCAAAATTCGTATTTTCCTCATGATTCAAAAATCGGTACAATTCGATCATCATCCACTCTTCATCTCTCCATGTTGCGAAATACGCATGGAAAGTTTGAGTCCCCAATTTATATGATAGGTTCACATACAAATTTTTAGCTGAAAAGTTTCTCAGGCCACAAAATTTGAAGACCAAATGAACCCCATACTTGACTCCCGGAGATAAAAACCAAGTTCTTATCTTGATTTTGATGTTCAAATTCAAAAGGGTTGACATCTCAGCTACATTTTCAAACCTGCAGGTATTATAGCATATTTGAATTTATATCAGCCCCAGGCACTCTTTCCCTACTACATGCCGAAGCATATGATATTTCAATTGAACAATTTAGCACTCAGATGAGAGACCTTGATTCTGGAATATGTCGCCAATTAAGAGCCCAGCGGTTTCTGTAAGAAAATTTTTTTGCTGATATCATATAATGTTTCCCTCCGTTACTCCCGAGTGAAAGACACTGTCATATATAATACACGAACTAATCATGCTGAAATTATATTTATATGTAATCACAAATAGATTAATATCATAGTTGTACTTTTTGTAAGCATATCAGAATATGAATTAATTAAACACGTAAAGATTCACAAGAAAAACATAAAGTGAAATGAGAAGGAAATAGTTACCACTTCCCTATCTCTTAGGGGAACTCCTTGAAGGAGTTTGTTATAGATATCCTTCTTCTTTGTTAAGTTGATTTCTGAGAAGCGAAGTAATTCTTCATAGTCTCTAGGTAGTTGGGGCTCCCATATATCAAAATCCTCCTATTTATACACATATAAAATTAAACATTTAAAAAATTTATTGATTCTTATAAATTAAAGTATGAAACCACTTACTTGAAATTCTACTGCCTTGTTAAGTTGTGTTACCACCTCACCTGCCTCCGGCCTCTCAGCTCCGTCATCTCTTAAGCACCTAAGGGCGATATCCACAAAGGCAGCTAATGATTCTGGATCGATTTGTCCCTTTATGCCCTCAAACACCAACTCGTCAAGTTTACCTTCTGTAAAGAACTGTTTAGCCAGAGGAGAAAGATCCTCACATCCATCTACCCTCTCCAATCTCCCGCACAACACCTCAAGTAACACCACACCTAATGAATATATATCCGACTTCAGTGTCAAGTAACCATTTTGTTCGTACTCGGGGTCCAGGTAGCCCAATGAACCATAAGCATTGTCAGTGACATGTTCAATTTCTTCGTGTTCCCAAGAATTTAATGACAACTCTAAATTTGATATTTTAGCTGCCCAATCACCGTCTAGTAAAATACAAGCGCTTTTGATGTCTCTATGCATTATGGGCATATCTTTTGTTGCACCACCTGTATGAAGAAAATGCAATCCAGATGCAACACCGCTGCATATCTTGAGGCGTTTCATCCATGTAACCCTAGTATCGTCCATATGTTCACTAAGTCTTCCATTTGGTGCGTGCTCATAAGCAATGATTCTTTCATCCATATCTTGACAATAGCCTACGAGACCAATGATATTCTTGTCCTTATACTCTATAAGAGTTTTAAGCTCCGTCAAAAAAAGACGCCATTGTTTATCAGACTTGCTATCAAACCGTTTTGCAACAATGGTTATGTATCCATCATCCCATGGGACTTCTCCCTCATATTGCTTCCAATATCTTGCTTCGCCGATGCACTTGCGATCACTAAAGTTTTCTGTCGTCAGTTGTATGCTTTCAAATAAAATTTGGAGTTTGTCCTTGTTGTTTTTCTGTGAATAATCGTAACATTCAATCAACTTATTATTCCACTTTGAAATTTTTATCCTAAAAACAAAGAGTTTGTGTGATTTTAAATGCTGACAAAAATTGGGTTGCGATATATTAGAAATGAACTCATTTTCTAATTGTTAAACATTGGAAGAGGAAAAAAGAAAAGAAAAGAAAAGAAAATTATGCACATCTTGTTCTTCTCACATATCGTGATAGGAAACAGAAGGTAATGCACATTCGTATATCGCTTGCGATATCCCTGATCTTCTATGAATACGAAAAAAATGTCGATGTTAAGTTTATGATAAGAATATACAAATTAGGGGTAAATCTGATATAAATAGTAAAGCCATTGTTTATAAATGAATTCAAAATGGTGATACATGTACACATGTACACATGCACACTATATATAAAAGTCGATGGCGTATATGGGGAAAATGTAAAGTTATGAATTGGAAGTAGTTACTTACTTGGAGGTTATATGCTTTCTCAAGTTCACTTAAGACTACTTGTATTGTTGGACGCATCTCTTGTCTTTCTGCCAAGCATTGATATGCAATCTTTGAAAAGGTGTCCAAAGAATCTTGATTGAGCCCTCCATTTAGCATAAACATATTTTCATCATCTTCCCTCATTCTAGGATCTCTTATTTGCTTTAGTGTTCCTTCTTCAAAGCACTTCCGTGCTACTGGTGGTAGCCCCCCCTCATTGAAGGTCGAATTATATGCCATCCTCCCACACATTATTTCAAATAGTACTACTCCAAAAGAGTAGATATCAGAAGCCTTTTTCAACCTACCTGTGTTCATATATTCTGGATCTATATACACTTCTGTGCCAGCAATATGATTGGTAAGAAAGCAGGAGCTGAACTGTTCATATGCATGGTTTAACTTGCAGAGCCCAAAATCGGCAATCTTAGCCACCATATTGTCATCCAATAAAATATTTTCGCTTTTCACGTCACCGTGTATTAGAATTTGTTTGTCCTCTATACCGGTGTGAATGTAGCACAGTCCATGTGCGATATCAAGACATATTTTTATACGTTGAGCCCAAGTAAGATTAATCATGTTATCAGAATTTCCCAAAAAAGTATCAAGGCTTTGGTTAGAAGCATACTCAACAACAAGAATCATCTCACCACCCTCGTGACAAAAGCCAAGAAGAGAAACTATGTTGGGATGATTACAATTACCAAGTGCTTGAAGTTCTGCAAAGAACCCTTCTGCTGAATGCTCATCTTTTCTATTATGAATGCGTTTGATAGCTACAGTGCTATTTCTCCTAAGTATTTCACCGTTACTCCTCCCTTCAAACTCTATGCCATCAAAATGGTCAAGTTTTGCTTTGAACACTTCAGAGTATCAGCCATACCCAATACTATATTGTTTGGAAAAGTTCTTCGTGGCCAACAATATATCGTTAAGTGGAATCTTCAAGTATTCTAAGTCTTTAACCTTTTCCACAACTTGGCTCTTCAAGTGTTTCAAGTGCTCAACCTACAGTGTACATTGTGTGGTTAGGAAAAATGAAGAGTGTTGTATCCTATGTACACTAGAAAGGATGAGAAAGAAATATGAACTAAGAGGAAACAATTGTTGGTCCTTTATTCTAAGATCATAGAAAAACTACATAAATTATTTGATTTCTTTTGTTGGTTTAGTCTGTTACATGCTGATATATATCGATCTTTGTTGTATATGACTTCATTTAGTACGTTTGAAGTATGTATTGTAGACGTCAAATTTTATTATAACTCTAAACAAGAAGTCCACTTGGTGAAAATATAAACTTTAAAAACAATTAATAAAGAAACTTAAAAAATGAACACTTAAAATTCCCAATAATTAGATACAGTTGAATACATAAATTTTGAATACGGGAAGGGTGGGAGGGGGAGGGGGGTGTGCAAAATTTGGGTTGATAAAAACGGGTGAGTTAAAATTTGATAATAAAGTGATATTTTGTTAAAAAGATAACTATAGATGAGCCATGATATATTGATTAATGGATTTTTCATAATTTTTAATAAAAAAAATAACAAGTAGAAAGTTCACTTAAACAAACACAAATTGATCTAAAGAAACAAAAAGTCAACAAGAAAATATAAATAATTTAACTTATGATAACGAATTAAAGCCGTTTGGAGTCACAAATGTAGGGTTAACCTTCAATTAAATATTTTGATTATAAAATTTGAAGAACTTTTTATTTAGTTCATCTAAATATTGTCATATGAGCCCCTTTGGAACATAGGTGACCCAGGTTGACCACTTTAATTCCGCCAAATCTCTTACAATTGGGCTGACACATATAGAAAACATATATGAATAACGCATGTTCATGGCCCAGTACGGAAGGGCTCCCCTTCCCCAGCAGCATCATGTTGCGCATGATCACATTGAGAGTGAGAGAGAGTTAGAATATTGGTTTGTCTTCTAATATATGAAGTTGTTTAACTTCTTGCTTTCTTAAAACTATATAACAATACCTTAATCTTATTTTTTATATGATATACGTAAACAATATTGAAATACCCTCATGTGACATGATTCATTTTGATCAAGAAAATGTAATGTAAGTTAGTCTTGATCGGGTAAAGCCGGGTGATGGGTTAGTACTTTGATTTGTTGTGTCAAAGCATGGGATATTGGCTGATATGTAGTTACAGTAGCTCGTCACGTCTGCATGTCCATTTTCTTTGTTTGCTATTAACGTAATTTTTAGTGTTGAATGGTAGTGTGTGCATTTAAGTCTTCTCTACAGCAAATTACATCGTTTTGTTCGTAAGTGTTGATGTATAATTAGGGACTTGAACCAACAAAACATTAAAGAGTGGAAAAAATCTTTTGAAATTGCCAAACTTGGAGGAATTTTTTCGTATGAATTGAAATTTAGGGAAAACTTTCCTAAAATTTATCAAGCTACTAGCTAGGACTATTATTGGAAGTACAATGCAGAAATTCAAAATTGCACAATCAAATATTGTATTGAGTTATGACTATATGCATGTTCTGTGTAATTTTGATGAAACAAAAGCTTGTGATTTATGCAATTCGGCCTACCTGGTATCAAAAATATTTTAAATATAAAGACTAATAATATTTAAAAAACATTGACTTACTTGAATGTTTAATGAGTTCTCAAGTTCCTTGATGATCACGTCCATTGATGGACGATCTTCTTCATTTACTGCACAACAGCCGTATGCAATATTTAAAAATGCATCAAAAGAATCTTGATTGACTTCTTCATTAAGTACTTCATCAGTTTCTTCCATTAAATTAAGATCTATCATTTCTTTTAACATTGTTCCCTCGTCAACACATCCTCGTGCAATGGTAGGAAGCCCCTTCACGCTTTTGGCATAGAAAATTTCATCATATTGTAACTTCCCACAGAGAATTTCAAATAAAATTACTCCGAAGGAGTAAACACCAGATTCTTTTTTCATATCTTCTATCTTTATATATTCTGGATCCGATTGCACTTTTCTGGCAACAATATTATTGGTACTGAGGATGTCGGCTTCTTTATTAGCAGGGAATAATATGGAGAGCCAAAAGCAAGCAATCTTCGCCCTCCGTTTAGCATTCAATAAAATGTTTGCGCTGTTCATAGCAAACTGAATTAGCTTTTGTTTGCCCTCTGTGCTGGTTTGAAGGTAATTCAATCCATGTGCAATATCAAGGCCGATTTGTATTCGTTTTGCCCAAGTAAGTTTAGCCATTTTACGGGCGTTTCCTAAGCAATCATGGAGGCTTCCTTTGAAAGAGTCCTCATATATGATAATCATCTCCCGATTTTCACATGTAACACCAAGTAGAGAGACGATATTGGGATGCTTAAAACTAGCAAGCAAATCAATTTCTGCAAAGAACCCTTGTTTACCATGCTCTCCTTCTCTATTGAAGATGCGTTTTAAAGCTATATTGTTTCTTCTCTTGGGCAGTTCAACACCATTCTTCCCTTCTATTTCACACATAGTCTTGCTATCATAATGATCGAGTTTTGCATTGTACATCATACCATATGTGCTTATACCAATGCAGTATTTAGCAGAAAAATTCTTTGTCGCAGACACTATGTCACTCAAGTGAAACTTCATGAGTACCAAGGTTTTCCCCTGTATGCAGTAAGGAGAAGTTTACATTACATCATAGCATTTGCGCTTACACCAATACTGCCAAAAACCATCTATAAAAATAAATATCTTTAAAAGTGTAACTTGATTTAGATGATATAAGTTTAAAGTGATAACTAATAATTGATATTTTTTAGTCTATGTGCATAAGTTAATGTTATTAACATAAACAGGTTATAAAACTGAAAGTTCGTAAAGAAACCTTGACAAGCTGATGATTAATAGTAAATCAATAATTAACAAAGGTTTATTTCAGAATAAACCATAAGAAATTTACTTACACAGTAAACGTAGACCACATAGTTTCTGAATTTCTAAACAACTTGCATCAAGAACGCCTTTTTAATATGTTAAGTATTGAAGTTATATTGTTATTTTCATAGATACTGAGATCAATAGTTCAACGCATGTACATTAGTTAATGGTTTAAACCAGTATTACCAAAATCCAATATTTTTTTCCTGGAAAATGTAATCAATGAGTACCTTACTTACTACCAAAGATGAAGAATAATAATACGCATAATTTGTAATATTTGTAAACTATTCACTTACTTGAAAGCGTAATGCATCCTCAAGTTCCTTGATGATGGCTTCCATTTTCGGACGCTCCTTTTGAGTTTCTGACAAACATTGGTGTGCAATTTTTGTAAATGCGTCCAAGGACTTTAGATTAGGTCCTTTATTTATAGTAAAAATATGTTCATTAGCTTCTTGCATCATATCAGGATCTATTAATTCCTTTATTGTTCCCTCCTTGTAACGTCGTCTTGCAACGGTTGCTAGCCCCTTGTCATTTCCCTCATTGTAAACTAAGTCATAGGCCATCCTTCCGGATAAGATTTCAAATAGGACTATTCCAAACGAGTAAATGTCAGATGCTTGTGCATAGGTGCCTGTAGATAAAAATTCTGGATCTGTGTACACCGGTGTTCCGACAATATGTTGGGTAGGAATAGCGCTCATCAGTGTATTCCCTGCAGGGTTGAATTTGGAGAGCCCAAAATCAGCAACCTTCGCATTCCACTTCTCATCTAACAAAATGTTTGCGCTCTTAACATCTCGGTGTAATATCCTTCGTTTGCCAACCAAGTTGGCGTGTAGGTAATTCAATCCATGTGCAACATCAAGACAGATTTGTATTCGCTTCGCCCATGTAACATTAGCCATTCTATTTTTTTCAAAGCAATCAACAAGGCTTCCTTTCAAAGCAAACTCAAAGACAAGAATCATTTCATGATTTTCACTAGAAAATCCGAGAAGAGAGACTATGTTTGGATGGTTACAACTCGCAAGTGTTTCAATTTCTGCTCGAAACCCTTCCTCACCTGCTCCTTTATTGAAGATGCGTTTTATAGCTACAGTGCTACGTGTTTTTGGCAGTTCATTTTTGTTCTTCCAATCCAGTGATGATATATTTTGTATATCTAAATGATCAAGTTCTGCTTTGTATACCCTGCCATATCCGCCTGACCCTATATGGGATTTGAAATTATTTGTGGCTGAGTTTATCTCACTTAGTGGAATCCTCAAGCGTTCGATATTTTCCTTCTACAAAATAATGTTTAAACTTAGAAGGAATTGTGGCAGCTTTAACATGCGTGCAAGGTTAATGATTAACATAAGTCACATAAACCTAACTATGAGTTACATATGTGAAACTGATGATTACGTATATGTAACTCATACAAGTATTTTTACAAGTTACATATATGTAACCCATTTGGTTATTATCTTCATTCCTTCATGGATATATATTAAACAATTTAGACTATTAAAATGATAGGGTAGACGTTTACTCTAATAATATTTAACCATTAAAAATAAATAACTTATGAATTATGCGACTGACTAGTTTTGGTTTTCACGGTTTACTCATAAGTTGGTTTTCTCTTGAACACTTCACTTTATATTTAGTGAATTACATAAATTGAAAATTATTATTATTTTATTTGTCTAAAGGATATCTGAGTAAATTATGACCTTGTTATTATAGAAAACTTTAAGCTATTTAATTTAAATCTCTTCATTAATGATGAAACGAAGATTGAGTTACACACAAATATGTAATTCATAGTTTTACATATGTAAAGTTACATATGCATAAGATATGATTTTTATAATTTTCTCATAAGTTTTGCCTATATAGTGAACTTGTTCAAATCCTATTCCTTGTTGCTAGTCCTCTCAAAAAATACTAAAAATTTATAGAGGGGATCCAGAAGAATTTTTTCTAGAATGACTAACTCACACACTATCTTCCTCAAGTTTAATAATATGTTTATCAATGTTATGACAACAAGCAAGCATGATTGCTAGTTACAAAATAAGGTTGTCTACAAATTTTTGGGAATCACAGTCGATAATTCTTTCATTAACATTCTTGGAACACTTTGCATGAAATTTTCAACCTATATTACTTCATTTTTTTACCTTTGAAACAATATTGAGTCTTTAAAAATGAAGGACTCATAAATAAATGGTGAATACGCAACAAAGATTAGTCAATTATGTCAAGAGCCGCAAGCCTAGGGGAATTTTTTGAAGACAAGAACTTAATCAGATTACTACTCGGTTCATCGGTTCTTAAGTGTATACCAATAGTATCTTCTATAGAACAACTTGCTTATTTAAAAACTTTGTAGATCCAAGAAGCCATAGGAAACTGAAGATATTTGCAGAAAGGCTTAAAAATGTTGTAACCACATTTAAAACATAAGGAAAACTCATGTTGACCAAAAAAGAAAACACTAATTTTAACCAGTCTAGTGAACAAACAAAGAGGCGGGTTTGAGGAGGATATGTGCAACGTACCAGGAGCAGAGGTGGTAGTGGTATATTAGATGGAACCCAAGGAAACCAGTCACTGATAAACAAAATCGAAGCAAAGGAATAGACTATTGTTAACGTTTGTGATACCTCGTATTTTCAGGTTTACGTGGTTACCTTAACTATAATTATTTTAAAACGCTCCAAAAGGAAATTGATTTATTTGTTGGATTACTTAACAACAATGTGTAATTAGAGTTGATCATGTAACTCTAGGGTCCAAGATGCAAAAATTTCTATGTAGAGGGACCACAATGATTTTTGGCCAAAGTGGTTTCCATTCAAATAAACCACCAAGCTCATTCTCGGCTAACCCTATCCAACCCGATTCCTCCTCGACGACAGCCATCCTTCTCACAGCAAGCATCTCCAGCGATTTCCTCCTCTAAGTCGGTGAGCTTTCAGTAATCGCCAGTACCCCGGCAACCACGAGAACCGACCGATCAGCCCTGCGCAGTATGTGTATTTTCGTTATGATTTGTTTCGTTATCGTCTCGGTGCGGGTTGGTTGGGTCACGACTGGGCAGTGGGTTGGTCGCGATGGGTGCCCAGGGTTTGTATGTGTGTTCTTTTGGTATATCATTTTTGTATGTGTGTTTCCCGTGGGTATTGCATCGGAGGTGTGGAAATTCTTCTATGTTTTTGGTACGTGATCTTGGTGTGTGTGTGCACCGGTGACGTTGTGGGGTCATTTTTGGGTTGCATCAATCCTGACAGTGGATGTATGGTACTGTTTGGGGATTAGTCAAGTGTTCAGGATGTTTCGGTTGCATCGGGTGGTTCGGTTTAGGGTTAGGGTTGATGTATGCGTGTGCATGGCTATGTGCGTGTGTGTGTGTGTTATGTGTTTGGGTTGGTGCGCTTGGAGTCCTGGTTATGGGGGTAGTGGTGGATGTGATGCAAGCCCAAGTGTGGATGAGCAAGCTTTAGCCTTTTTGGAGGCCCAAGATCGCTTATCCAAAGGGGCTTCACTGAAACTGCCATAAGTTGGGCTAGAAGTCTCCGTTTTGGGCCTGCGACCAGTCAAAACGACCGTCGGACCGAGGAGCCCGTTTTCTTAAATGGCCGTAGGCGGTTTGGGTCATCACGTCGGCCCAAAAACAGCTTATTTTATGAGTTATTTACATTTTCGTCTTATTTTTATATTTTGTTGAACTTTACATTTGGCCCAGTTTTCGGCCCGTTTATGTTTTCGGGCCCATACGACTTTTGCTTTGTTTCTTTATATGTTTGAAAGAGATGGGTGAAAGAATTATTGAAGTTTATGAAAAATCTGTTTTTGTCTCTATCACTGTGTGTGTGAGTGTAAACCCTGATTATCGGTATTCTTTGTGAATCAACGATAGTTAGAAGAATTGTTCCTAGTATTCTTGTTGAATCAACAGGTCAATTATCTATCTCTCTGTTTCCAACTGCATCAGGATGTTTGGTAAAGTGATGGTGGGTTTCCGATGGGGTGGTCTCGGCCATGGAGTGACCGAAGGTGGGTTTGGCTAGGGATGTTAGTGGTGATGTTTGGGGTTTTTGCTCTTGGCTATATATGTTGGGAGTGGTGGTGTATGTGTTACTGAGTAATGCATCATTGTATTTATGTTCTTTATAGGTGTGTATAGGTTCATGTTTGTTTCATGGGAGTGTTTTATGTTATGCATTTTGTACATGAGAGTATTGTGGGGTAATGTTTGAATATGAGTTTGTGTTAGATGTGATCGTATGTGCTTGGTCATGCATCATTGTGAAAGCGGTTATGCTAGCTTGTACTTGTGTGTGCATAGATTGGGGTGCTTGGCATGAGACCGTGACTCGAACGCGAAATCATATAATTAAATTCTCAAAAATTAATTTCATTGTTAGCATTAATATTAATTTAATATTAAACGTAAACTCAGGTTATCCAGAAACCTAATTACCTACTCTCTGCTTTACTAGTGTTTGTTGTGCATGCATGTGAGTTTACGACCCGTTTTACAGCATTTTTTCTTGGGGAAAGAAACATCTTCCTTTTAACGTTCATTTGCTTGATCATTATTATTGTATTATTACCTGTTTACTATTGTTGTATCAGTTTAAGTCCTTACTTCGAACCGTTAATTTATGTACTTTAACGAGATAATTCTGAGTAGATCTACTGGGTTTACACAAACCCCACCCGAGGCATACTTATACTTTTCAGTTTCGGTTGAGAACTTCATACATTATATAACTTGTTATGTAGACTAGCTATCAACTGATATTACTTTGTTTGCTGGATGTGCTTTCAATTATGTTACCGTTTATCAAAACATATGAACTCACCAACCTTGTTTTGACACTTTAGTATGTTTCTTTTAGATTCTTAAGGTGTGCATGGCTAGGAGCATTTCACTATTGCATACATTCTATTTGATTAAAACGGTTAAACAATGTTATTGCAAATTATATTTATTTGGGTTGCGCGTGTTTTGAGCCATTTAAATTATAGATGATTTATTGTTTACGCTTTCGCAAATGATTACTCGAACTTATTATTATTAATTATGTTTTAGAATTATTTGACAACCATAAAAGCTATATTTTGTAATTACTGTGTTGTTTGGTGTAACTATCAGCTAAGATCCTAGTATGTCACGCACCTGACGGTAAAATCCCGTTTGCGAAAATTGAGGGTGTGTCAACGTTAATGTTTTCGATGCGACAAGTATGGCCACTTTGCATCATCTTGGCAAGAAAGAAAACAAAAGCAACAACAAGCGAGGCTGAATAAGAGTGATGATGTATACGTGATTCTTTATAAGAAGGTGTTCTCTCGAGACTATTTTCCACAAAGAAGAAAAGGTGGTACCAAAATATTTTGATGTTGAACCAACTAAGAAAGATACTTGGGGATGGTTGGGGTGTAAATATAAAGTGAAGGGGTCCATATTTTTCAAAGAAAAAAACAAGTGAGCATTGAATTCTAATTGACGTATACTACATACCTAGTTTGAGAAGCAAATAGTTTTTGGCAAATAACCGATATGCGGTGCAAGGTGGTGATGGAAGACATCCTATTATTGGTGTTTGAAACTAGAGTCTCGGTTCTCTTAATTCAAAACTACAAGATTCGGCTTGGATTTCGCATGCTGGACCTGGGAAAATTAATTTCAGTCGATGAAGAACCTTAGCAATATGGCACATGGTATCCTTACTACACTAAAACCTACTAACATTTATGACTCTTGTTTAGTAGGAAAAAAACAAGGCTTTCATTTCCAGGGCAGGCAACTTTCGGTCCAACTAAACCTCTTAAACATCTGCACGGTGACTTGCATGGCCCTATCACATCAAGTACTCTAGTCGGAACAAATATGTTTGTAGAGATTAAACCTATAGGCTCAGGAAATCAAAATATGATGATGAAAATCCAGTATCCGCGCGAGAACTTTGAGCCCCATGAGAAGATAGTTTTTGCGCGAGATTGTTTAGTTAGTATAAATAGTTTGTATTGTTTATTTTCTTGAGTATCCTAATATTTTCTAAATTTTAACACTCTTGTAATCATTATCAGAGAGCAATACACTTTAAAGTTATTTACATTAAGCTTATGTCTACTTGATCTCATTCTATTTCTAGTTCTTTTTATGTTTTGTGATTGATCCATTTCGTGTTTCTCTCTCGAGATCGATCTACTAAAGTTTTAATGATCTTTTACAATTGATATTAGATCCTTGTGTGCTCTATATTGATGTGCATAGAATTTGAAGCGATTTGAAGATGTCCTACTATAGAAGCACCGATACCTACTATAGAAGCACCAATGCCAACATCAGAAGATGTCCAAACTAATTTTGCTCAAGGTCAAAATGATGAAGAAGCAGTGAGTATGGATTATCTAATCAACACTCCTCTGGAACAAAGAAGTTCCGATGGAACTTCCACAATTTCACCAAGAAAAGCTACTTTGGAACAACGTGTTTAGGTTTTAGAGATAGAGATGTTGGATAAGACTCAATAGATCTATGATCTACATCAGATAAACCAAGAGATAGATACTAAGACCAAGAGCTTAGAACATTAACTCCAGTTTCTACACATTTACATTCAGATTATGGAGAATCAGTTTAAAGAGTTGCTTCATCATTTACATCAGTGCAAACTAATCAAGGAAGAACATATAAGGTTGGAGAGATGAGTGGATAACAGTTTGATAATCCTAATCCTGTTGTTGTTACTTAATAGACAGGGACTACTGCAGCCCCAATGTGGTTATTTCAAAAGAGATTACTAAAGATCAACCTTTGACGCAAACCTTTGTTGATGTGATTGTCACTCCAGAGCATATTATGCAGAGTTCACAACCAAAAGATCCAGATTAAGGATTGGATAAGGTTGATTATAGTGGTGACGACGATAATGATGATTTTGTTGTTGTTGATGATGATAATTATGTGATTATGGTAAAGATGAGAAAGGAAAGAAGAAAGATGATGTAGATGATGACCAACGAGGGGATCTGGGCTCTACAGCTGGTCCTTATGATTCAGGTTCTAAAAATTTCGTAGGACCAAGGCCTAATGATGCATAGGGTTACTAACCTTTTGATCCAGCTACAAAGGAATTGTACGAGGAAGAGTTTTATACTTTTCAGCAACAAATCTTAGCTGAGGAGTCTGATGAAGATTTGGGTTTGTTCGATGATTTGGAGGATTCTATTGGTTATACAGATGTATTGGGTAATAGTCTAAAGAACTTATTCTCAGAACTTTTGTTAGAAGAAGGAGAGATCCCCGAAGACTCTAGAGCTGAGCATCCTACTCCTGATCCTATTAACATGACTGGAAAAATTGCTTTGCATCAAGGCGGAAATCTGTTAGTGCTTGCTTCTCCATCTTATACTTATGCTCACACATTGAGACATTCCAAACCATTTACTCGGTATGGAAGTTTTGAGATTGTCTTGAGTTGGGCTTACGACACAGAGAAAAATATGTTTGTGATCAAAATAAAAGTTGGAGCTATTGAATATTTTAAGGATGAGCATGACTTCCATACACTTAGAGATTTTGATCATTACTCGATGGGAAGAGTTCCATTCATCAATCCAACTATGGAAAGGCTAATTGGTTTAGGAACAAGATTTGGAAGGAAAGTAAAACCAACTTTAAAAACTCTAAGACTGTAAAATCCAAAGTCAGTAAAGATGAGCGCGGATAGATCCTAACACCAATAAATCAATGAAAATCAGGGCGTACAAGCATCCTTAATATGCAATAAAGATTCCAATTCATGCTTCTGTTCTGATCAACAGTTTGTCAAAACTTATGAGGTAGGTTTGTGAAAAGAATACCGGGCATGTTGTGATCTATTGTGTTGATAGAGAGTACCGTATCATGGATGTGATGATATGCTCAAGTTTTGAAGAGAAGATTTGATGAGCCTTTTATCTAATTGAGGCTGATGAATCTGTTCATTTTTGTGGCTTAGTTTGATTGGTTGATAATGAAGGTCTTGAACAATAAGATGTATGCTTATGGAGGCAATTATAAAGTTGCAGACGTGGATTTTTTAAAATTTGATTCACCGAGCCTAAAGAAAATTGCAGGGATTGAACCGAGGGGCTCGGGAAATCAAAACAAGATGATGAAAATCAAGTATTCGCAAGAGAACTTTGAGCCGTGCGAGAAGATAGTTCTCGCATGAGACTGTTTAGTTAGTATAAATAGTTTGTATTCTTCATTTTGTTCAGTATCTTGATATTTCCTGAATTTTCACACTCTTGTAATCATTATCAGAGAGCATTACACTTTGAAGTTATTTACATTGAGCTTATGTCTACTTGATCTCGTTATACTTATCGTTCTTTCTATGTTTCATGATTGATCCATTCCGCGTTTCTCTCACGAGGTCGATCTACTGAAGTTTTATCGATCTTTTACAATATCCTTCTTATTAGCGATAGATTGCTCAAGATACGTCTGGTGCTACCTACTCAAGACTGTAGGCCAAGATTTTGAGTCATTTTGAATCTTTAAAGCAAAGGTAGATGAAAAGACGAGTTCGAAACAAAATATTGTACTTTAATGACAGATCGAGGTGAGGGTTTTACATCCAAAGGCTGAACAAGTTGGTGTGAACAACATGGAATGCAAAGACATCTAATCGCTCCGTACATGCCATAAAAGGATGGACTAGTAGAGAGAAACAATCAAACGCAGATAGGAATGGTAAAATGCATGCTTAAGACCATGAACATACCACTGTAGTTATGGGAGGAAACGACAAATCATGTTTTTTTATCTAGACAATGGATGCCTACAAAAACCCTAACGAACGAAACCCATATGAAGCCTTATATAACCGAAAATGGAATCTTGGGCATCTTCACGTCGTCAGTTGCGTAGGGCACGTCAAAGAACCTATAGAAAGACTGAGAAAATTAGATGATCGAAGTTGCTCCATGGTTTATTTCGGGTCAAAAGCAGGGCCAAAGGCTTATTAGTCGTTCGACTTGCTTCTAAAGAAAATAAACTTGAGTACGGAGGTGAAAATTTATCAAACCAGATCATGGGTTTGGGAAAAGAATGAGTGTTGCAACTATACTAGAAAGATTCATAATAAACATAAAACCTATTATGAAATGATGAATTCATTAGAAACTAACACCTAATCAACACCAACTTGACATCAAACATATTTATGGATCTAAACAATAAGGAGACATGGGCCAAGGCTTGCCAACTCACTCGGACATCACAAATACCCAACCCGAAACACCAGGAAGAAAACTTCCGGTCCAGAGAAAAAGGTTTACAAACTTAGTTATTATCAATCGAAGATGAACCATCAAATTATTCTCAACCAAAAAAATGATAAAGGAGAAAAGCCATAGAAGTAGAGTTGGAAGCAATCAAGAAAAACAATACTTAGTATTTAACCAACCAACCAAGAGGCCAAAAACCATTGGCCTAAAATGGAACTTTAAACTCATGAATGATGCAACATGAAAGATTATCACATACAAAGCTAGGCTTGTCGCACATGGCTATGTAGAAGAACATGGGGTTGACTATGATAAAGTCTTCGCTCCCACTGACTCGAATTGAAACTGTTCAGTTAATCGTAGTCTTGGTTTCTCAAGAAGGCTGGCAAGTTCACAATTTAGATATGAAGACTTCTTTTTCAAATAGGGAATTACATGAAATAGTTTATGTTTCCTGACCAGAAGGGGAGTGAAAACAAGGTCTACCTTTTGAAGAAAATACTTTATGGGCTCAAACAAACACCTCGACATAGAACATGAAGCTAAAAAGATTTATAAATCAGCTAGGTTTCACATGATGCCCACAAAAAAGGTTGTTTACAATAAGTTTTAGATTGTTCACCTACTTTCTTGGTATTAAAGTATTATAGGATATGATAGGAATTATGATTAAACAAGAGGGGTATGCAAGGAAGATCTTGAAAGAGGCTGAAATATAAGAATGTAATGGCTCTAAGGTGCAATGGAACCCGTGATCAAGCTATGCAAACACAAAACCCGAGTTCGAGTAGACGCAACACGTTACAAAAGGCTTATTGGATGTCTAAGGTACTTGTTAAACTCTCGACAAGATTTAAGCTATGCATTAGCAATATCTAGTCATTATATGCAAAATCCCATGGATTCACACATTGTAGAAGGAAACAAACTTTACGATACTTAAGACGGACCTTGAGTTAACACAAACAAGGAGGATATATGGGGATGTTAGGATATAGTGATAGTAGCTATGAAGGAAACAAAGACAATCGGAAAGGAATAATATGAGTTGTGTTTTACTTTAATGGTGCACCGACCATATGGTGCACTCAAGACCAGCCCACTGTGGGATTATCGTCCTGTGAGTCCGACTTCATGGTTGCCACAAGTGTTGCATGGCAAGATGTGTGGCTTCGAGAACTTCTTGGGAACTAACGTGACTAAAGAAGAAGAAGGCAACCAAACAAGTTGATAGCTATCTTTCTTATGAAAAATCCTAAATTCCATGAATGATGTAAACATATCCATACGAGATATCTTATTCGAGATTGTGTCAATAAAGAACAAGTAGAAATCAAACATGTCAATGCGACGAGCAAAAGGAAGACGTCCTAACTAAAGCATAGCAACAAATTAAGTTTAACAATATGAGAGAACTACTCATAGTTTAAGACCTTCCAAATTTGGCTCGAATATTAGGGATTGAATGTTGGCGGTATAATTTCCATTGACCCAAGGTGCAAGTTGGTGACCTTGGGGTCTAAGTCAACAAATCGGTTAGGCTTAGATCAGAATCCAATTCAAATTATGATTAGGATATTTTAATTAATTGTTAACCAAGTAGGACCATCTCTATAAATACCAACTTATGGTATGGGGTATTTGTATCTAGGTTTTGAGAAATTTTTCTAGTGCAAATAAATATCAAAGAAAGATTCTATTCTTTGTAATTGTGTGTCTGTGTTCTACGTCATCCTTAGTCTATTTACCGGGGGATTTTTTTCTTTTACTCTTTTTAACGCTTGCTAGCTAGCTAGGTCTAAAGCTAAATATTATTATTTTGGTTCTCAGTGTAAAAAAAATTGAAAATCATTTTTAGTTGACATTTGGTATACCAAATCACATATGAAATGAAAAGAATTACCGTCAATTGGTTGAGTGTTGCAGCTTCATCTACAAGTGTTGGACATTCCTTTAAAACCATTGTCATAAGATAAAGTAAATTAGTAAAAATATTGAGCATAATATTGTTGCATAAAGATGAAAGAAAACAAAACAAAAGGATGATCCACTTACAGAATTTTCTGGTTTTGGAAGTTCCAAGGCCTTCTCAAGTTCTTCGACAATCTGATCGATACTCGGACGCTGCACACACTGTTGACTCAAGCAATTATAAGCTGCTTTTGAGAGGCTAGTCAAGGACTGTGTGTCTACTTGTTTTCTTAGATCAGCATCGATCATCTCATCCAGTTTTTCAGTAACACCGTAGCTTCTAATCATGGGTTTGCTTCCACAAAGGACATCATATAATAACACACCGAAAGCATAAACATCATACTTGGGTGTTATACTTTGGGTGTTTGTATACGCCGGATCTCTGTAGGCGGAAGACGTATCAAAATAGTGAGAGAAAATAAGTCGATGCTCCCAATTTCCAGGAAATTTTGTGGAAAGTCCAAAACCAAATACTTTGGCCTCCCAGTCATCATCAATCAAAATGTTAGAGATGCTGATGTCCCCATGTACCACATCATAGTGTATGTAATTTAATGCATGTCCAACGCCTAAACATATTTGCAGCCTTTGACACCACGTGAGTGTTTTATTATGTACATGTTCATAAAGACATCCATGACCCGAGTACTTGTAAATGATGATCTTCTCACCATTTTCATCACAAAAACCAACGACAGAGACTAGATTTTTATGCTTGAGACTAGATAGCATCGATATTTCTGTCCATAGCTCAATCTCTTCTTGCCCATGCATAACTTCTAACTTTCTTGCAACAATATCGATAGATTCACCGCGGCGCTTGAGTTGTCCTTTGTATAACTTTCCATGTCCACCATGTATAAGGATGCTTTTATCAGCAAAGTTGTTGGTAGCTGACAATATATCTTCAAGTGGGATTTGTAAATGAGCAAACTCATGTAGTGAAAAAGACATGATGTCTCCATTCGCCTAAGTAAGAGAAATTAAGGAGAATCGTAATCAAGAAATTGATGAAAAAAAACACATGTATATTAAGACTAGGACCAGCCGTAATCATCTTCCATTTTTGTTTATTTTCTTATTTTCTTTAAATAAGTATGAAGTAAATGAATGAGTCCATAACATCAAGTTCATAAAAATTTAAAGGATTATAGGGTCTAGATTATAAATCAACATGGTTCGATTGAAACCAAACAAACCATAAACTGACTATTGGATGTTTTATACATCATTCGACACATTTGGTTGGAGTTCTAAATCACTTTAGATGAATTAATAAGGTATACAACTTATGTGAGACACAAGTTGAATCCACTAATCTCACGTATGAAAGACACCCCACACTTAAAAGTTCATCTTGAATTATTTTTTCTATCTTATCAGTTTTAATCATATAAAATAAAATAAATACACGAAAAAAGATCTGTGTATAACTAAAGAAATAACTCAAGAACTAAGAAACTCCAACGATTTGGGGATGCATCAAATGAATACCACGTTTATAATTAAAAACCGTAAAAACCACCACTATACAATATATAATTTATTAATGATTTAATTTTTTATTGTTTAAAGTATATTTAAGTAAATTTCAACCTTATCTTTTAGATCTTTATATATTTTTTAATTTATACTCGAAGGAACGATGATAATTATGAAAAAATTAAATATATGTAACTTGTATGAGTTACATGTACGTAACTTTATATATACGTAACTCTTATTTGTACACTTGATAACATGTACTTACACATACATAACCTTTATATGTATGTAACTCTTAGTTGTACCCATTATAACAAGTAATTACATATATGTAACCACTTATTTTCATGGTTTTCATTTATAATATGGTTTTCAACGGATCCCTCCCCTATATATATATATATATATATATATATATATATATATATATATATATATAGGGGAGGGTTCAAATGAGAACCACCTTTTTTTGTGAGAACTCTAAGAACCAATTTCAACCACTCATTTTGTATCACATGCAAATCACATGATATTTCGCCATTTTTTTAAAACGTTCATAACTTTTTTTCACGACATCATTTTTTCAAAAAAAATTCACCATAATATTCAGTATTTTTTTATTTTCAACGCCTACCATATTGATATACTTTTCTAAAAAATCGTAAATCTGTTGTTTACATATGTGTAAATCTAGTTATACACATGTGTAGTACTGGATTTACACATGTGTAAATCCGCTTTCGTTAAAAAAACGAGATTTTTTTTATTTTTTATAAATTTTTTTATTTTTTTATGAAAGAGGGAAAGTAGGAGAACATTTTTGTGTTTTTATTTTTTTTATTTATATGTTATTTTTTGATTTATAAATTTTTTAAATATGTTTTTGTTAATTACAATTTTGCCATTGAGAACTAGTGGTTGAGATTGATTCATAGAGTTCTCACAAAAAAAGCTAGTTCTCATTTGATCGCTCCCCTATATAGGGGAAGGTTCAAATGAGAACTAGCTTTTTTTGTGACAACTCTAGGAACCAATCTCAACCACTAGTTCTTAATGGCAAAATTGTAATTAATAAAAACATATTTAAAAAATTTATAAATCAAAAAATAACATAAAAATAAAAAAAGTAAACACACAAAAATGTTCCCCTACGTTCCCTCTTTCATAAAAAAAAATAAAAAAAATTATAAAAAATAAAAAAAATTCCCTTTTTTAACGAAATTCATTTTACACATGTGTAATATCGGATTTACACATGTGTAAATCCAGCACTACACATGTGTATAACTAGATTTACACATATGTAAATAACGGATTGATGATTTTTTTTAGAAAATTATATCAATATGGTAGGCGTTGGAAAGATAAAAAAATACTGAATTTTATGGTGAAATTTTTTTGAAAAAAAAATATCGTGATAAAAAGTTATGAACGTTTTAAAAAAGGGTGAAAATGGCATGTGATTTGCATGTGCTAACAAATGAGTGGCTGAGATTGGTTCGTAGAGTTCTCACAAAAAAAGGTGGTTCTCATTTGAACCCTCCCCTATATAGGGGAGAGATCAAATGAGAACTCCCTTTTTTTGTGAGAACTCTAGGAACCAATGTGAACCACTAGTTTTCGATGGCAAAATTGTAATTAACAACAACATAATCAAAAAAATCATAAAATAAAAAATAATAAAAAAATAAAAAAAGTAAAAACACAGAAGTGTTTCTCTCGTTTCCCTCTACCATTAAAAAAATTAAAAAAAATAAAAAAAAATCTCGTTTTTTTTACGAACGTCATTTTACACATATGTAATTCTTGGAATTACACATGTGTAAAACAGAATTTACACATATGTAATGACTAATTTACACATGTGTAAATAACGGGTGGATGAATTTTTTTAAAAAAATATATCAATATGGTAGGCGTTGGAAAGATAAAAAAATAATGAAATTAATGGTGAAATTTTTATGAAAAAATAATGTCATGAAAAAAAGTTATGAACGTTTTAAAAAAAGGTGGAAGTGGCATGTGACTTGCATGTGACTACAATGTGTGGTTGATATTGGTTTCTAGAGTTCTCACTAAAAAGGGTGGTTCTCAAGATAACCCTACCCTATGTATATATATATATGTATATATATGTGTGTGTATATATATATATGTATATATATGTGTGTATATATATATATATGTATATATATGTGTGTATATATATATATATATATGTATATATATGTGTATATATATGTATATATATATATGTGTATATATATGTATATATATATATATATATATATATATATATATATATATATATATATATATATATATATATATATATATATATATATGTATAAGTCAGTTTTATTTATAACATGTATATATTATCTATCATTTTGAACGCATCATTGAATTCACAAAGATGATATGTGCATCTCAAGATGTGCCTCATCTATTGCTTGTCTAAAAATGTGTGTCATCTCCGCACGTCATAAAGAGATGACACTTACAAGTCGAATGGAAAAGCATGTTTGACATGAATGCCTTACTTGGTTCGTTTGTGGGTTGCTGAAGAGGAAGGGGAGCTGTTCGATTGCCGGTGGGTTTTTAGAGAAGAAAGAGTAGTTTGCGATCATCGGCAGAGCCTAGGAAAGGGAATATGAGAAACAAATTAGTGATGCATATATCTATTATTGTTTTTCTGGGAAAGAAAAGTGTTTTAACCAAGTAAAATAGTTGGCTCGTTCATATGAACCTACTTTTAAGTTAACAAACTTTATAATAACGAATTAAATTGATTCATTATAAAATATCGTTACACACAAGTCGATCAATAATAAAACTTTTCTCAAATCAACTTATTTCTTAATAGATGGTTGATAGTTATTATGTCTATTTACCACAATCAGTTCAAAGTAGTTGATATTAATATTTACCTTGGAGTGATTGGATGATGTATCTTTACCTTCATGGACATCTATAGAACGTTCCTGCAATATCAAACAAAATGGAAAATAATTTGATATCGTACATAAATATAAAAAGAATGTGTGGAAACAAAAGCAAATAAACAGTAAAACATCCCATAACCCACAAGCCACAACCCATTTGATCCAGTACCAAGCTGAATGAGTCCCACTTTAAATTGAAGGCTACAAAACAGATTAGATGGTCTTACATGATCTTGCTGAAATTCCAAGGCTCTCTCAAGTCTATCGACAATCTGTTCTATATCTGGCCGTTGTGTTCGTTTCTCCTTCAAGCAGTAATATGCCGTCTCCGAGAAGATTTTGTATGATCGATGTTGCATTTGTTTCCGTAGATCCGGATTGATCATATCATCTAGTTCCCCCTCTTCATAATGAGACTTTGCTAGTTGACTTAATAACTCATCCTTTGGGATATTCAAGTGCTCAAGACTTTTCATGGTAAACATTAGCGACCGCTCGTCAGAAACAAAGGCCCTCCTCCCACATAGGACCTCGAATAGTACCACGCCCAAGGAGAACACATCTGACTTGTGGGTCATACCTCCCGTCTTTTCATATGTTGGGTCAACATACCCATACGAGCCACTAACTTCAGTAAGTACAAGACGGTCCCTTCGAGCTGCTGGATTTCTAACCGAAAATTCAAAGCCAGATAACATGGGTCTCCATTTGTCATCAAGTAACACTTTGGAGCTTTTAATGTTCCGGTGTATAATGCTCAAATCGCGCCCTTCTTCATAATAGATGTAACTTAATGCTCGTGCAACACCAAGGCAGATCTCTAATCGTTGCACCCATGTGAGACTCGGGTCACTTAGATATTTCTCAAGACTAGAGTTGGCCTCGTACTTGTTTACGATGATCTTCTCTTCATCCTGATCACAGAATCCTATAAAAGATACGAGATTTTGATGTTGCAGACGGGAAAGCATTGAAACCTCAGTCAAAAACTCTTTGTTTCCTTGCCCATACTTAGAATGTAACCTCCTTGCAACAATATCAATTGTTTCTCCGGAACGCAAGAGTTTCCCCTTATAGATTCTTCCGAACCCTCCTTCTCTGATGAGCTTTTCATCAGAGAAGTTGTCGGTCGCGGAAAGTACATCATCAAGAGGGATTTGTAAGTGAGCAAAATCTTTGAGTAAAGCCATAGCGTTTGTGTTTAATTATCAGGTAACAAGGAGAGCTAAATGAGTGTTAATTTGGGATGCAAATCAATGAATTTGAAGGAAGCAAAGGGAGTATTCAAATAACACACAGATAACAAGAAGTGATGCGTCAATATATGTGCTTCATATATTATTATTACTATAGTGAACCTTTCTCCATTCTTTAATCCAAATTAAGTAGGTACACGATTGACGATTATAGTTGTTTAGGTGGGAAATTTTGCGCATCTCTCATCTTCTAAATTATTTTAAGAAATAGTTTTTAATTCTAATTCAAATATATAAAACAAATATTTTTAAATAGTTATATATTTCTCCTTTACCAATCTTATTTATGATTCAACAACTCCTTTGATATTTTAAGTAATTTAAAGAGTTAATTACATGATTAGTCCCCGTGGCATATCTATATTGCAGAATTGTCCCAACTTTTGATAAATTACATTGTTGGTCTCATTTGTTTGTCAACCTATAAGACGATTGGTACTTAACACTAACTTCTATTAAGTTTCTTGGTTAAGTGAGTGTAAAAAACTTTTTTTTTACCCTTGACTAGTACAAAATTGAAACACACACATATATACACACACAAAAGATATCAACGGCCACCGTCTCACCTCCACCGGCTGTACTTTGTTGTCAACGCAACCCCGATGCGGCCACCACGCCCACCGTTTTCGGTTGGCACACCACCACAACAGTCGCAACCCTAAACACCATCTTCTTCCCACCATCATCCTTGTACACATATATACACACAGAAAAAGATATCATCATCAGCATCACCAATGACGCCTCTTTACTTGAGGGGGTTGCTTGCAATCGAATTAAAAAATTGAAATTTGAAATCACCAAATCAAACAGGGTTAATTTGGTCACTTCAATAAAATTAACTCTGAAAACTAACAGTCATCCACTCTAGGGACTAATTATGTTACGGTATGACAAATAGTTAGGACCAACAATGTAATTTCTCAAAAGTTGGGACTACTACTGCAACATGAGTATACCACAGGGACCAATCGTGTAATTGACTCTAATTTTAAAAAGGACCACCTCTGTGGATAATATTATTAAACTTATTAGAAAAATACTATTAATTATTCACTTCTTAAAAGCATAGTTTATGTATAAGAGTTTAGATTGGATCTCGATGATCAAATATGGGTTTAATTTTTTAGCGACAAATTTGAACTGTTTTTCTCAAAAATAAAAAATGGTTGAGATCAAATATGATTTACTCCATGATATTATGTCGGCTTCTTCACAGGTATGAACACGTTGGCAGTTTTCATATTTGTATTTGTTTTTGTCGTCTTCTTCACGGGTATAAACCCATTGGCAATTTTCACATGTGAATTTATTTTTACTTTACAACATTTCGTCCTCATCGATCTATAATCCCATGAAAACGAAGGCAAGAAAAAATTAGCTAAAAACTAACGAAAGCAAATCAAATCATAAAAATGGAACCTTGTTGCAAATCAAAGAACACTCAGAAAATCGAGATTGAAATCAAACGTGAATGCATCCTTATAGAATGAACCGAATATCGAACGACAACAATAATGGTAAGTATAGAGGTTGAGAGGCTACTATTGTAATAGTTGCTTTAAGTTATTCTTAAAGGTTGTTAAGCTAGTTGTTAATCAGCTAATTGTTAAGAAAGTCGTCTTCTTCATAATCAGTTCTTGTACGTAGTTCTCTCTTAATTGATCCCATTTTTCTTGAGCTTGTTTCTATAGTTCAATTGTGTTCTTCATTGTTGTTTGAATATTATTTCGCACTTCTAATACAATTGTTGGTATCAGAACCACTTTTCGCCTCGAAGTCGAAAAAGGCGTTTGATTGATCAAAATTAGGGTTGAAGATGGTGTTGACAAAGTAAAAGAATGAGAAATTCGATGGGAAGAACAACTTCGGATTATGAAGAGTCAAGATGCGAGCACTTCTTGTTCATCAAGGCATGGTAGATGCGCTAAATAGTGAACATCGGTTACCTGCTTGATTGACTGAAAAAGAGAAGACAGATAATCTTGAGAAAGCACATAGTGCGATAAAAAATAGAGCCTCGGTGATCAAGTATTAAAGAAAGTGTCAAAACATACCTCGACACCTAGTCTATGGTTAAAATTGGAAATTCTATTGATCATGCCGAAGACCCGATCAAATAAAATGAGACTTAAATGTCCTAATTACCGTAGATAGTTAGGATAAGTAGGGTTGTCGAAACATATGAAATTACTAGTCATTGTAAAACGTGACTTGATTCGTTAAACTACATTAGCTAAACTATATTGTATAGGTCAAACTTAGAGACTCAGAAAATTAAACATCAAGATTAAGCAAAAACATCTATCACCTTGAGAAAACTATGAAGAAGCAAAAACATCCAGGATGCGAGAACTTAGAGCTTGGGGCGTAAACTTTTGTACATTTACATATAGTTTGCAATAAAGCATTGCTTGTAACACTTGTTAGTTTTTATTTTTTTGTAATGTTTTATGCAATCAATATTCAATAGAGAAAGCAACTTGTTTACCTTATTGTGCCTTTGATTTTGACTTGTTATATTGTGCTTACCATAACAATCATCATTCATTTCATGTTTGATGGATTAAAATCGATCATATTGTCAGTTCTTCTAAGGAGAATCTTGGATTTTTACGATTGGTTTTAGAACTTGGTGCTCTTGCTAAATTTGGTGACACTTTTGAGCTTCATTTAAAGGTTTTTGTGCTTGCATTGAAGATTTGATGGAATTTTACAGAGAATTGGTTGGATTTGAGTTGAGTTTTGAGGAGAAATTGTATCGTTTTGTGAAAGTGAATTTCCATACCTAAAATTGGACATACTGACTTGATATAGAGACAAATAGGTTTATTGCACTTATGTAACATTAACTAGACTCTAAATTGGATTCTGGACAATTTAGTTGGTTATATCAGTTGATTTTCATCAAATTGGTGAAATTATTGCATGCAAAAACTCTGTCAACATGATGAACTACTGCGATAACTTGGAGTTTTCGCATGAAGTCTTGTAGTTTTTGCATCTAACGGTTATTGGTGAAGTTTTCTCATTAGGTGGTTATTTCTTTAAAGTTCTCGCTTCAAATTTGTGAAAACTTGAGTGATTAGTGTTGAAAGTTTTCGCTTTACTTGTGGGATTTGCGAAAACTTCCTGAATTATGAAAAATTTTCATAGTTAATTCAGTTTCTAAAATGACAACCAATATCAACATGAAGAACATCGGTGCCTTGTTGAATTTGGATACCGACACTAAATCGTCCCTATGGTGGTCAATAAAATTTGGACCCTATGTGCCCAAGTATAAAAATGTTAAATGGGAGATGATAAACAAATGCCTGAACATCTTTAAGATAAAAAAATATGAAAATTTTGAACTTGATGACAAAGCATCTGCAACTATCATAATGAATTTATCTACTGAGATTTCTCACAATTACAAAGAATATAGGAGAGTTAAAGTTCTGTGGGATGCTATAGAAACTCAATTTTTGGGGAACAAGGATATGCATGAAAGTAAAAAAGGATATGTTGGATCAAAACTTCAACATGTTTAATCATGTCATTGGAGAAACTCTTGAAGCTCAAATTGTTAGATATATGAAGTTGGTAACAAAAATGAGAAGTGCTAGAATAACTTCGAAAAATTTGTAGTGAGCAAGAAGCTGTTAAATTTGTTTACTTATAATTAGAACAACTATACATCTATTAAAAGAACTTAATATTTGTTTACCCTTTCTCTAAGTGATTTGATTTCTACAATCAAATCTTATGAGATGGATGACAAGCAACGGCTTACAAATCATCTGAAATACGTAGGTCCAATAGGAACTAAATTGTATGCTAAGATGGCAAGCAACCTAAATTACTACGTGAGTTATACATAGATGTGTGAGTAGCAATAGTCATGTGTTCCTATCATGGAAGAAATCCAAGAACCTTAAGTTTATGGTTTTCATCATTTACTCAAGCACAATATTTTCCGGCTCAATCGCAATAGAATGTACATCAAGGATATGTTGCCAAACAAAGTTCTACTCTTCTTAAGCAAACAGTTCAAATTGTTGAAGAACATTTAGCTTTGTTCCCTACATTCATGTCCAGTTATAAAACATTTATGGTAGGAAGAGTGCACCTAACAGTCTGATTGATGATCTTCAACAAGTAATGTAGAGGAGAACGACATCAAGTATAAGATGCCATGGTGGTTCATAAGGCTAAGAATTTTATGTGGAAAAACAGGAAGAATAACTTTCAGCCTCAACAAAAATAGCAAGATCAGTTTTCACAAGTCCTCTTTTCGTTGGTACAACTATGACAAACCAGGACATTATGCTCGAGAATACCAGAGCCAAGGACTAATCAAACTAATGGAAAGAAGAAGTTGGTTATTATTGAAGTTGAATCATCAGCTGATAAGGGAAGCTCCTCAAACAACAACAAAGCACATATGTATCAAACAACCACCGATCATGATTGGTTAGATCAGATGGAATTACTAGAAACGAAGGTAAGCACTACTTTGTTCACTGAGATTAAGTAAGAGAAGGTTATGGAAGCATGTGACACTAGAGATTTATTTGCTAAGTTTATGTCATGAGATTTATTTAATGGATTGTTTGATCCTACTTCAAAGGGGAAGTTATTTAAGATGCAGTAGTTCAAATTGAATATGTTGTATAAAGGTTGGTTGATAGAGGTGAAGAAGATATAGAAGTTAGTTTGGAGGTGATTGTTGAAGACATCTTCGAAAAGATTGAAGAAGTTAAAGTTTTTGAATTATATCAAAGCGAAGCTATGAATGAAATAGTTGCTTTTAAGCATCCTTTAATATGGATTAATGAAGAACATATTGTTGAAGAGCAAGTTTTCAAATCATTATGGTGAATGTAATCCCATACATCTCTCAATCTTCAACAACTCAAGCAAAGGTATATGAGGATCTTTTTTCTTCAAACTGTGTTAAGAAGGTTCAATAGTATAAGCTCACAATTAAAATCTAACTTTATGAATTGAAAAACTTCAATAATTAAACATAAAATATAAACCAGATGACAGATTTTTTAAGAATAAAATTGAAGGATTTAATAAAACAATTTATCAATTCCAATTAAAATTATATGATAACAAATATGCTAAAACCGATTTAATTGAATAGAATGATAAGCTTGCATTTGAAATTTAAAAAACTTAAAAGTGAATTAGCTTCAACTTAACTTAGTGTTGAGAAGTTTGAACTTTCATCAATGGTGGTTGAAGGTATCATAAGATCACAAATGACTCAAAAGACTAACAATACTAAAAGAAGTGTTGGTTTTGCTGATATTGCTTCCGATCAATCATGATTATACATGTATGCCTTCATCAGATGTAAAAGATGATAAAGACATGGTCTACAGTTTGGGTTTTAAACCAATAAGTAACCTTAAACCATCGGTCAATATGTCTTTGACTGTTGACTCCAAAATTTATTTGAAGTTATAATTAATAATATTAATCTTTGTGTAGAATCTTTGAAGTTTAATGGGTTGGTTGAAGATTAAAAAAGTGGTAATGAGAGTGTTATTGATGATAATAAAATAAGAAATATAGTGGACACGGTTCCTATATGTAAAACACCTCATACTTTAAAAGAAAAAGCCATTGTTTATGATTTCAAACCACATTGTTCAAAATCATTATCAAAGTCTAAGAAATTAAAGGTTAAAATTCTGCATTATGAAAATATATCTAAGAACAAAATAATAAGTTTAAGTAATCAGACTTGAAAAGGGATTTCAAGAATTTCTTTTGTGTCTAAAAGCGATCTTAAAAAGGAAGTGAATATCTTTAAACATTTGAATACTTGGTTAATTAAGGATAAACTTTCTCATAATGCTAATTCTGTGAAACAAAGTGTGTTTAGCACAAGTTTTTCAAATAATGGTCCAAATCTATCAAAAGTATTGAAAAAAATCAAATGAGCAAAAAATCATGCCACGAAGGCAACATATTAGACTTTGAAAGCAAAAGATCAAGCCTCAAAGGCAAAAGATCAATTCAGGAAAAACAAATGTCAGAATGAGTGCAAATCTGTTGTTAAAGAATTCAGTGGCAAAAAATATACTAAGACTAAATTTTATGACATCTTTGATTTTCATAAATAGTGTGAGCAAAACATGAGAATGAATTAGTGAGAATGAAAAATAATATTGAAGTCTTTCTCTCATTCACACAAAATGAAGAGAACAACTAATGTGAGACATTATCAATTAGGTAAGAATTTGTTTCCACCAAAAAGATGTTGCTTCACTTGCGGAAAGCCAAATAACATTACCATATAATGTATTCATCGCTTCAACTCACCAAGTCGACAACAAAATCAGAAGTAAAGAATGAACCAAAGAAAATAACTTTCATCACAACCAAATGTTATATAACATAAAGTTGTGAATAAGCACAATGATATTTCAAATGTTTCACATAAAGAAGCATTTAGAAGGCCAAATTTGTTTAATATTATATTAATTTTTAAATAAATCAAAAGTTAAACATAAGAAAACAGATAAACCGCAAGTTGTTGACAATATGAAGAAAGTTGACAACGAAAAGACTAAACCAAAATTGATAAATTCAAAAAAACTAAATGAGAAAGTGAAACGTTTCACAAAGCCTTAAAAAGAGGTTACAACTTTACCAATTTCTCAAAGTGGGAAAACGGTATTGATGACACACGTGACATTATTTTGACTAATGTAACATATATGGATGAGAACAGTTTTCCCAAGTCTATGTTAGCTTGGGTCCCTAAAATTGATTGATTAATTTATATGGGCGGGGACAACCAAGGAGGACTATCGATAGCTTATGCCATGTTGATAGTGGTTGTTCTAGGCAAATGTTGGAAATACATCATTATTGGACAATGTTCAATAATACAATGGTGGCTTGATGTTTGTTGGGGATAAAAGAGGAAATATTACAAGAAAAATCATAGTGATAAATGTAGTGTTAAGGCTTGAAGACATTAGCGATATGGAGGAGTTGAATCATAATCTACTAAGTGTTTCACATATTAATGATAAAGACTACTCGACTCATTTTACAGCTAAACAATGTTTGATTGATAAACCAGGATGTATAATACCCGATGAATGGATTATGATGAGGACTATGAGCGATAATGATAAATATCTTTAAGATAAAAATTGTCCGTCTACTTTGATTACAACTTCTTGCTTGTTATTAAAGGCATCGGAGAGTGATTCCATGTTATGGTATTGTCATTTAGGACACGTAAACCTCAAAACAATAAACAAACTTGTTAGAGGGAATCACGTTGTTAGCTTACCTCTGACAAAATTTCATTTTGTTGAGCATTGTCTGTCATGTTCTAAGGGTAAGTAGCACAAGCTTTCTCACAAACCCATTGCGTATAACTTAGTCGACTTAGTCATATAACTCTCTCATATGAATCTGTATGGTCCTGTGAATGTGTTTAGTTTATGTCGTCATTCATATTGCTTAGTTGTTACTAATGAATTTTCTAGATTCACATGGGTTTTATTTATAGCATATACATACAAAACTTTTCATTTGCTCATCAAGTTTATGACTCTTGAGGAAAATCAACCTGATCTCAAGATAAAGTGCATCTAAAATGCTAATGGAACAAAATTTTACAACAAAGTGTTGAATAACTTTTGTGATTCAAAAGGGACCACGAGACCCTACAGTGCTATTGGGACTCTACTTCAAATGTAGCAGAAAGGTGCAATAAAACATTGATTGAGGTCGAACATTGCTATCTACTACCAAAGTAAAATACTTTAAAGCCTTTGGATGTTGTTACACATTGATACATACAACTGACACCAAATCCAAATTTGATGAAAAGGAAAATGATTCTAATTTTATAGGCTATTCAACTAATAAAGCAACATATTAGGTTTATAATAAAAGAATAAAGTAATATATTAAGTGATTTAGTATTAATTGACATGAACCTAACAAAATAGATGCAAGGTCAGCTACTGCTTGGGTGTAAAATATAAATTTTTGTTTAGCAAATTTAATCATCTCCTAGTGTCAGTGCAGGTACTAAGTGAAGATTTTATAATATCGTCTACAAGATAGATGAGAATATTCTTTCATCTTCTACTTTAGATTCCAATCAAAATCTTTCTTCAAGTATTTCTATTTTTGTTTCTGATTAAGAAGCTACATCTAAACCTAAATTTTCTTTGTACAAGCAACAACTCAAGATCATGATTTTGATTTTGATTAAGATAATATGGTTACAGTTTTTAAAACATCTGAATCTTCTACATTAGATTTTCTTATTGAGATAACACAAGTTTTATTTAGAGAGTCTAAATCTGATACTAGATCACCTTAAGCACCTATTTCAGATGAACAAGTAGAGAAAAGCATAGTGTTCAACTAGAAAATAAGGATGGTGTTCTAGAAAATGTTAGGCATATATCCAACCTTAAAGAAGTTATTTCAGCAAATATTGTTCCTTTACATATTATTCACAAGAATCATCAAACTGAGGAAATCATTGGTCTGTTATCCGAATGTGTATGCACTAGAAGTCAGTAAGGGGTAATTAATACATGCTTAAATGTTTTCTTATTTCTCAGAGTGTCCCAAAGAATGTCAAAATGGCATTAAAAGAAAACAAATAGATTGAGCCAATGCAGGTTGAGTGGGTGCAGTTTAAGAAGCTGAGTGTATGGTATTTTGTTAAGCTATCAAAAGAAAAGCTTTCAATTGGAACAAAGTGGATTTTCCACAACAAGATGGATAAAAAGGATGTGCTTGTTTGAAACAAAGATTGTTAGGTAGTGCAAGGATTTTATTAGTTGGAAGGAGTCTATGCTCTTGTAGCAAGACTTGAGGCTATCCACATCATTGTTTGTAAGGATTGTTATAAGTCTAATGCAGCCAAACATCCAAAGTCTCTCTGCATGCATGCACTGAAGTACAGAAGTAGAAATGCTTCGGAAGTTTACACAATGCACTAGAAAATATTCTAAGTGTAAAAACTTCCGAAGCCAAGACCAACATCTTCCGAAGCCAAAAATGAAGTCTTCCGAAGCTTTAAAGACAAAGTTTTCCGAAGCCAAAGAGTGAAGACAGATTTCTTCTGAAGACTTTTAAATACATGCTTTTATCTGATGTATTTTACCATAAAGCTGGACCACCTTTCCGCTACAACTCGGTTCAGTCACCAACTTATATGAGTTGGTGAAAAGGTTCATGCTTTTGGTAACTGTACATTGAGGTCTTGAGTCTAAGCTTTCTACTTTATATACTTTTATCCTTTTTTTAATATATTAGGATGTGAGCTATGGCATGTCATAGTCGCTAGTCAAAAGGCAATCTGCCTTTTGACTCTACATTTGATTTTGTAGTTGTCTAGTCTTATGCATCCAGCTGGCCTTCAAAGTATGGCCGGCTGTAGGATGTAGTATTAAGTATCTCAAGTACTTGTAACTTTCTTTCTATTCTTTGTAATACTTGTAAAAAAACTTGAGAGCAATATACAACATTCTTGAAAACCATACACTTGTGTTGTTTGCAATCTTGTTCTGTCTCATACTTTACTTGTGTTCTTAGTATCTTACATATAAGTTACCAGTTCTCTATTTGATCTATAAAGTGTTCTAAAGAACTCTCCTCATTGTGTTGTTGTGTTGTAAGTGACCACCCTTAAACGATCCTGCATTTGGTATCCGAGCATTCCAGGCTCTTGATTATAAGATCTCACCATCTTAAGATCCCTTAAACACATAAAATACTTAACAACTCAAATGGCAGCTATTACTAAAGCTGATATAAAAACTGGAACTATGACAAAGTCTCCACTGATCACTTTTGAAGACTTTGATACTTGGTGTCAAAGAATAGAAGGCTTTATAAAGTCTCAAGACTCCAGGATATGGGACTCTGTTGTTCAAGGACCTTACATATCAAGCACCTCTTCAGCTGCTGGAGGTGGTATGATTCCAATGGCTGTGGCTGACTATTCTGATGAAGACAGGAAAAGAATAGAGATTGATCAGAAAGCCATGACAACCCTTCAAACTGCTCTTCCAAACTCCATCTACAGAGGCTTCAAGAAGTGCATAACTATCAAGAAACTATGGGAAGCACTGAAGCTCATGTATGAGGGGTCCAATGAAGCTAAGAAGAACAAGAAGGACCTCGTGAAGAAGTAGTTTGAAAACTTCACCTTTAAAGCAGATAAAACCATGACTTAACAATACTTCAGGTATGTTGAAATTGTGGATACTCTAATGGATGTTGGAGTAACTCTTGAGAATAGGGACATTGTGAGGAAGTTCATGTCCTCTCTTCCTAGACAATGAACACATTATTGTGTTGTTATCAAGCGGACTGAGAACCTTAAGACTCTTACTCTCACAGAGTTGTATGGTATTCTCAATGGATAGCAGATGGAGATGAACATGCAAAACTCATCTGGTAACTCCAGCAATCAACTGAGTTCAGCCCTCCATGTGGTTGAAAGGGAAAGCATTGAACCATAACATCATCTTATATGCCACCCTGAAAACTCACAAAAGGGTCCTTTCATCACCTTCCCAGAGACTCCAATAGAAAGCTACACTCAAGGAAGTCCATTCCAAGAGACAATTCTTCTCATGCTTTTGTCTCTGCTGATAAGAGCACATGCAACTTTCTCTTCACCTTTGAAGACCTGGACTGTATCCATCTAGATGATATGAAGTATATGGAGATAGTTCAGCAGATGGCTCTTCTCACTCACAGAGCCAAGAAGTTTTACAAGAGAATAGGGAGGAAGTTTCCAAGCAATGCAGCCAATGAAAAGTTTGGGCTGGATAAAAGCAAAATAAAGTGTTACAACTGTAACCAGATGGGACACTTTGCAAGGGAGTGTAAGGCACCAAGGACCAATGGTGGCCAAACACAAGCCAGACCAAACTACACCGATAGAGCTCTCAAAATGAGAGGCCAAAGCAGCAAGCTGCAGTTGCTGTTGAAGAAGGAGGCTTTGACTGGAGCTTTCAGGTGGTAGATACATCTCCAAACCAAGCACTCATGGCAGACCACGATGAAGCCAAGGTATTGGAACATCTTTGTACTCCTGAATGCATTGCTAAAGTAATTAGATACAGGTCCTATAACTTAGAGATGAGATCTAATCTTGAGTTCTTAAATATCTTAAAAGCTGATTTTAAAAGAGCTAAAAATAATTATAAACTGAAAATAGAGGACTTAGAGAAAACCATTTCAACTCTTAAACATGTGCACACCAACTACAGGACTCATATCAAAAACCTCATAACTAAGTTGACTGAATGCCAGGCTGAGCTTGTGATTAGTAAAGCTAGGGCAGAAAAATATGTTCTTGAAGAAGAGACCTTCAAGAACATAATATCCTCATCCTTTCATACAAAAGTTTGTTATCAAAATAAGAAGGGACTGGGATCTAGTGAGATAGCTCCTCCACACACAATCTTTTCAGTAAGATCTCCTAGGTGTGAAACTTGTTAAGAAGAGTTTCCCCTCATAGACCCCTTGACTGAAGAGGATGAAGAGGAGATCGTGAAGAATGGCTTTGAGAAGAGTGAAGAAGAGCATTCTAAGAATGGTTACCATCCCTATGAGGAGAGTAAATCTGTTGGGATGACCAAGTCCAAAAGAAAGAACTTGATTAGAAAGGCCAAGAGAAAGTCCAAGAAGGCTCAAGAGATCAAGGCCACCTTCAACTCCGCACAGAAACAAGTCTTCATCTTTGCAAGATTTGAGGTGGTTAAGGCTGAAGTCACAAACTTGAACTCCAATAACAAGAGTTCTAGTTCTTGTCCAAATCATCCTATCATCAAGAAGAAGGCTGATCAGTTATGCACCACTGCTGTACAATCTGAACCATCCAACTCCAAAGGTAGTTCTATCCTCACAAGAATTTCCACAACATCTACAAAGATGAAGATGGAGAAGGAAAGTGATCAAGTTCAGCCTTGTTCACAAAAGAAGACTCCTAGAAGGAAGAAAATGGATTGTGTCATGTGTGGGAGTACTTCTCATCTTGCTAAAGATTGTGTTTACAATCCAAAGAGTACTCTCCACATGACCAAGAAGAAACTTCTAAGAGTTTGGAGAAAAAGAAGCAAGCTTTGGAAGGAAAATCTTTTTCCTTCGGAAGCTCCAAATGAAGAAGAAGACAAGTGGAAACTTTCCTTCAGAAGAAAATTTGGTCTCGGAAGAAAGGAATACTTCTGAAGCACTGAAGTTTGCTGCAGTGATAGCAAGGTCTTCTGAAGGTCTAGTCATCAAAACTTCTGAAGTTAACAAAACTTCCGAAGTGTTGAAGGTCAAGTCTAAGCTTCCAAAGGTGGTGTGGAAGACAAAGAACGACCAAGTGGCTGAAAGTTCTTCATCAACATCAGTAAATGATCCTCAAATTATGACTATAGGAACAATTACTGTTACATTGTCTTCAACTTCTTTTGATGAGCCCAAGACCAATGAGGCTTGGGTTTCCAAATGCAACTAATCATCTCTTTTGTGCAGGAACAGCTCAAGACAAACAGAAATGTATGGATTATTGACAATGGTTGTTCCAGGCACATCACAAGCAATAGGTCACTACTCCAAAAGTTTGAAAGAATTAACGGAGGACCAATTGCTTTTAGAGAAGATGCAAGAGGTTACATTACAAGAAGGGGCAGGGTAACAAATGGTAAGCTAAGCATTAAGAAGGTAAACTTTGTCAAGGAGCTTGGGTATAATCTTTTGAGTGTATCCTAATTTTGTGATCAGAGTCATAACATGCTCTTTAATGAGCATAAGTGCATTGTTCTCAGGCGCGGGGTGGTCATTCCTCATGAGCATATTCTGCTCAGAGCCCCCAGGAAAGGGAACATGTACAAGATGGATTTGCAAGAAACATCTCCCTCAGAAGAAGTTTCATGCTTTCTATCTAAAGCAAATAGTGATGAGTCTTTCCTCTAACATAAAAGAATGTGCCATGTAACTTAAAAACCTAAATAAATTAATTAAGAATGATTTGGTAACTGGAATGCCAAAGAAAGAGTTTACAAGTGATGACAACTGTGTTGCATGCCTGAAAGAGAAGCAACACAAGGTATCACACAAGCCAAAGGAAAGAAACTCCATCACTACTCCCCTACACTTATTACATATGGATCTCTTTGGCCCCACCAGTGTAATGAGTCTAGGAAGGACCTCTTATTGTTTGGTGATCACAGATGACTTTGCAAGATTCACTTGGGTCTTCTTTCTTAGAACTAAGGATGAGAACCCTGAGATTCTGAAGAATTTCATCTTAAAGATTGAAAATCAATGTGATCACAAGGTCAAAATCATAAGATGTGATCAAGGAACTAAATTTAAAAACCTAACCCTTGATACAAAATGTGATGAAAAAGGTATTACAAGACATTATAGTGCTCCCAGGACTCCTCAGCAAAATGGTGTTGCTGAGAGGAGAAACAGAACACTAATTGAAGCTGCAAGAACTATGTTGTCTGACTCTAAACTGCCCATCACCTTGTGGGAAGAGGCAGTGAACACTACTTGCTATGTGCAAAATAGAGTTTTAGTAGTTAAGACACATGGTAAGACTCCTTATAAACTTTGGCACAAGAGGAAACCTTTCATTGGTTTTCTCAGGTCATTGGATGTCCTTGCACTATCTTGAATACCAAAGATCAAATTGCCAAGTTTGCTGAGAAATCAAATGATGGACATTTTATTGGATACTTTTCTCAAGCTAAGGCTTATAGAGTATACAATCTTAGAACTAGAGTAGTTGAGGAGTCAGCCAATGTGACTTTCAATGAGCACACTCCCAATGTGAAAGGTTCTGGTCCTGATTGGCTATTTCATCTTGATTTAGTTACCAACTGTTTTAACAAATCTTGTGAGCATGTTTCAGGATCCCAAATATACTACCTATAGGTGATCCTGACCCAAGATTTGAGCTAAAAAGACCTTCAAGCTACACAACTGCAGCTCCAGTGGTAACTAACCCTGCAAATAAAGTTTCTACCAGCACATCAATGACAAATCCTGCTGATACTTCTGGGGTGCCTTCAAATTCGAGCTTAGAGGCACAAAATTCAGATGAAGGAGCTTCAAATGTAGGAGAAAATGGTGGTGGTGAAAGTGATCAAGAATCTCTTGATGCTGACAACCACTCCATTGAAGACAACATCAATGATGTCACACACTCATTGGATCAAGTCAATCTTGATAAGTGTGCTGACAACCACTCCATTGAAGACAACATCAATGATGTCACACACTCCATTGAAGACAACATCAATGGTAATATTCTTAAATTGGGATAGATGAAGCCCGACATCTTTAAAATCATGAAGAAGCCAACTGTAGGCTTATCTGGGGTAGAAACAACCCTTGTCCCTAAAATATTAGAGCTCATTGCTCAAGGTGACAACCTAGCAACACAAGCTAGTGTTGAACCCACACCTTCTACCTCTCAACCACCAAAAGGCCTCAAATCACTCTCACCTACCAAAGAAAGTCCAAACGTACCCATGCTCAAGCTATTAAGCTTATGCAGGCCCCCATACAGTCAACCATATAGGAGGAAGTGGATACTAGAGCTCCCACTTCTCCTGAGGAGCAAACCACTCCCATTTATTCAAGGATCAGTGCGGAGGTTCCTCATGCTTATCCTGATGAGCTCACTAGCCTAACTGCCTTAAGCCTTCACTATGAGTCTCAACACTCAAGTGAACAACCTTCAGGGGACAGTTACCATCCCTAGCCTTTAGACTTAATCCAACCCATTCCTAACCTTGAATTCTATACTGATGAAGACATAAGTTTCAGTGAGTACCATGAGTCTCTCTACTCTTCCCCTACTTAAAGAGAGATGAGTGCTCCTGAGTCTCCTATGTTTATTTCACATCAATCACCCATTACTGAGGTGGACCTCTCTGAACCTGTTCAGAAGATCCATATGAAAGAGGCTCTCACTTTTGCAAGTGATTACATCATTAGGACCTCAACCATGGCAACTCAGCCCATTGACACTTCAACTAAGGCTGTCAATGAGCAGAGGAAATCCAGTAGCCAAGAACATGAAGGTGCAAAAACTAAGGCTGTCAATGAGCAGAGGACTTTGGTCCAATTCTCTCATCCCCTAGTGATTCTTCTAATGAAAATGAGGGGAATTAGAGAGTAAAGGTGCAAAAACTGTCCAAAACATGCACCTACCTAGTCTCTAAGGTTAGTCACCTTGAATCTCAAGTGACTAGCCTGCAAAACAGGGTAAATGATCAGCAACTTGAGATATCTTATTTCAGGGAAAAACTAGCTGGGAGACCTTTAAGGAAAGCTCAACCAGGAACATAAGAACCTATGGATGTGATTGATCTAACTCCTAGCTCACCTATGCAAGAGGGTGATGCTACTAAAAAGGGGGAGAAAGTCATTACAATCACAGAACCTGGGAGTTCTTTAGGGAGTATGGACATTGAGGACTCACCATCCTCACTTGCAATTTTGCATACTCAGCAACTTCCTTAAATTCACTTTGATGTGGACTCTCTAGACTCTCTCATTTAGAGTCTCTTTGAGGAAGGCATTCCAAGGGCTATGTCATCCCCACCCCAAGGAACTTCAAACTACATCATTGGGTGGAGGTATGATGCTGACAAAAGAGCCCTCATTCTTGAAAGATTTCAAAGGCAGCAAGAGGTATTCAACTTTCAGACCTTGAACTACTATGAACGTCTTGACCTGATCAACATGCCACTTATCAACCCAAGCCAATCTAGATAAACTGGTAGGGTGGCACAAAGGATTCAAGGCAGAATTACTGAAGAGTTCAACCTAAGAAGGAGACAAAGGCAATTAGGTAATGTCATTGGTCAACTGGATGTTGAGGCAGACCCTAAGATTAGCTTCAAAGGGAAAACCTTGACTGAAAGCCCAGTGATAGAGCCTGAGAGATATCACACCAACAACTACTTCAGCAATTCATTCCCTCAGTGAAACACCTGCTCGTGAAGGTGTATCACAACCTCTCTCTGGCTAGAGATTGGATGCTACACCAAGCAATGAAGGTCAAAGCTCCTCCACCTTGTGTCACAAAGGTCTGTGGGTGACAAAAAAAGAATTTTAACTCATGAGTAGATTGAGGTGGTTGAGAGAGAGAGGAAGAGGAAACTAAGGGGAGATAGTTCCACTGGGTCTTCAGGCTTCATGCAAGTTGCAATCAGGGCTGCCCCCATACCAAACACTTAAGATGATGAGTTAAGGGCAGTCAGGATCACTTACCTGTAGACCAGGAACTATGACATTGATGAAATTATATCTCTCCCCTTAGAGGAACTTAATGATCTGGAAGACATCGAAATGGCTAAGGAGAGGAAGGAAGCAGAGGATGCAAGGTTGCTCCTCCAAATCAAAGAAGAAAAGAGACAGAAAAGACTGTACAAGCATGTTCTTACTCTCTTCCCAGTTTAAGAAAGCCCTGTGCAAGAGACTGTGGAACCTCCATAAGAACCTTAGGTAGACAAAGAAACGGATAGGCAAAATATGATCAACTACCTGAGTGCCACAGGTCTCTACCAGGCATCTGCACTTCTTCCCTTGTCCTTTGAGTACATTGAGTTTGAGCATCTCAAACAGATTGAACTTCAAGTTCTCAAAGAACAAAAAGCAACAAAGAGAAAGATGAGGGAAGAGGTTGCAAAGTAAAGAGCCATCATCCAAAAGGTATGAAGAAGTCTGCTGACAGACAAAGGATGATCAGCTTCTTGAAGCTGTATGGATTCTCCAGAAGGAGACCTGGCCCTATGTCTCTATCCATAATGGATGAGCATATTAGGGTAATCAAGCAGAAGATCAAAAGGGGAGAGCTCATTGACTTACACTCCCCTCCAAGTCAAGCTCCTCCTGAAGTGGAGGTTAAGGTTGAACAACCTAAGACAACATAACCTAGACCTCCTGCTGAGTCTCAACAAGCTTCATCTTTTGATCCACAGCAGGGTCAAACTCCCTCTCCTGCTGAACCTGTGAGGGAGGAACACCCAACTGAGCAAGACAAAACTAATCAACAAGGTGCTGCAGGCCAGTCTTCTCAGTTAAAGTCTTCAAAGAGGAGGAAGAGGATGACTTCTAAACCAAAGTCAAAGAAGAAGAAGAATTCTGAATCATCCACCTCCAAGCCTCAGGATGAATCAGATCACTCTGAGGACGTGCATGAAGAGGCAGCCATATCAACTCTAATTCAAGTGGCTCATCTTGCATCTGAGAGACCCATCTTATCCTGGACCTTCACAACTAATCCAAACAAATGGCATGGGATCAGAGATCAAGGTGGTGAAGATGTCTACACATGGCAAGACTTATTCAACCTACCTCTGCATGATCTCTTTGAGATGAGAAGATAGTATGAGAGTCTGAGTGATCCCGACCATCTAATAAAGAAGGGCATGGTCATCATCATGACAAGGACTATCAACATATAAAGATCTTAAAATGTTTTGGTAGCATCAGCCTAGGGGGAGTTTGTGAGGATTCCTATAAGACTGATGTAGCAAAAACATCCAAAGTCTCTCTGCATGCATGCATTGAAGTACAACAGTAGAAATGCTTTGAAAGTTTTACATAATGCACTAGAAAATATTCTTGTGTAAAATCTTCCGAAGCCAAGACCAACATCTTCCGAAGGCAAAAGTGAAGTCTTCCAAAGCTTCACAGACAAAGTCTTCCGAAGCCAAAGAGTGAAGACAGATTTCTTCCGAATACTTTTAGATACATGCTTTTATCTGATGTACCTTACCATAAAACTGGACCATCTTTCCGCTGCAACTCTGTTCAGTCACCAACTTACATGCGTTGGTGAAAAGGTCCATGCTTTTGGTAATTGTACATTGAGGTCTTGAGCCTGAGCTTTCTACTTTATGTACTTTTATCATTTTTGTAATAGTCAAAAGACAATCTGCCTTTTGACTCTACATTTGATTTTGTAGTTGTCTGGTCTTATGTATCTAGCTGGCCTTCAAAGTATGGGCGGTTGTAGAATGTAGTATAAAGTATCTCAAGTACTTGTAACTTTCTTTCTATGCTTTGTAATACTTGTAAAATAACTTGAGAGTAATATACAACATTCTTGAAAACCATACACTTGTGTTGTTTGCAATCTTGTTCTGTCGCATACTTTACTTGTGTTCTTAGTATCTTACATATAAGTTACCAGTTCCCTATGTGATATGTTAAATTTTCTAAAGAACTCTCCTCACTGTTGTTGTGTTGTAACTGACCACCCTTAAACGATCCTGCATTCTTGCATATGATATGTGTGATGGCCCTAAGCCGATGTTAGATAAATTAAACATTTTAAGAATTATTCTAAGTAAATGGTATATATATATATATATAAACACTATTAGAGATTGATTAATAAGTTTATATGTTAACCTAATATAAAATCTCTCTATTTTTGCATGAACGTATGTGAGCATGCATGCATGCATGCATAAGTGTTTTACGTATGCATGAATCATACTGTTGTTTCTTAGAACGATGTGATTAGATAAGTTGACTGCTAAATTCCTTAATTATGTGTAAGAGATTAAGACTTAAACTTAATCAAACCATACTACCTCAAGTTAACCTTATATCAAAAACTAAAACGCTTAAACACTAACTAAAACACAACTTTAATCCACACATACGGTTCATTAGGACATTAACTAAACTGATTAAACACTTAAACTATTATCTAATCCTAGCTTATTGACTAAGTAAGTCATTAACACCCTAGATCGCCACCTAGCCAACCCTTGACACTAATCCTTTTCCCAAACCCACCACCTAGCATGATGACACTAATGACTCTCATAACTTACCACCTCTCCCTACTAATGAGCCACCAATCCAAGCTATAATCCCACGTCATTACTCTAAACATTAGAGTTAATGATGACAACTCTATTTTCTTTGCAATTTTCGGCCGATGGACTCTCCACAACCACTACTCCATCAACCGTGAACTACCACAACCACCACCATCTCTCGGCTCACTCTCTTCCACTCTTAGTTTCAAGACACCACCACCATAACTTTCTTACCCTCAGATTCCCGAATACACCATCATCAACTCGTGCTTTGGTTCTTACAATAACCATCACCATCTTTGCTAGCTTGTGATCAAACTTCAAGGACTATCAATTCAACCGGATTATCAAGAGGTCTAACAAAGCAATTCCCTTAGTTTTTTTCATCAAACAAAATGTGATTCTCAAATCTATGGCTAACAAGTTGTATATGTGTTTAAATTAACACATATAGTCAATCCTTTAGGTAAATCACCAAGGTTATTTACAAAACTCTCATGTATACTTGATTTTAATCAAAAATCAGTAAGAAAATGATTAAAAAAAACAGAAAATTTGAAAGTTTTTATAAAAATCAAGGATTTAAACAAAAGATTAAAAAGAATTAAAAGGGTTGAAACATGGATATTCTTGGTAAAATGGATTAAATACTTAAATGACTTTAATTATGGGAATAAAATTAGGAACTTATTAAAAAATTAGAAATATTGATATGTAAAGTAAGAGGTAATAATATTGGATAGATTAATTTATATGATTAAATCAAGAAAATAAAAGAAAATAATTAAACAGAAGATCTGAAGCTAATTAAAATTTGGAAAACTTTAATAATCAACCACATATTTTATGGGAATTATGAAATAAATTTCGTGACTTAATTCGTACGTGTGACTAAGTTTCATATTTTAGAACATTCTGTAAATAGAAAATTAAAAGAAATAGCAAAATACTGAGATAATCTTGTAAAATTTACATAAATTATGATATTCAGCATAGAATAGTATGTATGAATGTAGGAATTTTTTGAGATGTTTAACTATTTCTTCTAATTAATATGAAATTTGTAAAAATTCTAGAAAAATATTTGTTAAGAGTTGCTGATTTAAAGTTTTATGATATAACATGGATTTTAAAATGTTTTTGTTGGTAAATTTTGGTGATTTTTGGATGACAGCAGAGATCGATTAGGAATTTTGATATAATTAATGATTTAAATGTTGAAAATTATAAAGAAATTAGATTTTAAACAAATAATTATTTATAGGAGTTATTTGACTTATTAACTGGAATTAAGGTGAGTAACATGACCTCTTTTTGATATATAAATTTTTGAGGAAAAAACATACTGTTTGTGTTTTAAATTGATGCATATTTGAGAATTTTTGATACTGTCATATCGACACAACCATTAGTTTGGATGAGAAACCATTAAATAATACAGGTAACACTACTTAGGAAAACAACCTGCATTCGCTAAGATGAGGGCAATGATGTTATATTATTTGATTATGTGATTTGTATTTGATAGTTATGAATCAGTTGACATGTGAGTTGTAATCCTATAAATATGAATTAATGAAAATGATATTTTAGTTTATCTCTGTGATATGCATGTCATGATAATCAATGCGCTTTGAACTAACAAGTCACACTCAAGCATTTCCCGCTTCTGCCGGGATGTGAAAATATGTTCATGAATTTCAGATGTTAAAACTACTTTTCTATTTAGCGTAATGAAGAAAGAAATATATGTGCGCCAACCACTAGATTTTGAAGATCTAAAATCATCTGGATTACGCATACAAGTTGGAGAAATTTTTTTATGGCTTACATCAGGAACCTTGTGCTTAGTATGCCAATCTCACAAAGCATTTACTTGAAAATACATATGCTCGAGAAGCTATTAATAAAACTCTGTTTATACTGAAAATAGGTTATGAACATATTCGTGTTCTTATTTATGTTAACAATATTATCTTTGAATCTATAGATGATGATATGTGCAAAGAGTTTGAAGTAGCGATAAAGAAGAAATTCGAGATGGGCATCCAAGTGAAAAAAAAGTGAAGCTTGTATTTTTAATTCGTCAAAAAAAACACGTTCAAATCATACTGGATAAATATAAGTTTTAAGATTCTAAAATTGCTTCAACTCCTATGTCTAATTATCATCTTACTTAACTTTATATTTCATAGGTGAAGATCTTGATCAACATATGTATTGGTTAGTGATTGGATCTATGATATATCTAATTACAAGCCGGCTGGATATCATGTTCCTGATTTATCAGTGTGCTTGTTATCAAAGTAATCGTAAATAATCACATATGAAATCTATCAAGTGGTTTTTCAGGTATCTAAAAGACCAACCACAACTTGGACTTTGGTATCCTAGCAATTTTGAATTTAATTGCTTATACTAACAGCGACTATGGTGGCTCCAATCTGGACAGAAAAGCTACTACCGGAGGATACCAATTTCTAGGTAATCGTTTGATTTCTAAACAGTGCAAGAAACAAAACACGATATCAACATCAACTATTGAAGCAAAATACGTAGCATCATGAGGTTGTTGCTCCACAGGTTGTATGTATTTAACAACAGTTGTTGAATTATGGCTTAAAGCTCTATGATACAACCATTTGTTGTGACAACAAAGCAGTTCTTACCATTGTGAAGAATCTAATGCACTCTAAGACGAAAAACATTGAAATTCATATGCGTTTTAGTTATGATTGTTTTGATAGAAAGCTTATTCATCTCTAACAATTGCCATATGAAGAAACATTGCAGATCTGTTCACTAAAACATATGATCGTTCTCAATTTGACTGTTCAGTTGAATCTTTAGGGATGATTAACTTTGGATGATTTTATATGAATTGTAACACCCTGAATTTCTATTTAAATGAAAGGAAAAGAAAAGTAATTAGAAAGAAAAGATAATGACCACAAGTGGAGGCGGAAAAAGTGTACAAAGTACAAAACCTTATTACTTTAAGGTTTAAAGGGGCATGGTTGCCCATTTCTTCTTCATCTTCTTCAATCGGCTGAAAAGAAGAAAGACGAGAGAGAAGCCCCGGTTCTAGAGAGAGAAAGTGGAAGAAGCAGCTTCAAAGGTAAGTCTTCTCTTATACGAGCTCGGTTTCAGCTGGGTTTCGAGTTCTTGACCGAAGTTCTGGTTGTTTAGTGTTTGTTTTCGGGATTCAAGAGCTGAATCGAAGGTGGGTCTTGAACTGGAAGAGTGTTGCTCTAAGGCTGCTCAAGGTGAGTTTCTAGAACCCCTCTTTTACTGATTTCCAACTCATTTGGGGCTATTATGCATACTAAGTGAACATTTTGAAAATAACCATGGGTCTACAGCCTTGTGTTTGAAATGATGTATGTATGTATGTTTTAGTGTTAATTATGGGTTAATATTTATGGTTTAGCATGTTTAGGTGCCCTTAGTATGTTAGATTTATGCTTGGGTATGATTAGAATGATAATCGGGTGAATTTGATAGTATAGAGAACATTTCAGAATGTTCGGACGAACATGAACAATGGTCCATGCGCCCAGCATGTTGGCCATGCGTCCAAGGGGTGGCCCATGCGCCCAGAGGTGGCCCATGCGCCTAAAGGGTGGTCCATGCGCCCAGCATGATTGGCCATGCGTCCAAGAGATGGCCCATGCGCCCAAAGGTGGCTCATGCGCCTAAAATGTGGCCCATGCGCCCAACATGATTGGCCCTGCGTCCAAGTGATTGGCCATGCGCCCAGAGGTGGTCCATGCGCCTAAATAGTGCCATGCGCCCAAGGTGTTCAGAATGGCTAAGTGTTGATGTGTCTAAACAGGGCAGAAGCGCCCAAATAGTGCCCATGCGCCCAGACTAATTTATACTTAGAATTTTCAGGCTCATGCGCCTGTTAGATCCCATGCGCCCAAGTTGGACCTAAGGTTTTTCTAAGTGGATTTTAAGAGGTAAAATGGGGAGATAGGCCTGGTTATGATGTGATGGCTTATGTTTGTTGTGTGTTATGCATGTATGATGTTGCCTGTATGGTGATGGTGTATGTTTATGATTAAGTATATGTTCCTTATTATGTATGTATGTGTGTCTTCCCTTGGCTTTGCTTTGAACATTAATGAACGTAATGAAGTATTATGTAACGTAAAGTGGAAGATAATGAAAAGAGGAACGTTAATGAATGAATGCATGTATTAATGAATGAAGGTGAACGTATGAGGCTTGCAAGCAAAGTATAGTGAGGTGCACGGCTCTAAATGCCTTAAGCTCAACCGCGTGAGTTCCAACAAATCCTAAAGTGTGCACGCAAGGGTTCTAGTCTTTATGACAGACCTTCTGTGGTGTTACCCATTTCGGTGGGGGTGTTGTTACCCATTTCGGTGGGGGTGTTGTTACCCATTTCGGTGGGGGTGTTGTTACCCATTTCGGTGGGGGTGTTCTCACCCATTTCGATGGGGGGTGTTCTTACCCATAATGTTGGGGGTGAAATATATGATGGTTACCCAGGTTACGTATAACTTCGGGGGTGTGGCATAAAGCCAAGCATAGGTATGAGGTGAGCGACTTTGTGTTGCAACAGACTCGGATAGAGTTCAATCCCAGTGATTGACTCGAATGGGATCTTTGTCGCGTATCCCGGTGTTGTGCCAGTCTTCGGACATGAGTCGGGGGCTTGTGAGCAGGTCCCAGCAGAGCATCAGCTTTCGAGCATGAGTCGAAGATATTGCACGAGACAAGATTCGAGTAATAAAGAGTAATGAACGAAAGATAATGTATGAAAGAACGAAGTATGAAAAGAACGTTAATGAATTATCGTAATAATGTACTAAACAGGATCCTTGTCATTCGACCTCAGTAATCATTGCTGTGTGCCACGAAGAGGGTAAAGTCTGACCGGATCTAGAAAGAGAAGGGAACGATAATGTAATACGTTGAATGAACGAAGTTAATGACCGTAATAACAAAGATAATAATGATATTATCTGTATGTACGTATGATGTACGATCGCGAACAGTTGTAAAGTATAGTATGATTTTGAAATAAAGTAAAGAACGGTTTTAACGAAAGAAAAGTATGTTTCATTATAAAACTAGAACTTACTCAGCATTGCTGACTTTTGTATGCATGATAGTTGGCAGGTATTGTTGATGCTGAGGAGTTGCAGACATGGATGCATAAGCTACTGGGAGCATTTTGAGGCTGACATCCATATTTTGACATGTCTTTGTATTTGAGATGAAAACAAATGTTGTAAATGAATGAAATGACATGTTTTTAGTTATTAATGAAAGTTTTAAATTCCGATGCAAAATAAATGTACGTTTTATAATGTTTTAAGTGCAATGATTGGCCAACTGTGAGGTTTCCGGGAAAGGAGCCTTACATGAATATTCACCAAAAAGCTTTTCATTTATTTGTCTAGGTTAAAATTTAATTTTCAACACGTGATCACAATTTTAGGAGGATAAATTTAACAAAAAAAGTATTAAAGAATTTTGGGTTTTAAGGAGGTTAAGTTTTGAAATTTAACAAAAGTATTTTTGGTTTAATAAAATTTCTTATAATGAATTTATAATGTAAATATGAAATGATAGTATTTTTTTCATACTGAAATATTACAAACTAATGCTTTAAAATAAAGTGACTTGAATTTGGTTTGATATTGATAGGCTCGATTATCAAGACTTAAAAGCAACATGGATTTTGATTCAGTATAACTAATTGTTTATGACTAATGTGGATAACATATCAGGATTTATGTTAGTGTTAATTCCATGCCAAAACAAAATAAAAGATACGATCTTATCATACTCAAGTCAGTCATTGGGGGATTTAGGTGATTCGCGTATAGATAGATGATATATAGAGATAGAGAGAGAGAGAGAGATAGAAGAAGAGAAGAGAGAGAGAGAGAGAGAGAGAGAGAGAGAGATAGGAGATATAGAGAGATATATAGAGGGATATATATAGATATATAGATAGATGGATATAGTATATAGATAGAGATATAGATATAGATATAGAGAGAATATAGGGATATAGATAGAGGGATAAGAGATATATATAAGGGATAGAATAGGATGTATATATATATGTAGAGGTATAGAGATAGAGGGAGTATAGATAGAGAGGTATATATAGAGATAGATATAGATGAGAGAGAGGGATATATATAGGGGATAGAGGGATATATAGAGATATGTATAGATACAGGTATGAGAATAGGTAGAAGAGGGATCGATAGATAGAGATGAAGATGATATAGAGAGGTAGAGAGATAGATGGAGATGGAGAGAGAGAGGGGTAGAGATACAGGGAGAGAGAAAGTAGATAGACGGAGAGAGAGATAGAGGAGATAGAGAGAGAGTAGGGAGAGAGAGAGGGAGAGAGAGGGAGAGAGAGAGAGAGAGAGAGAGATAGAGAGAGAGGCAGAGATAGAGGGATACAGAGAGAGACAGAGAGAGACAGAGAGAGACAGAGAGAGACCGAGAGAGAGAGGAGAGGGAGAGAGAGAGAGAGAGATAGAGAGAGAGAGAGAGAGAGAGAGAGATATGAGAGAGATAGATAGATATATATAGAGAGAGAGCTGTATATATATGTTGTATATATAGGTATGTGTAGATAGGATATAGTAGATATAGATATAGATATTATCTAGATATCTAGATATATAGATAGATAGATGTATAGATATGAATATAGATGGAGACATATATGGATAGAGATGTAGATAGATGGAGAGAAGGGATAGATATAGATAGATGGTATAAATATATGTAGATCCGAGAGATAGACAGATGAGAGAGAGAGAGAGAGAGAGTAGATAGAGAGATAGAGAGAGAGATAGAGATATGAGAGAGAGAGACAGAGAGAGATAGACATAGATTATAGAGAGAGCGACAGATAGAGGTAGAGATAGATGTATATGTATAGATGTATACTATAGACAGAGTAGAGAGAGAGACATACAGAGGAGAGAGATGAGAGAGAGATGAGAGAGATGAGATAGAGAGAGAGATAGGGAGGGATAGAGAGAGAGAGAGAGAGACACACAGAGAGAGACAGAGATAGATAGAGAGGGATACATAAGAGAGTATATAGGATACATAGATAGAGAGAGAGACATTGGAGACAGAGAGAGTAGAGAGACAGAGAGAGACAGAGAGAGAGAGGGAGAGAGATAGAGAGATAGATACATGTAGAGATATACAGATAGAGGATAGACAGTATATATATAGATACATGGTATAGAGACAGAGACAGAGAGAGACAGGGATAGACAGGGAGAGAGAGAGAGAGAGAGAGAGAGGAGAGAGAGAGAGAGAGAGAGAGGAGAGAGAGAGAGAGATAGAGATATAGACAGGGAGAGATATAGAGAATGGTATATATATATATACAGGTAGATATATATATATACAGGGATAGAGATATAATATATATATATATAGATATATATATATATATATATATATAGATATATATATATATAATATATATATATATATATATATATATATATATATTCAGGATCTTTTCAGGACTCTTAAAGATTGCGAGAACTGCGAGATCTTTTCAGGAACTTTTCAGAATTGATAACCTTACGACGTAAGTTACGTCCTTAGGAACGTAAATTACGTCCTCCCCCATAATAGACGTGCTTAGCATCTGTCTTACGTCCTAAAAATTGTCATTTTTAGAAAGGACGTAGCTTATTTTCTTTAGGACGTAAGTTACGTCGTATGCTCATTTTTCACCAATTCTTCATTTTCTTCATCTCTTTTCATCTATATATCTTTCAATCTTCGTGAAATCCTTGAATATATCATTTAAGCTTCCCACACCTACAATTCAAACATAACACAAAGTGATTACGCTCGATAGAAAAATCACGTTAAAATTATACATTTAAACACTTAAAACACATACAAAACATGAACGCATCAGTATAGACGTATGGTAAGCTTAACAGATCTACTGGAGGAGAATGTAGGGAAAGATCACGATAGATTTCGTGAAAATGGGAAAGATCACGATAGATTTCTTGTATGATGTTGCAGCCTTTGTATATTATCACATGAAAATGGGAAAGATCACGATATATTTCGTGATCAAGATACCGAGGACACGAAAGGGCCAAGATGTGATATAGGTTATCGTGGATAGGTTGAGTGAGGTCACTAATAATTATAAAGCAATGCATGAAAATGAAATGAAAGAAAAAAAAAAGAAGTGTTTCGCATGAAAGTAACCGAATCTAAATTGGCATTTATTCGACTTACAACGAAAAACATTTCTTCGCGGAATATTAGATCAGGACATGAGATTTTCCTTAAAATGCATGATAACGTCCCTGCACCAATGTTGAAGAACGTCCTTGAACGGAAACGTCAAATCGCTCGGATACATGATTGGGAGTTTAATTTGTAGATTTTTAGTTTCAATACTGGCATATTATTAAATTTTATGTTTTTTAGTTAATGTATTATTTTATGTTTACAATTTGTTATTTATTTCTATTAATGAAGTAATTTTTTTAATAAAAATAATTGGTGTGGTGTGGTGTGATATACTGTGATGTGTGTGGCAAAAGTACCCTAGATACTTGTTTTCCTAAATGTAATGGAAATAATTAACCAAGTTTTCATGAATCATTGCAGTTACAACTCTAATGTGTTAATTCTAGTTGTGAAATATACGATCACACTAATATAACTATAGCTAGTATAATCGGCTTAGTGTAAACATCAACTATCTAACTCGTCACCTCAATAGAATTATATTTCGCCAAGAATTAACTAAGCTACCTTACTACTACATGGGCACAACTCGGAATAACCGTCCAATTACACTACTTCGGTTAAAGCACCTAACCAAATACTTCGAATCAGTCACTAATCTTATGGCACAATATTAGGCAATTAAACGATACATGTACTTGTCATAAAAATTTATAAAAATATATCACATTTTAAATAAGAAATTCATCCATTTTTTATAATAATAGCAATATTGTGATTACGAAACGATATCACATCGAAAAGACGGAAAGTATGTTACAAATCAATACCCAGTGAAAGTTCATATTTTGTAGTCCTGATTTATTGCTATATTTGGACTTTATCTCTATAGATAGTAATCCCACTATAAAACTTTACCGTAGTTGCAAACACAAATTTACATATTTGTTGTTGTTGTTAACTATGTTTTATATTACTTTTCAAATATTTACACTATGCAACATTGAAGAGGAGTGAATACGTAATGTAATCATTATTATTATTATTAGATCTAAAGGATCTTAACTCATCTTTTCATTCCACGTACCTAACGCCGATTTAAACGCCATATTATATATGGTCTTAAAACAAAGTATGAATAATCGCAACTTGAGATAGAGATGCCCAAACTACCATAAAAATTAACCTTTTAGATGAAAGTCTAACTTAATTATTTTAAAGATTAAAAAGTCACAAATATCGGAATACAAGGAATCCAATGAAAGCAATTGCCTGTTGACCAAGACCATTTCTATTTTCCTCGAGTTTTCAATCAATTATAAAGTACAAGTTTATTTTATTTAGAACTTACATATTAGAATAAAACTAAAATTTAAGCTCACGTAATACGACGTGTTTACGAACTTTATTACACGCACTGCGACAGTAATATTAACGTGGTTTAGTACATAAAATACATTTGTATTTGTGATGCGTGGTTTCTAGAAATCGAAACATAAATAAATTAGTTATATAACCGGTACCGATATTTTATGGTCAGTATTGGTTTCATAGTTCATGGTATCGGCACGTTACGTAAGTTGATATACTTTATGTAAAAAGTATAATATTAACTTTGTTTTTTACAAAATTTATATCGAAACGGCAAGAAAAAAATTAAACACAACCACAAATTAGGTTTTTTTAAAGTAAGTGTTAACAAACAAAGTTATTCAAGAAAAATCAAATTACCATCAACAGGTTATTATTTAACTTTAAAATCTTAGTGTTAAGGTTGTAAAGTTTGAGCGATAGAGTAGTATAATCACAATTATTATTTTCTAAGTATTTAAAAAAATACAAAAGTACTAAACAATATCTATTAACTACCTTGTATATTTTTTATGGGTGCAATAACTAAAAATAAAGGAAGGTGGGGAGGCTTTAGCCTCTCTTAGAGGTCTTGAGTTCCAGCTCTGACATTAACAAATAATTATTAACCTAGTATTAATCTACTAACTATTAATCTGTCGTTTAAAAATAATAAAAAACACTTGTTAGAAAAATTGGCTATGAATAATTGCAGGGGGTTTCGAACTAGGGTTAAAAAAGGACTAAGAATAAAAGTTGAAGGTTGTTTGAAAAAGTCCCTATGAATGTTTGCTGTGGATTCCAAACTAAGGTCATCTCTCTCCTATGGCAGCCTAAAGACCCAAACCATGCATCTAGTATCCATATAATTAGTAATGGCTCTCCATTCAAGTTCTTAAAGTAAACCTTTAGAAAACCTTTAGTTTCTAAAGTAGTCGGTGACGCATGACACCGACTTGTATAGATATAATATTGATTATCTGATATCAACATCTAACAAAACTTGATGTAAAAAGCAGAAAATGTAAGTGACTTTATTGTCAATCTTATTTTATTACAAATTAGATTCACTTAAATTTAAAAATAAATTATGATATGATTTGGGACACCAAAAAACCACATGGGTTCAATGCGAGCAGATTCAGCTCCTTGATATGTTCCAAGGAAACCGGACCCTTTCGACACATCCAAGAGGCAAATCCCACAAGTGAAACTAATCATCATCAAGTATGCGTAAGCAATGCCCAACTACAATTTCATTATTCTATTCTATTTAAGATGAAATTAATTAGTCTACCATAAAAATTATAATAAAGATTAAATTAACAAATTTTAGAGATGCAAAGCATCCAATGAAAGGTATTGCATGTTGGGCTGTTGACCAAGACAATTTCTCTCACTTCAAATCTTTAATCAATTACAACGTCATAATCCAGGTTGCAGGTCTTTCATTAATTAATTATGGGTGGTTTTATTTGGACACCCACCTAATTTAAATCAACACCCTTTGACTCTATACGTCGCGTATGGGTCCATACGCGGCGTATAGGGTTGCGAAATATTCCCTATACGCCGCGTATGGGTCCATACGCGGCGTATAGGGAATATTCTGACAAGACACTGACAAGACGCGTGTCACACGAGTGTCGATGAGGCTATACGCCGCGTATGGGTCCATACGCGGCGTATAGGGTCAAACAATTTTTTTTGCAATATTTCTATGTATTTGTGAATGGATTATATTGCGTATGGGTTATTTTTGTCGTCTTTATTTTGTACGTTAAATTTGGTTGACTATTTGCGTAAAGTTATATTTTCTAACATATTAATCGATCGATAATTTTTAATCTTAGTTAACAAATAAAACATATAAAACATAACAAACATTAAATAACGAAGTTTTTAAATACATAACAAAATAAAAGTACAATTAACAAAATAAAACTACGGTGAATCTGGGTAATGTCGAGGCGGTGGCAAGTCTGGAGGATCAATACCAGCAGCACGGCTCGTGCAATCTCAAGCTGAACGTGCCAATCCATAAGATCCTCAACTCGATCGAGGCGACGACCCTGATCCCGTAATCTCCTGTTAATCTCTTGCATAAATGTCTAAATACGTGCAGGCACCCTCACATCTCTATAAATATGCCGAGGGAACTGTGGCTGAGGAGGCGGCTGGTCGTGCGGCGGCTGAAAATGCGGAATATGCTCCTGCTGCTGGTGTGGATGGTCATCGTCGACCTGCTGAACAGGTGCAGGATGCCAGATCTCACCGGGTCGAAGAGAGAACCGTATGCCACCCGGAAACTGGCGTATAATACGCATGCCGTATAATGTACGACGATCTAATCTCTCCGGCTCGATCGGAGGGGATACGTCAGCAGTATGGGCAGGAAAATAACCAAGACAACGCGCAATCATCGTAATGTACGCGCCGCCATACACGACTCCTCGCTCCTGGCGATGATAATATGAATCATAATACTCAGCTAAACATCTCGCCAGGTTGCACCTGGTCCCCGTAAGCAAACAATAAAGGTAAAATAAGTCGGGAATGGTACACCACTCCCGACTCTTGCCACGTGCCGTGATGGATGTGGCGATCATCCGATGCAAGTAACGGATAAAAGGATCTCTAATACCAGTGACCCTGCCCTTAGTCCTCTGAAACGGACCGTCGGCAATTTGAGGCCACCAATCTCTCAATCGGTTCTCCTCCATCTCAGTAATTCCGTCTGCAAATAGAGGGGTAACGGTCTCCGGCTCATAATAAAGTCCCGAGAGAACCGCAAACTCCTCAATCGACATCTGATGAAATCGTCCACATAGTCGAAACGAAATCTCAGATCGATCATCGTCCTCCACCATCTCATCAGGACAAACATAAATAAAGGTGGATAAAAACTCCACTGTAAGCTCTCGGTATGAAGGTAAGAACGCCAACTCAAATAATCGACTCCATGGCGTACTATCTCCAATAATCCCAGCGAGCCTATCGCGCTCCCCAAGTTCGGCCATCACCTCCCAATCCACAGTCTTTTGATGACCGATCTTCATACGAATGAATTTTGAGCACTTTGCGTGCTCAATAGTACCGTGCTCAAACTGTAGCCATGGATGATTGGCAATAAAATCAACCTTAACCTCAACGTCAGAATCGGAAGACATATCTGCAAAAGAAAACGAAAAATTTTTAAAACTGCATATAGGGTACCTATACGCCGCGTATAGCCCTATACGCCGCGTATAGGGTTGATACGTATGGGAGATGTGTGTCGTATGGGTACTATACGCCGCGTATAGACCTATACGCCGCGTATAGGTACCCACGTATGGTAGTGTGTGTGTCGTATGGGTGTTTCACCGACTTTCTTTTCACTTCTTATATTATATTGAGCGTTGTATACGTCTCTGGTTATGGATGCGTTATTTGGATTTTGCTTTTTCAAAGCTGATAAGATGTTACGAGGCTCCATGTTCTGATCGGTAAGTTGTTCCACCAAATTGAATTCGTTTTGAGAAAACCTTCTTACAAATGGGTGCCCCTCCATATGTTGAACGGGATCATGGTTATGTTCGTCATTTCTCGCCTCTAATTTTCACGAACGACGTTTGTTGTCGTATATCCCCACTAATTTAAAAGGACATCTGATTTTTTTGCTACCAGATCGTCTAATTGTTGCTTTACTTTTGTGTTCACCACCACGATCACAAATAAGCCACACATTTACGACCTGACCTTCCTTTTTCTTCGATCTTCGTGTAATAATAACATAACCATTATCACGTCCCCTATTAACAACCCAACAGACTAGCTCATCGAGTGATAAAAATTCTTGACATGTTTCAAACGATATTTTCGTGTTTTGATTTTCAGCACTCGTGAGATAGTTTATATTACTTTGTTGCGGGTCATAACTTGATTCTCGGCAAAACTCGAACTCATCATCGGGAACATAAGGTTGGTTTAAATCTGGCAATTCCTAACCAGATTGAACGTACGAATCATCTTGATTACTTTCTGACACGTACGAAACGCTTGAATATTCACCAAACAAATAGTTACTATCCCAAAACGACATAATGAAAGAATAATCTTGGATCACTTCAAATTCAACCGTGCTAAACGTTCCCTGGCAGCCCTATAAGACAAATGAGATTTTATAAGAAAATAGAGTTTTGTGGTTCAACTATTTCTTCAAAATAATAATTTTTCTCTAAAACTATAACTCTTATTTCTTTTATATACATACTTACGTAGACATAAATGTCTTAATTACTTAATAATCATTTCAACTAACTCGGGTTCCACGATACTAGTCGGTTATGATAAAAAAGCTTAAAATTTATTTAAGTTTATCGTAACCGACTAGCATCGATGGAACCCGAGTTAGTTGAAACGATTTTTTAAGTATGCAATTCAAATATATGTATATATGTATGCAAATACTTAATGAAATAAGAATCAAATGTTTACCGAGTAATTATCTGACAGAAGAAAATGTTGAACCACACAACGCTAATTTCCTTCAGTTAAGATCAACAGTTTCCATCTTCTACAACGAAATATGAACGAAATATGAACGCATTCGTTTGATATTCAATGCGTTTATATATCATCGAAAGAATCTTCAGTCGCGTCACTACAATTCGAAAAAAAGCCTATACGCCGCGTATGGGTCCATACGCGGCGTATAGACTTTAGTCAAATCAGTCAAATCATTCATTCAGGGGGACCTATACGCCGCGTATGGACCCATACGCGGCGTATAGGCCTGGGTCGTATAGGGTGGTACACATCCCCACCGACACCTATACGCTGCGTATAGATCCATACGCAGCGTATAGGTGTCGGTGGGGATGCGTACCAGACCATACGACCCAGGCCTATACGCCCCGTATGGGTCCATACGCGGCGTATAGACCTGACTGATTTGACTTCACCAGCTTTGTCTCTGAAAAGCCTATACGCCGCGTATGGGTCCATACGCGGCGTATAGGGTCACTGATGTGACGTGGAATTCTTGGCATTAATTGGCAATAATGAGGGGGACCTATACGCCGCGTATGGACCCATACGCGGCGTATAGGGGGGTGTCGATTTAAAAGTTGGGGTGTCCCTATATTAGCACCCATTATGAGTGGTTTTATTATCATAATTATACGTTTTATTATCAGAGTAGATTTATCTGGTTTATTACAGATGATATACGAGTTTACATTCCAAAAGATTCATATACTGTTGCAAAATGTTTTAATATAAATATCTTACAAATTTTTTTTATGTAAAAGTGAGAAGAAAAGGTGAATATTTTTCATTATAAGATCTATCGATGTAAAAGTAAGAAGAAACGGTGAATCTTTTTCATTGATCAATCACTCAGAATCGCATACAAAGCAGTATTTACATAACTAAACTTACGTAGGGGTTGTGAACGGTTTGAGGATCTAGGAAGGTGAATAGTTACCATAATGACGTGCTCATAACACTCATTGCTAAACAGTAAACACGTAGCATGAAAAAAGTGCATAACTTAAACCATACTAGATAAAACTAGAGGTGTAGGCCGTGTACAAACCGTTTTTTTTTTCAAACTGCTTCGGGTTCAAAACCGAACTGCTTTTTTTGTCATGGGGTCAAACTGGTTTTTCTTCAAACCAGTTCGCATCAAAAACGGTTTGGTGGAGGCCAGTAGGTAGGAGGGTTGAGTGGTGGTTAGATGGTGATAGATTGTAGTGATGGTGGCCGACTGGATTAATGGTGGTGATGGCAGGTCGATGGTGATGATGAGGGAATGGTTGGGTTTTTTAAAGTTAAAGTTAATTACACAAATGTACCCTACATTAAAGATGGATATAGAATTGCAAAAATAATCCAACAAATGGTATTTTAATCATATCATTTAAATTTAACAGAAACTTCCAATTCTCGTTATAAAATTAAAAACACAATACCCCAACATGTTACAAAAATACCGTAGTACCCAAACTTATTATTTTGGATAAACCACATGGACTATTTATGTAATGAACTCAAAAAAAAAAAGATAAGGTGAAGTTCAAAGGTGCTAAACCAGTTCCCTAGGGTTGAAGTGAAGTTAAAATGGTAAAGTTAATGATGTGACGTCTCGATGAAATCAAGGAGTTATAGTAAACACCAAGGGTTTAGGGTGGATAGGGTGCTCTCACCACACACACCACACCACATCATATACCCATTTTTGTTGTGGTTGTATAAATTAATGATTGTGTTAGTATCTAGTTTATCTAACTATGAACACATAATTACAAGTAATAACATAACATGTATTGAATTGATTTTGAAATAAAACAACAATAAATAACAATTAATTAAATATTGTAACATGATTATCTGTCACATCCCGGCGGAAGCATGAAATGCTTGGGTGTGACTTTTCGGTTCAAAACATATTGATTATCATAACATGCAATCACAACAATAACTAAACATAATTTTAGTTAAACATATATTATAGGATTACATTTTATAAGGCCCCGTTCCCAGGACGCTTACAGTTGGTCATTCATTGCGCATAAAACATATAATTACATTTGTCTCATGAAAATGTTGCAGCGGAAACATTCAAAAATGACATCTCATTTCATTATAAACACTTTTGCCAAATAATACATCATTATCCGATTACAAAATACATGTTTGCATTATATCACAAAAGCTTTATAAATGGATGTCATCCCAAAAGAGCCGAGTAGCCTTGTCGTGCCATCCTCAGTAATCATTACCTGCCAACTGGAAAACATATAAAAAGTCAGCGTTGCTGAGTGAGTTCTAGTTTTATTATAAAACATACTTTACTTTCATATAAAACCGTTCGTTACTTTTGCACGATCACACATCATACGTACACATAGATAATATAATTATTATCTTCATTCATTCATTCATTCATTCATTCATTCATTCGTTCATTCGTTCCATATAACTTTACTTGCGCATCGGACATCATCAGTACCAATACCATGTGCTACACCCCGATCAGTCTTAGCTACTGGGCCGAAGTCAATAAATGAACAGCTGAGCGTATGCCACAGTACTAGGCGTAAGCGGTAGATGTTCTACATAAATGGTCGATCACAAAGAAGGACCCGTTATCTGATGCATGCAAGACTTTTCATTTCTTTCCACTTTACGTTACATAATACTTCATTTCATTCATTATCATAACACGTAAAGCCATAGGGAAGATAAACATACATCATACTAAGGATCATTAACATGCATCAATATCACATCATACAGGACAACCTCATACATACATAACATGCATCATGTATAAACATGCAACATCATCATCAGTATGCCTACATGATTTCTAGGCCATAACACAGTTATCTTACATGCTCTTACGAGAGAACCTTTACGTCAAAAACTTACATCTGCCTTTCCCCGAAAAGCAGACAGAAGTCTAACTACACTTTCTTTCGGGTGCAACAGCCCTATTCGTGCGTATGGACACCCTTCAGTCGGATGGCCTCCATGCGACTGAACATCATGCGATTGGACTCATGCGGATGAACATCTATGCGAATGGACATCCAGTCGAGCGTATGGACCTCATGCGGATGGAACTAATGCGAATGAGCACCTATGCGACTGACCTCTTGCGAATGGACTCATGCGACTAAGCACCTATGCGTCTAGACCCTCAGTCGTATGACTCCCCATGCGACTGGACTTCCAATCGTGCGAATGAAACCTTAGTCGTGCGATTGAACCCTCAATCGTGCGAATGACCCTCAATCGCCTCTCAATCGGCCGTATGGCCTTCATTCGGTCGCATAGCCCTAGATGATGCAGAATGGAGTTCATCCCGAACCCAATCTGCCATTTTCGACCTCCAAGCTCATCCAAACCCATTCTAAGCCTAAATTAACCATCCTAGACCTTAGGAATGCAAACCACAACACCATACAAGCACACACAAGCCCGGAAACATACACGAAACGCATCACACACATCACACCCAAATGGGTCAAACACATACTCACACAAAAACGGGTTTTTAATGTTCTCCAGCCCCAAAATCGGTTGAAAACAAGTAAAAGTGAGGTCCTAGAACTCACACAAACGAGCACAACGACAAGGGCTTCGATTTGGCTTGCTACACAACGAGTTTGGCCACCCGAATCACCCGAACCGACCCTTTTTCCTTTCTTCTTCTTCTTTCTCTCTTCTCCTCTCTATAGATGGCTGATTATTTGAGTGTGGGAGAGAGGGTAAGGGCTGCCCTCTCCCTTATATACTTTCCCTCGCCCGATTTTCTTTCGTTGGCGAGTTTGGTCCCTCGACTTTTGGACTTTATTTCTTTTTTTCTTCCTTCTTCAGCTTCAAAATAATAAATATCCGGGTGTTACACATTTATACAAAATTTAATCTAATTTTAGTTTTTTACATTAGTAATCCTATTCTAAGTACACGTCTTTAATATTTAATTCATTGTTCAGCTAGTAGTGGACGTGAACATCCACGAAGAGGCTGAAGTCAGACAGATCAATAACCACCCATATGCACAGCTTCCTTAAATAGTCGTGCCAATCACTAAACATGTTCAATGTATACACGAGATTATAAAACATTATGATGACCTGAAAAAGCATACTCAAAATAGTCAACATAAATTTGGTGAGAACACATGTTTATTCAATAACACAAATTATTTTAATTGATGCAATACAATCAAACTCACATACTCACATGCCAAGTGATTCATAACTATCACATACAAATCACAAAATAAAATAATATAACATCACAGCCATCATCCGACATATGTAGGTTGACATATTTCTAAGTAGCGCTACTTATATTATTTGACGGTTCATCATCCAAATTAATGGTTGTGTCAATATGACAGTTACAGATCAAGATTTTCAAATTTGCATCAATTTCAAAATACACACAATATGTTTTTACCTTAAAATTTTATAATAAAAAAGAGGTCATGTTACTCACCTTATTTCCAGACATAAGTCAAATATTTCCTATAAAATAATTATTTATTAGAAATAAATCTTATTTCTTTAAAGTTTTCAGCATTTATATCATTAATTAAGTCAAAATCCCTAAACGATAGTTACTGTTGTCCAAAAATCACCAATTTTTATAAGAAGGAATTTTGTAAAATACAAATTATCATATAAAATTTTCAATTAGTATCTCATTACAGGCAATATAGTAGAATTTTTATAATTTTCATAATAAATGGAAGAAATAGCTAAATATCTTAAAAAAATCCTAAATTTATAAAAACTGTCTCTTTCTGTATATCATAATTTATATAAAATTGTGATGATTTAATATATTGTTTTACTATTACTTTCAACTTTCTTTTTATTAACTATTAAAAATTATGAAACTTTGCCATACTAGTGAAATAATTCACGAAATTTGTTCTGCAATTCCGATAAAATATAAGGATCGTCATATTAATTGTCCAGATTTTTATTGGGTCTAGATCTTCTGTTTGGACATTTTCTTTTATTTTCTTGAATTAGCCATATAAATTAATATATTCTATATAATTATCCTATAATTCACAGTTTATTAGTTTCAATATTTTCTAAAAATTTCTAAATTTTATTCCCACAATCATAGTTATTTTATTATTTAATCTAATTTGTCATGAATAACACATGTTTCAACCCTTTAAATATTTTATTTTTGTTTAAATCCTTGGTTATTATAAAATTCTCAATCCTTTTTTTTGAACCTTTTTCTTACTGAATTTTGATGGAAATCAAATGTTCATAAGGTTTTGTAAATAACCTTGGTGATTTTAACTTAAAGGGTTGGTTATATGTGTTAGTTAAACACATATACACTCCTTAAAGTTGTTAGTTATGGATTTTAAGAATCAAACCTTGTTTGAGGGTGAAGAAAGACTAAGGGAGTTGTTTGGCTAGATCCTTGATAACCCACTTGATGAGGTGGTTCTTGAGCTTGGAAGATTGATCACAACTAGTTGAAGAAGACTTGATGTTTATGATGTTCTTGATGATGGGAATCGGTTGGTGTTGGAGAAAGAGATGATGATGTTTGGTTGAGTGATGTGAGGACCGAGAGCAAGAGGTTAATGGTTGTGTGATTTGGGAACCGAGAGAGAGGGAGAGGCCGAGAGAAGGATGAAGGTGGCCGAAGGTTTGCGGTTGTGGTAGTTTGTGGTTGTGATGGTTCCATCGGCCGAAGGTTTCAAAGGAGTGGAAATGGTCATCATTAGATCTATCTTAGGTTGATGAGTTGGTGTTTTTAGGGTTCATTAGGTGGCTATTTAGGTGCTAGGTGGCAATGTTTAAATGGTGATTAGTGTGTGGTCTTGCTATGTGTAGAGCTAGGATGCTAATGGTTCTCTTAGTCATTAAGTTAAGGTTAGATATATGATTAGTGATTAATCTAGGTTAGTTAGTGTCTTAATGAGCCGATACTAGTGTTAAGTAGGTGCTTTAGTTAGTGTTTAAATGTTTAGGATTAGTTTGGTTTTGGTTTTTGACATAAGGTTTTTAGATGTTAACTTGATTAGTAGTGTTTGATTAAGTTTCGAATCTTATTTCCTTACATATAGATAAAAGAATTTAACATTCAAGTAACTAATCACATAATACGATGATTTGGTAACTCGCATACTTATGATTTGATAATCACAAGGTTCACACAAGAGTTGCATACATGCACACGTAAACATTTATGCATGCATGCATGGTCACGTACCACCATGCAAAAACATGAAAAATTCATACAAGGTTAATCACATAAAATCAACTTAACAATCTCTAATAAGATATATAGATACATACTATCCAATTAAAGTAATTCTTAAAATGTTAGTTTACCTAACCTTGGCTTTAGGGTTGTCACATTTTCTCAAAATATAAACACATAAAAATAAGCTATGAATACTTACTTGGTTATTGGGTGTGGTTTAAATGATAACAATGCTAGACTAGACACCAACAGGTTTTTAATGGTTAACCTAAGAATGGTGTCTTAGATTAAAATTATATCATGAGTAAAGACTAGATTGATTTGAAAAAATGTGGTTTTAATTTAGGATTTGGGTTTAACATTTTTTTTAAAAGATAATTAATTTATAGAACTTGATTTAATAAAATGGAATAAGTGGATTAAGCAACTGAATTTTAAAAAAAATAATCAATAATTAGTGAAATACAATTATTTAATCAAATTAAATATTTAATTTATAATGATTGACAAAATATAATTTGAATGTTAAAGTACGAAAAATAAAATAATTAATTTATAGATGATTATTTAACAGCTTGGTAAAAGAATAATAATTTAAATAATTAAATTATTTAAATAATTTGTAAACTATTGATTAAAAATAATGAAATAACTTAGCTTAGAATAATTTTTATAAAGTTATTAAAATTATAAACGATTTTTTTATATTTTTATAAATAAATTAAAAATCTTTAAAGTTAAATAAAATATGAAATTAAAATTCTTAAAGTTTTCAGAAATCAATAAATAATTTCTGAATTTATTTTAATTAATAAAATAACTTTTATATTGATTGATAGTATATTATAAATAACTGAAAGAAACAATTTAAAAAGAAAATTAGGTGCCCGGGGTCGAACCCGTGTCGCCCCTGCATTATGCACACGAGTTACTAGTGGACCAAAGCCTATTTTTTGTTTTTACTCGGATTGAGAAACATTTAACCTATAAGTACAAAACATCTCCAATTCTTATGAACCCTAGTTTCGTATTGATTCAAATTGAACACCCAAACAATGATTATAATCAAATTAAACATGGGGCTTTGCTTTCCCATGTGTAAACGGGTGTATATGTGCGTTGAATTACATGTTTAACAATCAAGTTGATGATGATTGAAGGTAGGGATAGTCGCAACTGAGGTTGATTCACATTTGGGAAGATTAAGAACGATTTGATTCAATTATGGGGAAGTTTTTGAGGGAGATAATGACCAAAAGTCCCTTATCGAATTCCGTTAAGATTGCTCGGAATGTTGATTTTGATTGAGTTGCAGGGCGTTGGGATGCTCGGGTTTAATTGAAGAAAAGGTGGAACTTGAAAATATGATTAAGACTAAAATATCATTGGTGTATCATTTAAAGTTTTAATTATTTACCATTGTGCAATCGAATTTTCTTAGCATCTGGATCTAAGATCTAATGGATAATAATCCTTCTCACCCTTTTTTAGTTTTTTCTCTCTTTTTACAATAAACCTACCCTTATAATTTTATAAAAACTTATTTTATAAATTATAAAATTGTTATAAATTTTAATAAATGATATATTGAATAAAAAAGTTGAATATAATAATTCGCAATGGTGAATGTTTATTAATGAGCAACCCAACCGAGTTTTGGTTTACATTACACGACGACGGTGTTGCCATGCGGCGTAGGGGCACGATGTGCCCTTACGACGGGTGCGTCCCTCCCACCCTTATAACAACAATTCACACTACTCAATCCTTAGACTCATTCGTATCTCACCATAACTTTACTTATGTTAAAAGTCATGTAATAATCTCTTGTTTGTATGTATTTGATGATGATTGATGTTATCTTTACTACTATATAAAACATAACTTTTGATAGAAGGTAAATTCACCCCACCTTGTAAGACGTGCATGTTCCGTTGCCTCCCTCTCCCTCATACTCCTTCACTTGTTCATATGGTCGGCGAGCGTTACCATTTCCTAGTGGCTTCCCCTTCGAGTTAATTACTCTAGGAAATTTTGGTAGATTGGTAATAAGGATTTCATGTTTGTGAAGACTATAATAGCAATTATCAGTGGCATAATTTAGGTTTTGTCATGTAGATTTTCCTACTGTTCTTGACTTGGTGCTAGTCTGGACGATAAGGGGTTGTTGGTATATCCACCCTTTGGTTTCATTAAACATTCATATGCTATGCTACTCGGATTCCTTATTTTGACACTGTGACAACCCTAATCTAAGGTTAGGTAAATTTAACAGTTTGAGAACTATACTAAGTAGATGGTATTTACCTATATACCTTATTAGAGATTGTTAAGTGAATTTATGTGTTAACTTTATATTAAATCTTTATATATTTTTGTATGGTATTATATGAGCATGCATAAGTATTTATGTGTGCATATCTATGAATCTTATGATTGTCATATTAGGGTTATGTGATTAGTTAGTTGAATGTTAAATGCTTTAATTATATGTACTATATTAAGACTTAAACTTAATCAAACCCTAGTACATCAAGTTAACCTTATATCAAAAACTAAAGCTAATCGAATCTTAAGCACCTAAACACTAACTAAAACAAAACCTTAACCTTTGTATCGGTTCATTAAGGCACTAATTAAAACCGATTAAAAAGTAAACTATTACGTAACCATTAAAAATGTCATTAGCACCAATAGTTGACACCTAGCAAGAACCCTTACACTAATCACACCCAAATCTCGCCACCTAGCACCACCATAACACTAAGCAATCCTTAGAAATTGCCACCTATCCCTACTAATTCAACTAAGCATTCCTATAATCACCACCTCATAAGTCTAAGACTTAGAGGTAATGATGACTTTTCCCACCTTCTTCCAAACCGCTCGGCCACATGAAACTAGTACACCACCACAACCGCAACTTACCACAACCACAAACCACCTCACCCGTAACCATCTCTCGGCTCCCACCCAATCTCCTTCTCGGTTCTCAATCCACCTCCATCATCACCCTATTACTTTTGGTTTTCACACCATACAACCAACACCACCATCTCTTGTTCAACAACCAATCATCACCCTCAAGAACAACATGGAACAAGTTACTTCCCACTATCTTATTATCAACCTTTAAGCTCAAGAACAATCACACCAAGCGGATCATCAAGAGTCTAGCCAAACAATCTTCTTAAGTTCTTTTATCATGAACTAAGGTTTGATTCCTAAATCCACTAGATAAGAAGTATATGTGTGTGTGCCTAACTAAACACATATAAACCAACCCTTTAAGAAGTATTAAAGTCATTCACAAAACCTCATGAACATATGACTTTTATCAAAAATCAGTAAGAAAAAGGGATTCAGAAACAGAAAAAAATTAAAGATTTTATAAAAATCAAAGATTTAAACAAAAATACAAAAATTAAAGGGTTAAAAAAATGGATATTCATGATAAATTTGATTAAGTACTTAAATGACTGTGACTGTGGGAATAAAAGTTAGAAACTTGTTAGAAAATATTAGAGATATTAATCTGTAATTTATGCGGTAGCAATATTGAATATATTAATTAATACGATTAATTCAAGAAAATGAAAGAAAATTATTAGACAGAATATCCAAATATGATAAAAATTGGGAAACTTATATAATAACCCTTATACTTTTTAGGAATTTTAGAATAAATTTCGTGGATTAATTCGTATGTATGACTAAGTTTTATATTTAAGAATATTTAATAAGTAAAAATTAAAAAGTAATAGTAAAACAGTAGGATAAACCATGAAAAGTTTACATAAATTATGATATACAAAATAGGACAGTGTGTTTGAATTTTGGAATTTCTTAAAGACATGTAGCTATTTCTGCCATTTATTGTGAAATTTATAAAAATTCTAGTAAACTGCCTGTTCTGACTTACTAATTCAAAATTTTATGAGATAACATAGATTTTTAAATGTTTCTTCTAGTAGATTTTTAGGATATTTTGCATGATAGTAGATATCAATTAGGAATTTTGATATAATTAGTGATTTAAATGTTAAAAATTTTTAAAAAAATAAAATTTATTCCAACAAATATTTTTATAGGAATTATTTGACTTGTTGGCTGGAATTAAGGTGAGTAACATGCCTCATTTTTATTTATAAATTTTTTTGCGGAAAAAACATACTGTTTATGTTGAATTTGATGCAAATTTGATAATTTTGATTTGTTACTGTCATATTGACACAACCGTTAATTCAGATGAGGCACAGTCAAATAATATAGGTAGCGCTACTTAGGAATTTTTCAACCTGCATTTGTCGAGATGAGGGAACTGATGCTATATTATTTGATTGTGTGATTTGTATTTGACAATTATTAATCACTTGACATGTAAGTAGGTTTGGTGTAAGGCCCCGTCCCGGGACGCCTACAGTTGGTCATTCATCGCACATAAAACAATTAATTACATTTACTTTTCATAAAATATTGCAGCAAAATTATCTAAATAGACATCTCATTACATTATAAAAGCTTTTGCCAAATAATACATCATTAATCAGTTACAAAATATATTGTTGCATTATATCACAAAAGCCCTATATAATGGATGCCATCAAAAAGAGCTGAGTAGCCTCGCAGCGCCATCCTCGGCAACATTACCTGCCAACTGGAAAGACATAAAAAGTCAGCGTTGCTGAGTGAGTTCTAGTTTTATAGTAAAATATACTTTACTTTCATTAAAATCGTTCGTTACTTTTGCATGATCACACATCATACATACACATTGATAATATCATTATTATCTTCTTAATTCGTTCATTCATTATTACATCTTTACTTGCGCATTTGATATCTTCCGTACCAATACCATGTGCTACACCCCAAAATATATGGCTACTGGGCCGAAGTCTATAAATGGACAGCTGAGCGTATGCCGCAGTACCGGGGTAAGCGGTAGAGGTTCCATACAAATGGTCGGTCAGAAAGACGGACCCCAATGTGCATCCTCCCGGGGTAGCGAACCCGCACACCGTTGGGCTAACACCTTATGATTGGCGTGTCCCGTTATCAAATTCTTGCAAGACTTTCATTACTTTCGTTCATTAAGGCATGCATTCAATTCATGTTCCCCTTTTTATCATCTTTCACTTTACGTTACATAATACTTTCAATTCATTCATTAGCATAACACGTAAAGCCACAAGAAAGAAAAACATTCATCATAATCAAGAACATCATGCATACATAACATACATCATACATAAATATGCAACGCCATCAACATCATCATGCCCAACCTACTCTCTAAGGCCTCAACAGTCATCCTACATTAACTTACGGGAATTTCCATGTCAAAACTTACGTCTGTACTTTCCCCCGAAAGTCAGTAATTAAACTACACGTTTTCCTGGGTACAATAGCCTTGTTTGTGCGTATGGACATCCTTCAGTCGCATGGCCTCCAGGAGACTGAACGTCATGGATTGGACTCATGCAGATGAACGTCTATGCGAATGGACATCCAGTCGTGCGTATGGACCTCATGCGGATGGAACTAATGCGAATAAACACCTATGCGACTGACCTCATGCGAATGGACTCAATGCGAATGAATCCCAAGCGATTGGAACCAATACGACTAAGCACCTATGCGACTGGACCCTCAGTCGTATGACTCCCCATGCGACTAGATCCCCAATCGTACGAATGAAACCTTAGTCGTGCGAATGAACTCTCAATCGTGCGAATGAACCCCAATCGTGTGAATGACCTCAATCGCCCCTCACTCGGCCGTATGGGCTTTAGTCGGTCGCCTAGCCCTAGGTGATGCAGAAAGGAGTTCATCCCGAACCCAATCTGACATTTACGGCCTCCAAGCTCATCCAAATCCATTCTAAACCTAAATTAACCATCTTAGACCTTAAGAATGCATACCACAACACCATACAAGCACACACAAGCCCAGAAACAAACGCTAAACACATCACACGCAACACACCCAAATGGGTCATAAACACACACATACAAAAACGGAGTTTTCATGCTTTCCAGCCCCAAAATCGTTTGAAAACAAGTAAAAGTGGGGTCCTAGAACTCACACAAACGAGCACAACGACATGGGCTTCGATTTGACTCGCTCCTCAACGATTTTGGCCACTCGAACCAACCCGAACCAACACTTCTTCCTCTTTTCTCCCTTTCTCTCTTCTCCTCTCTTTTTCTTGGCTCAAATGTGAGTGTGTGGGGAGAGTATGGCTGCCCTCTCCCTACAAATATCACCATATTTCCAACTTTCCTTCGTTGGCGAGTTTGGTCCCTTGACTTTGAACTTTATTTTTTTTTCTTCATTCGTCAGCTTCAAAATACATAAATAACTGGATGTTACAAGTCCACCTCCCTTAAATAGGTTTCGTCCCTGAAACTTGTTATTCTTCGAACAAACGTGGGTAATGCTGTCTCATTTCTTCCTCAGTATCCCACGTTGACTCGGATCCCTTCCTGTGCTTCCACTGTACGCGCACAAGAGGAACCGTTTTATTCCTCAACCTCTTCTCCTTTCGATCGATGATTGCCACTGGTTGCTCCACATAATTGAGTCGTTCGTCTACTTCGATATCTTCCAGTGGAACAATCATGTCTTCATCTGCCAAGCACGTCCTTAGATGAGATACATGGAATGTCGGGTGAATCCCACTCAATTCATCAGGTAACTCCAATCTATAGGCCACCTCTCCTACTCGAGCAATGATTCGGAAGGGCCTATGTACCTCGGGCTCAACTTGCCCCGCTTTCGAAAACAAATGATACCCTTCCAAGGTGAGACCTTCAACATAACCCGGTCACCCACCTGGAACTCAATCGGCCTACGTCGTTTATCATCATACGACTTCTGTCTATCTTTGGCTGCTGTGACATCCGTCACCTTAAGGTCCGTCAATTAACGTGTTTGTCCGTCATCTATTCTATGATTGGTCATTCCTCACCTTTATTTGACTCGTTATGTGGATATCATGTGTGCAATATTATCGTTATGTGTATTCGTTATAACCATATGATGACCTTAAAAAGACTTTTAAAACTTTCATTTTTGAAAACGTCAAATATATCATTTTATAAATATAATAAATGTTTTAATATAACCATTTCTTAAGTCATAATAACATTAAATGAACTTTTACAATTAATATAAAACACCTAACAAAGTCGTTTTTCAACCGAACAAAATTTGGGAAAACTCGGGGGTTAAGTGCAGGGACTAAACTTGTAATTTTGTAAACTTGGGCTGGGTATAAATACCCCCTTATTAGCCCTAGAACCCATTTCACCATCTTCTTCATTCTCATCTTCTTCACACACAAAATCACCATTTTAGCACCAAATCCAACCCGAGAGGTCTCGTTTTCTTCGTCTTGACACCGTCTACAGCTTAGACTACCCCTCTCTAGCAGGTAGTTGTCTTTGGTTGTCCGTTTTCTAGCCATTTCACGGCTGTCCAAACTAGGGTTTCGGGTGTTCGGGTTCAACCCGAACATACAAGGTCGTATGGGTGCGTGTGAGGTCTCTTTGCTTGTGTTTTATGCTTGTGTATGTTTGTTGAGTGTTTCTGGAGGTCCTTATGGTGTAAAACCCGTGTTTAGAGCAGCTCGGGGGCTGCTCATCCCGACCACAGTCGCGATTCTGCAGATCAGGCGACTGGGTCATCCATGCGATTGAGCCGTGCGACTGAGTGGGTCGTGCGACTGGATCATGCGTCTGAGTCAATCGCGCGACTGAGTTGTGCGACTAGGCATGTCGTGCGACTGGGTTGTGCGACTGAGTGTCTGTATGCGATTGAGTCATGCGTGCGAATGAGTGTATGCGATTGAGTCATGCGATTGAGTGATTGTGTGCGATTGAGTCAGGTGACCGACTGAATGTATGCGAATGTATTCATTCGCACGACTGGAGTCCAATCGCACGAATGAAGGTTCAATCGTATGAAAGTAGCTAATTCGCACGATTGAAGATTGATTCGTGCGTATGGAAGTTGAGTCGTGCGATTGGGTGTTGTGTGGTACGACTGAAGGCCAGTCATACGAATGAAGGCTCAATCGTACGAATGAAGCTGATTCGCACGATTGAGGGTTGATTCGCACGAATGGAGGTTGAGTCGTGCGTCTGACCTTGTTATACGACTGAATTTGTTGTGTTTGACCCCTTGTGCGTGGTGTGAGTATGTTGTGTGGTGTCGAGGTAACACTAACACAATAATGCCATTGTTCGGCCACAAAGATTAAAGTCAATGTGAGAAAGGGCACAAAAACTATTTTGTACAAATTGAACTAACGCTTTACAACGATCAAATTGACTTATAACTATTGACACTTATTTAATGCTTCTTCAATAACAACGGGACTTTTACTTAAAACATCATCTTTAATGGCGACAATGTCTTGTACTTGGATCTACATAAGATCTAGTACGTGTGTCAGTCTGCGTGTGTTGTATGTGACCCATCCGATACGACCCGAACCGACCCATCATTATTGCGCGCTTATACATATATCATATCATTAATGCGATACAATAACTGTCAATAGGTGTTTGACTGTTTATTTGCATTCAACATTTGGGATACATCGATCATACATACTTACCACCTAACAAGTGAGTTTCGTGGCCCCTTTTTACGCTTATACAATATTTCAATCATTTACAAATTGGGGGAAAAGTATGCTTACACAATTTTTTATGTTGTACAACTTACATACATTTTACATACAAGGAATCAACGTGATACTTTGTTGCAAGTACTATTTGATACATGCTTGGGTCTGCTGTGTGGTTCTATCTTTGCAACTATTTAATTCCAGTGTGGGAACCGACGGTTAGGTATTGGTAGTACTACTGGGTTGACACCCCCACCCTCGTTTGATGGTATACTAGTTGGTACCATCAGTGGCCAGGAACGGGCCCTTGGGTGAATATATGCCGACAATTTCTTTGTGTACATCGCTTGGTTTGGTTGCAAAGCTCATGTCATGTGATATTTACTTGTGTATATAACTGTATTCACGGTATTCCGACGCGCTTACTTATTACAGCATCACTTACATTTTTATTACATAAACCTGCGAGCTCACCAACAATTATGTTGACCGTTTTAAGCATATCTTTTCAGGTGATCATGCAAGTCCAGGAATCTAGGTGTGCTGCCTTAGTGGAGACCCTAGGATGCATTTTTGGGACTGAGCTCATTTTGATAAACAATATTTTGATCAATGTTAACGCTTGTAAACAATTATCAACTTTTGAAAATTGTTCCCGAGTTGTGGGAATTAACATTTACATTTTCATCTTATGTGACTATGTGTTATCATTATCATGTTGCTTATGGCTATGTTGTCGTGAACATTGACTAAACACGACACAAGTCCCCTTGTTGTCGGGTGTCGTCATGACACGCATGTCATCATTTATTTATATTGCTCTCTATCGCTTACCATGTGTTATGACGATCCCGGTCTCGTTACATCCCCGTGTTTCCGCTTTTAGCGGGGGTGTGACAGATTGGTATCAGAGCCATTGGTTATAGAGAATTAGGCAATACGCTTGACCTAGACTATAACCTAGGAACCTTCATGTAGATTTGCATGCTAGGACTCTGTATGCATATTATATCTCGTGTATGTGTTCCTCGCTGCTTGATTTGTTCATCTATTTGTTATGTGATCTTTCTACCCTATGAGAGAGCCCTTGTGCTCACTCTTTTATGGGGACGCTTCTATTGGATCTTCCGTTCCCTCTGCGCGCCGAGTTAGTTTATCAGATCCGGGTATTAAACCCGAAGAGACCTTCACAGATCATGCTATTGCGCTTGACCTTGGACATTGAGATTAACTCTGAGGAGGTATATGTCTGAAACCTCGAAAGATGAGGAAATAGACAACCTCCGCTAGACTAAACGTGATTGTATACATGGACTTACAACTGTTGTGATGTGTGATGGCAATAAGCATGATATTGACATGAAATACATGGACTTGATGGATTAATATGGATATGATGTAAAGGAAAGTCGGATGTCATGTAACCGGATCGGGCATCATTCTCGGTACATCGTGGGTGTGGTGGGAACGCTGCGGGGAACCCTATATATAAACATCACTGGTATACCGAGAATATGCTTGAAATGGGCTGCATGGTGGTCTTGGCTGACCGGAACATAAACATTGGAATTTGATAAGTGGAATACTTGTGTATCTTATGGTGACTAAAGCTGATATGTTACCTCTTTTATGATTAGAACATGCCGTCTCGAAGAGTCACCCGTAGCAGTAGTGGCGGGAGTGAAGCCCCAAGGGGCAGAGGCAGAGCACCAAGAGCAAACGATGCTCCTGCCAGTAACAGTCAAGGAACAGGGAACGCCGACATGGCAGCCCTGATCGCTCAGCAATTGGCCGCGCTTATTCCTACTATAGTGGCCCAAGTGAGCGACGCACTTCAACAACACCACCCTCACGGGGATGGTGGCAACGATGATGGAGCCCAAGGTGGGATTGAAACTGAGACGGGAAACGGAAACCCGACCGGAAACGAGAGCAACCAGGAAACCGGGAATGGTGGTACAGCCGGTATCGAAACTGGGGTGGTTAACGCTCGTCGGGGATGTTCGTACAAGGAGTTCGTGGCTTGTAAGCTAAGGGAATTCGACGGGAAAGGCGGGGCGATAGCCCTAACCAGGTGGTTGGAAAAGATGGAGGCAGTAATTGACATCAGTGAGTGCCTCGACAGCCAGAGGATCAAGTATGCCACTTGTTCTCTACAGGGTAAAGCCCTAACCTGGTGGAACACCCAGATTCAAGCTCGAGGAAGAGAGTCCGCGATGCAGATATCGTGGGACGAGTTCAAAGCCTTGATTACCGAGGAGTACTGCCCTCTCAACGAGATGCAGAAACTGGAGCATGAGTTCTGGAATCATGCTATGGTGGGGGCAGGGCATGCAGCTTACACTGATCGTTTTCATGAGCTGGCAAGATTGGTTCCGCATCTGGTTACGCCGGAATCAAAGAGGATCGAGAGGTACATTTGGGGACTCGCGCCTCAAATTAGAGCTATGGTCACAGCAGCCGCTCCTCCTACTATTCAGAGCGCAATTCTGAAAGCTGGCGCTTTGACTGATGAGATGGTTAGAACAGGGGTTTTGGGCCGAGGGGCCGAGAAGAGGAAGGATGTTGGGGAGCCGAGCCGGTCGAGTGCCGGAAGGTTTGAGAAGAGGTCTAAGCCGACCAGGAATTTTGTGGCCGTGTCTCAGGCCAGGAGAGAGTATGTGGGGCCGCACCCCAAATGTGAAAGGTGCAATTATCATCATCCCCCAGGGACGCAGTGCCGGGTGTGCGCTAACTGTAGGCGCCCGGGTCATTTGGCGAGAGACTGTAGAACTGCGCCGAATCTTGTAGCACCCGTCAACGCGGTTAACCCCGCCGGGAATGCAAGGGCTTGCTTTGAGTGTGGGAGCCCAGATCACTACAGGAATATGTGCCCCAGGCTGAATCGGGCACCGGGTCAACAGGGGAACAACCAGCAGCAGGTGTTGGCCATCGCTAGGAATCAAGGCCCGGCTACTCAGGGAAATGCAGCTCGGGGACGTGCATTCGTCATTGGAGCCAATGATGCTCGTCAGGACCCGAATGTTGTCACGGGTACGCACTTACTCAATCATCACTTCGCATCTATATTATTTGATACTGGAGCAGACAATAGTTTCATATCTTCTGAGTTTGTGCAATTACTTGATTTGAGTTCTAGTAGGCTAGAAACTAGTTACTCTGTAGAAATGGCCAATGGTAGGGTTGCTCAGGCCGATGAGATTATTAGGAAGTGTTCGTTGACGTTGGAGGATCATACCTTTGAGATAGATTTGATACCCTTCGAGTTAGGAAGCTTCGACGTGATCGTAGGTATGGATTGGTTGTCGCAGAATGGAGCAGAGATTGTCTGTCGAGACAAGGTAGTACGTATCCCTATGCCAAACGGGGAAGTACTCAAGGTTCAGGGAGAACGACCGGGCAAGAACTTAAAGCTTATCTCCTGCATGAAAGCACGCCAGAGTTTACGAAAGCAATGCTATGCTTTTCTGGCTCATGTAGTCGAAAAGAAAGACGAAGAGAGGAAACTGGTGGATATTCCAGTGGTACGGGATTACCCAGAAGTATTTCCAGATGACTTGTCTGGTTTACCTCCTCCACGACAGGTGGAATTCCGTATTGAGTTGGTTCCTGGAGCTACACCGGTAGCGAAAACGCCATATCGACTAGCGCCATCCGAGATGCAAGAGTTGTCTAGTCAATTACAGGAACTACTGGAGAAGGGTTTCATTCGACCGAGTCATTCACCGTGGGGAGCGCCGGTACTATTTGTCAAGAAGAAGGACGGATCGTTCCGTATGTGCATCGATTACCGTGAACTGAACAAGTTAACGGTGAAGAACCGATATCCTCTCCCCAGGATCGACGATTTATTTGATCAGCTGCAAGGAGCTTCGTATTTTTCAAAGATCGATCTTCGTTCTGGTTATCATCAGCTAAGGGTTTTCGAGGACGACATACCGAAGACTGCGTTCAGAACTCGTTATGGGCATTATGAGTTCTTGGTCATGCCGTTTGGGTTGACTAACGCACCAGCTGTGTTCATGGATCTAATGAATCGGGTGTGCAAACCTTACTTGGATAAGTTCGTGATCGTGTTCATAGACGATATACTTATCTACTCCCGATCAAAGAGGATCATGTAGAACATCTTCGGGCTATTCTGGAGCTGCTACGCGAAGAGAAACTTTTCGCCAAATTCTCAAAGTGCGAGTTTTGGCTGCGAGAAGTGAAGTTTTTGGGTCATGTGGTTAATGAGGACGGGATTCACGTAGATCCCGGCAAGATCGAAGTGAAGAAATGGGATACGCCCCAGACACCATCAGAGATACGGCAATTCTTAGGATTGGCCGGTTATTATCGTCGCTTCATCGCGAATTTCTCAAAGATCGCGCAACCGTTAACCCTGCTTACTCAGAAAGACAAGAAGTTTGACTGGGGAATATGCACAAGAGCAAGCGTTCCAAACGTTGAAAGAGAAGTTGTGCAACGCGCCGATACTGTCTCTCCCAGACGGAACAGATGATTTTGTGGTTTACTGCGACGTCACATCAAGGATTGGGATGTGTACTAATGCAGAAGGATAAGGTGATTGCCTACGCTTCGCGACAACTTAAAGTGCACGAAAAGAACTACACCACTCATGATCTTGAGTTGGGCGCTGTAGTATTTGCACTCAAGAATTTGGAGGCATTACTTGTATGGCACCAAATGCATCATCTTCACCGATCATAAAGCCTTCAACATATTCTGGATCAGAAGGAACTCAACATGCGCCAACGACGTTGGGTAGAGCTTCTTAGCGACTACGATTGTGAAATCCGGTATCATCCGGGGAAAGCTAACGTGGTGGCTGATGCCTTAAGCCGTAAAGAACGTGTGAAACCACTACGTGCACGAGCGTTGGGATTGACCATCCAAACCAACTTGAAAGCTCAGATTCAAATTGCACAGAGTGAGGTATTGAAAGAAGAAAACCTTGCGGGAGAAGAATTCCGGGGGTTAGATAAACAGATGATTCGCAAGGATGACGGTATTCAGTACTTCATGGATCGCATATGGGTACCCAAATGGGGAGGTGTTCGAACCTTAGTCATGGATGAAGCCCACAAGACGCGATATTCTATTCATCCTGGTGCAGACAAGATGTATCACGATCTCAAGGATCTATACTGGTGGCCAGGCATGAAGAAAGACATTGCCTTATACGTCAGTCGATGCTTGACGTGTTCGAAGGTCAAAGCTGAACATCAAAAGCCATCGGGATTATTACAGAAACCTGAAATTCCCGAGTGGAAATGGGAGAACATAGCTATGGATTTCATTACCAAACTCCCTAGAACAAACAGCGGTTATGACTCGATATGGGTCATTATAGATCGAATGACGAAGTCAGCACATTTCTTGCCTATCCGAGAAGATTACAAGATGGATAAGTTGGCGAGATTGTACATCAAAGAGGTCGTGACACGGCACGGGGTGCCGGTGTCAATCATATCCGCGTGATAGCAGATTCACTTCACGTTTTTGGCAGACACTACAGAAAGCGATGGGCACTCGTTTAGACATGAGTACAGCCTATCACCCTCAAACAGATGGCCAAAGTGAACGCACTATACAGACGCTAGAAGACATGTTGAGAGCATGTGTAATCGATTTTGGAGGTAGCTGGGATGCTCATTTACCGTTGATTGAGTTCTCCTACAACAACAGCTACCATACAAGCATTGGATGTGCTCCATTTGAAGCGTTGTATGGAAGGAAATGCAGATCTCCCGTTTGTTGGGCCGAAATTGGTGAAAGTCAACTGACAGGCCCAGAGATCATTCAAGAGACAACATACAAGATTTTCCAAATCAAAGACCGACTCAAAGCCGCGCGAGATCGACAAAAGAGCTACGCCGACAATCGTCGGAAGCCTCTAGAATTCAATGTTGGGGATCGTGTGTTACTCAAAGTTTCCCCTTGGAAAGGAGTCGTTCGATTCGGAAAGAAAGGGAAGTTAGCCCCAAGATACGTTGGACCATTTGAGATCACTGAAAGGATCGGTCCAGTGGCTTACCGACTAAGGTTGCCACAAGAGCTTAGCGGTGTACATGATACTTTTCACGTGTCCAACCTCAAGAAGTGTTTGGCTGATGAATCCCTTCACGTGCCAATCGAGGAAATCAAGATTGACGACAAGCTTCATTTTGTTGAAGAACCCATTGAGATCATGGATCGAAAGGTCAAGCAACTGAAGCGCAGTAGGATACCTATTGTTCGCGTAAGGTGGAATTCAAAACGAGGGCCAGAGTTTACATGGGAACGTGAAGATCAGATGAAACTCAAATATCCACATCTTTTCGAGGATGACACTCTTGGACCTAACTCCAGCTGAATTTCGGGACGAAATTCTCTCAACTGGGGGATACTGTGACATCCGTCACCTTAAGGTCCGTCAATTAACGTGTTTGTCCGTCATCTATTCTATGATTGGTCATTCCTCACCTTTATTTGACTCGTTATGTGGATATCATGTGTGTAATATTATCGTTGTGTGTGTATTCGTTATAACCATGTGATGACCTCAAAAAGACTTTTAAAACATTCATTTTTGAAAACGTCAAATATATCATTTTATAAATATAATAAATGTTTTAATATAACCATTTCTTAAGTCATAATAACATTAAATGAACTTTTACAATTAATATAAAACACCTAACAAAGTCGTTTTTCAACCGAACAAAATTTGGGAAAACTCGGGGGTTAAGTGCAGGGACTAAACTTGTAATTTTGCAAACTTGGGCTGGGTATAAATACCCCCTTATCAGCCCTAGAACCCATTTCACCATCTTCTTCATTCTCATCTTCTTCACACACAAAATCACCATTTTAGCACCAAATCCAACCCGAGAGGTCTCGTTTTCTTCGTCTTGACACCGTCTACAGCTTAGACTACCCCTCTCTAGCAGGTAGTTGTCTTTGGTTGTCCGTTTTCTAGCCATTTCACGGCTGTCCAAACTAGGGTTTCGGGTGTTCGGGTTCAACCCGAACATACAAGGTCGTATGGGTGCGTGTGAGGTCTCTTTGCTTGTGTTTTATGCTTATGTATGTTTGTTGAGTGTTTCTGGAGGTCCTTATGGTGTAAAACCCGTGTTTAGAGCAGCTCGGGGGCTGCTCATCCCGACCACAGTCGCGATTCTGCAGATCAGGCGACTGGGTCATCCATGCGATTGAGCCGTGCGACTGAGTGGGTCGTGCGACTGGATCATGCGTCTGAGTCAATCGCGCGACTGAGTTGTGCGACTAGGCATGTCGTGCGACTGGGTTGTGCGACTGAGTGTCTGTATGCGATTGAGTCATGCGTGCGAATGAGTGTATGCGATTGAGTCATGCGATTGAGTGATTGTGTGCGATTGAGTCAGGTGACCGACTGAATGTATGCGAATGTGTTCATTCGCACGACTGGAGTCCAATCGCACGAATGAAGGTTCAATCGTATGAAAGTAGCTAATTCGCACGATTGAAGATTGATTCGTGCGTATGGAAGTTGAGTCGTGCGATTGGGTGTTGTGTGGTACGACTGAAGGCCAGTCATACGAATGAAGGCTCAATCGTACGAATGAAGCTGATTCGCATGATTGAGGGTTGATTCGCACGAATGGAGGTTGAGTCGTGCGTCTGACCTTGTTATACGACTGAATTTGTTGTGTTTGACCCCTTGTGTGTGGTGTGAGTATGTTGTGTGGTGTCGAGGTAACACTAACACAATAATGCCATTGTTCGGCCACAAAGATTAAAGTCAACGTGAGAAAGGGCACAAAAACTATTTTGAACAAATTGAACTAACGCTTTACAACGATCAAATTGACTTATAACTATTGACACTTATTTAATGCTTCTTCAATAACAACGGGACTTTTACTTAAAACATCATCTTTAATGGCGACAATGTCTTGTACTTGGATCTACATAAGATCTAGTACGTGTGTCAGTCTGCGTGTGTTGTATGTGACCCATCCGATACGACCCGAACCGACCCATCATTATTGCGCGCTTATACATATATCATATCATTAATGCGATACAATAACTGTCAATAGGTGTTTGACTGTTTATTTGCATTCAACATTTGGGATACATCGATCATACATACTTACCACCTAACAAGTGAGTTTCGTGGCCCCTTTTTACGCTTATACAATATTTCAATCATTTACAAATTGGGAGAAAAGTATGCTTACACAATTTTTATGCTGTACAACTTACATACATTTTACATACAAGGAATCAACGTGATACTGTGTTGCAAGTACTATTTGATACATGCTTGGGTCTGCTGTGTGGTTCTATCTTTGCAACTATTTAATTCCAGTGTGGGAACCGACGGTTAGGTATTGGTAGTACTACTGGGTTGACACCCCCACCCTCGTTCGATGGTATACTAGTTGGTACCATCAGTGGCCAGGAACGGGCCCTTGGGTGAATATATGCCGACAATTTCTTTGTGTACGTCACTAGGTTTGGTTGCAAAGCTCATGTCATGTGATATTTACTTGTGTATATAACTGTATTCACGGTATTCCGACGCGCTTACTTATTACAGCATCACTTACATTTTTATTACATAAACCTGCGAGCTCACCAACAATTATGTTGACCGTTTTAAGCATATCTTTTCAGGTGATCATGCAAGTCCAGGAATCTAGGTGTGCTGTCTTAGTGGAGACCCTAGGATGCATTTTTGGGACTGAGCTCATTTTGATAAACAATATTTTGATCAATGTTAACGCTTGTAAACAATTATCAACTTTTGAAACTTGTTCCCGAGTTGTGGGAATTAACATTTACATTTTCATCTTATGTGACTATGTGTTATCATTATCATGTTGCTTATGGCTATGTTGTCGTGAACATTGACTAAACACGACACAAGTCCCCTTGTTGTCGGGTATCGTCATGACACGCATGTCATCATTTATTTATATTGCTCTCTATCGCTTACCATGTGTTATGACGATCCCGGTCTCATTACATCCCTGTGTTTCCGCTTTTAGCGGGGGTGTGACAGCTGCCTTCATGAAGGCTTTGATCTTCTCAAGCTTCTCGGTCGTAGCCTCAATCACCTCGACGCTCCCCAACTCCTTCTGACAAATATCACCCCAACAAACGGGTGTTCTGCATCTCCTACCGTATAGCATCTCGTATGAGGGCATACCAATGCTGGCATGATAACTGTTGTTGTACGAGAATTTGGCTAACGGTAAGTGGTCACCCCAACTTGCTCCGAAATCGATAACACATGCCCGAAGCATGTCCTCCAACGTCTGAATGATCCTTTCTGACTGACCATCAGTCTGGGGATGATAAGTCGTGCTAATATGTAACCTCGTACCCATAGCGTCGTGGAATTTCTTCCAGAATTTGGATGTAAATCACGTGTCGTGATCAAAAACAATAGACACCGGCACGCCATGACGAGTTACAATTTCCTTGATGAACAGATCAGCCAACCTCTCAGATGAATATGTCTCGCGGATCGGTAGAAAGTGAGCACTCTTCGTTGAACGCTCAACTATCACCCATATGGCATCATACCCCTTCGGGGTACGTGGCAGCTTTGTAATGAAATCCATGGTGATATGCTCCCACTTCCATTCCGGTATATCCAAGGGTTGGATCTTCCCATACGGCTTCTGATGCTCGGCCTTCACTTACAAGCAAGTAAGGCACTTACTCACATACTCCACTACGTCACGCTTCATACCCGACCACCAATAATCTTTCTTCATGTCGTGGTACAATTTCGTAGCACCGGGATGAATAGAGTATCGAGTCTTGTGAGATTCATCCATGATCTTCATGCGTAGATCCCCAAAACGAGGAATCCACACACAACCGAATCGGGTTCTAACACCGAGTGTGTTTTCATCCAACTCTGCGGCCAGACCTTTCATTCTTTCAGAGTTAAGATGATCTTCCTTCAATGCTTCATCTTGAAACTCCTTGACTTGCTTCATTACATCGGAGGTCATGATCAGCTGATAAGCTTTCACCCGAATCGGCTCGTGCTTCTCCTTCCAGCTAAGAGCATCCGCCACCACGTTGGCTTTGCCCGGATGGTAATGGATCTCGCAATCATAGTCTTTTATGAGCTCCAATCATCTTCTCTGCCTCATGTTCAGGTCCTTCTGCTCAAAGAAGTACTTCAAGCTTTTGTGGTCAGTGAATATGGTGCACTTCGTCCCGTAAAAATAGTGCCTCCAAATCTTTAACGCAAAGACTACGGCTGCTAGTTCCAAGTCATGAGTAGGATAATTGACCTCATGAACCTTCAACTGTCGGGATGCATAGGCTATAACCTTTCCCCTCTGCATCAACACGCATCCCAAGCCCGAGTAGGAAGCATCAGAATAAACCACCAGGTCTTCACTTCCATCGGGTAACGACAGAACTGGAGCCTGAGTCAACCTCGTCTTTAATTCCTCGAACGCCTTCTCTTGAGCCTGACCCATACAAACTTCACGTCTTTTCGGGTCAACTTAGTTAGTGGAAAAGCGATCTTAGAAAAGTCTTGGATAAATCTTCTGTAGTAGCCCGCCAAACCCAAGAAGCTATGAATCTCGGATGGCGTCTTTGGTGACTTCCATTGCATAACCGCCTCCACCTTTGCCGGGTCCACCATAATCCCATCAGGATTCACCACATGACCCAAGAACTGAACTTCGCGCAACCAGAACGCGCACTTGGAGAACTTGGCGTACAACTTCTCCTTTCTCAACGTCTCTAGAACTTCCCGAATGTGACCGACATGCTCTGTCTCGGTCCTCGATTAAATCAGGATATCATCAATAAACACGATCACTGATTTATCCAACATCGGCCGACACACTCGATTCATTAGATCCATAAAAGCAGCTGGCGCATTGGTCAAACCAAAAGACATGACAAGGAACACGTAGTGACCATATCGCGTGCGGAATGCTGTTTTAGGGATATCTTGCTCCTTCACCTTCAACTGATGGTAGCCCGATCGAAGATCTATCCTTGAAAACCAACTGGCACCTTGCAGCTGATCAAACAAATCATCGATTCTCGGTAAGGGGTATCGGTTCTTTATCGTCAACTTGTTCAGCTCACGGTAGTCAATACACATCCTCATACTACCGTCTTTCTTCTTCACAAACAGGACCGGAGCACCCCAAGGAGAGATACTCGGTCTAATGAACCCCTTATCAAGTAGCTCTAGCAACTGCTCCATCAACTCTTTCATCTCTATCGGAGCCAGCCGATACGGTGCCTTGGCAACAGGTTGGGCACCCAGTATCAGATCAATCTGAAACTCGATCTCTCGGTCAGGTGGCACTCCTGATAAGTCTTCTGGGAACACGTCTGGAAAGTCACACACAACCGGTACATCAGCTAGTTGTGGTGTTGGCGTATCCACATCCTTTACATAGGCCAAGTAGGCACTACATCCACGCCTCACACACTTTCCCGCCACCGCCATCGAAATTACTTTCGGAATTGTAGTAACCCGATCACCATAAACCGTTACCGAACTTCCGTCAGGCGCCGTCAACCGAATCATCTTCTTGCGACACACAATGTTCGCCTCATAATCCGCTAACCAATCCATCCCAAGATTCACATCAAAACCACCTAAGGTCATTACGAACGGTCTAACGGGAAACTTATGACCTTCTAGCTCCACGTCACAACCCTCTATCATCTCAGAAATCCGGGTAGACTTACCTATGACAGTTTTTACATCAAAGGGCGCATCGACACATCTACTACTAACAGGCAGCTTAGCACAGAAAGCAGCAGAAATAAAACTTCTACTAGCACCAGAATCAAATAACAAAGAACCTAAAGTTTGGTTCACTAGAAACGTACCGACACAACGTCAGGGTCCGTCCTAGCCTCCTCTTGTGTCATGGTGAATGCCCTGGCGCTCGCCCTCGCTCCTTCACCCCCGGTCTTCTTCACCCCAGAACCCTCAGCCCTCGGCTTCTTACAATCCTTACTTATGTGACCCTCTTCACCACAGTTGTAACACCTGCCCGCACGGCAATCCCTTGCCATATGCCCTACCTTCCCGCACTTGAAGCACACATTCAAACCTAGCCTACATTCCCCCGCATGCTCCTTTCCACACTTGCCACACCTCTTCGATCCTGCTCCCGATGTGGCCACAAGGCGGTCATCCACCCGTGCCTTTTTGTTACCCGTCGAGGCATCACCCCGACCAAACCTTTTTCCGTTCCCGTTCCGATCACCACCACCCCTCTTGTTCGCTTCAGTCACCACCACCTCTCGCTCCTCATAAAGTCTCCTTGCCAAATCAACAGCCGACCTAAACGTGCCTGGCCGGGCGGCGATCATATGCCTGCGAACATCCACTGGCAAACCCTGAACGTACCTCTTGCTCTTTCGGGACAAAGGCGTCACCAGATCCAGCACCAGTCGTGCCATTTCATTTAATTTGGTGGTGTACTGCTGGTGTGTCATGGTCCCCGCCTCCAGTTGCAGGAACTCTCTCTCGATCTTATCCATCTCCCTCTGAGGAGAGAACTCCTCGATCACCATCTTCTTCAACTCCTCCCACCTCATCCTTCCTATCGCCCGGTTGCCCTCGGCTTGGATAATGTTGTCCCACCAGCACAGAGTCGAGTCCACAAATGAATGAGTGGCAAACTTCACCTTCTGATCTTCCCGGAACTCGCTGATGTCGAGAACAGCCTCCATTTCCCTCACCACCGGTGAGCGGCAGCAGCAGTTCGTTTCCATCGAAAGTAGGGGGCTTGCATCTCATAAACGCCCCGTAGTTACAGCCTCGTGCCACCTCTTGCACAGGCTCATCTTCCTCCTCTTCTTCATTATCAGAGAAAATTGTTTCAGGCTCCGGTTGCTCCCGCTCCCCTGAGGCCCTGTTTCTTTCCCTTCTTTCTCCTTCTTTCACAGCCTTGTGACTTCGGTTACCACAGACGGTAAGATTGTCTGCATGACCTGATGTACTTCTTCAACAACAGCCTCCTTTACCGAGGCCCTCAAGTTTGCACTCTCATCCCCAGCCTCCGGATGAGGGGTCTCAGGTTCTTCAGGAACCACCTTCTCAACTCTAGGCCTTCCTCTTTTAGGTCGCGGTTCAACATCAGGCCCACCACAGCCTCCACCCCTAGAAGCTTTAGAGGATCTACCACCAGCCATTCCCTGTCACACTGAAAGATTCAAACACCAACACGGTCATTCAAGGAAACAACTCAATTTATGTCAAGTATAGTAAGTGTCTAATTACAGTGGCCAGTTATGATTAGCCACTTACTTTACTCTTCATACTCCGAGCATTACCTATCCTGACTACATCAGTATCTAAATCTACATACAACATATAAACCACATAACATGCGCACATAATACCGGTTATCATTAAGAAAATACCTGATGGCACGCAGCTACTTAGATTGGCATTCCATTCCCATTTCGTCCCATTTTCAGTTTAAGTTAAGGTTTATTTGAAACATTTACCCATTTCACTTAAACTTTGTCTCTGATACCAACTTGTAAGGCCCCGTTCCCGGGACGCCTACAGTTGGTCATTCATCGCCCATAAAACAATTAATTACATTTACTTTTCATAAAATATTGCAGCGGAATTATGAAAATAGACATCTCATTACATTATAAAAGCTTTTGCAAAATAATACATCGTGAATCAGTTACAAAATATATTATTTCATTATATCACAAAAGCCCTATAAAATGGATGCCATCAAAAAGAGCTGAGTAGCCTCGCAGCGCCATCCTCAGCAACATTACCTGCCAACTGGAAACACATAAAAAGTCAACATTGCTGAGTGAGTTCTAGTTTTATAGTAAAACATACTTTACTTTCATTAAAACCGTTCGTTACTTTTGCATGATCACACATCATACGTACACACTGATAATATCATTATTATCTTCTTCATTCGTTCATTCATTATTACATCTTTACTTGCGCATTTGATATCTTCCGTACTGATACCATGTGCTACACCCCAAACTATATGGCTACTGGGCCGAAGTCTATAAATGGACAGCTGAGCGTATGCCGCAGTACCGGGGTAAGCGGTAGAGGTTCCATACAAATGGTCGGTCACAAAGACGGACCCCAATGTGCATCCTCCCGGGGTAGCGAACCCGCACACCGTTGGGCTAACACCTTTTGATTGGCGTGTCCCGTTATCAAATGCTTGCAAGACTTTCATTACGTTCGTTCATTAAGGCATGCATTCAATTCATGTTCCCCTTTTTATCATCTTTCACTTTACGTTACATAATACTTTCAATTCATTCATTAGCATAACATGTAAAGCCACAAGAAAGATAAACATTCATCATAATCAGGAACATCATGCATACATAACATACATCATACATAAATATGTAACGCCATAAACATCATCATGCCCAACCTACTCTCTAAGGCCTCAACAGTCATCCTACATGAACTTACGAGAATTTCCATGTCAAAACTTACGTCTGCACTTTCCCCCAAAAGTCAGTAATTAAACTACACGTTTCCCTGGGTACAACAGCCTTGTTTGGGCGTATGGACATCCTTCAGTCGCATGGCCTCTAGGCGACTGAACATCATGCGATTGGACTCATGCGGATGAACGTCTATGCGAATGGACATCCAGTCGTGGGTATGGACCTCATGCGGATAGAAATAATGCGAATGAACACCTATGCGACTGACCTCATGCGAATGGACTCAATGCGAATGAGTCCCAAGCGACTAGAACCAATACGACTAAGCACCTATGCGACTGGATCCTCAGTCGTATGACTCCCCATACGACTGGACCCCCAATCATACGAATGAAACCTTAGTCATGCGAATGAACTCCCAATCATGTGAATGAACCCCAATCGTGCGAATGAACCTCAATCACCCCTCAGTCGGCCGTATGGCCTTCAGTCGGTCGCCTAGTCCTAGGTGATGCCAAAAGGAGTTCATCCCGAACCCAATCTGCCATTTACGGCCTCCAAGCTCATCCAAACCCATTCTAAGCCTAAATTAACCATCTTAGACCTTAGGAATGCATACCACAACACCATACAAGCACACACAAGCCCGGAAACAAACTCTAAACACATCACACGCAACACACCCAAATGGGTCATAAACACACATATACAAAAACGGGTTTTTCATGCTTTCCAGCCCCAAAATCATTTGAAAACAAGTTAAAGTGGGATCCTAGAACTCACACAAACGAGCACAACGACAAGGGCTTCGATTTGACTCGCTCCTCAACGATTTTGGCCACTCGAACCAACCAGAACTAGCACTTCTTCCTCTTTTCTCCCTTTCTCTCTTCTCCTCTCGTTTTCTTGGCTGAAATGTGAGTGTGTGGGGAGAGTATGGCTGCTCTCTCCCTAAAAATATCACCACATTTTCAACTTTCTTTCGTTGGCGAGTTTGGTCCCTCGACTTTGAACTTTATTTCTTTTTCTTCATTCGTCAGCTTCAAAATACATAAATAACCGGGTGTTATATTTGGTTTTGAGTTTGATTGTATTGCATTAATTTAAAATGATTTATGTTGATTAAACCTATGTTCTCACCAACTATATGTTGACTGTTTTGAGTATGCTTTTTCAGGTCAGCATAATATATTATAATCTCGTGTATACGTTCAACATGTATAGTAATCTGCACGACTACTTAGGGAAGTTGTGCATCTAGTTGACTATTGACTTGTTTGACTTCAGCCTTTATGTGGATCTTCACGTCCACTACGAGCTGAAGATTGTGTGAAATGTTGAAGACATGTGCTTTTGATTAGGATTACAAATGTATAAGTCTAAATTATTAGACTAAGTTTTGTAAAAATTGTAATCCTTTTATTATGAACTAATTAAAATGATATTTTAGTTTGTTTCTGTGATTTGTATGTTATGATAATCAATGCGTTTTGAACCGACGAGTCACACTCAAGCATTTCACGCTTCCGCCGGGATGTGACAGACACGACCATAGAAGTTAAGCCTTATAACTTTTGCATTATCATGCTACCCTAAAATCATGCAATATGTGCAAAAGATTATTGCAACTATTTTAAATTAGTGTTGGATGCAAGCTTTTACATGATTTATAATTGACAAAATTTTGGTTTGGTTGAATAATTACACAAGGAGTCATTCTTAAACAAAAGTTTTGATCTTTGTTTACATAATCAAATGCCTAGGAGTGCTTTTTTTAATTCAAAACAATGATAAAGTTAGGTTTTATTATTTTTTAAAAAAAACTTGTTTCTTGATGTCTCTAGACATTGCTGATGGTGTTGGTGGAAGGTGGAGGATATAGCCGATTAGAAGTTTGAGAAATAAAAATATTATAGTAAAAAGGATTCTGATGTTGATGTCATAGCCTAAAGTGATGGTGAAGAAGAATGTTTTGCACAAAAGCCTAAGAAATGTATACACGAGCACTTATACCAACTCTAGAGTAGCTAGCTTCTTTAAATCTAGAAGAAGGGCAAAATAGAGTAACCTTCATATTTTCAACATCAATGCTAGGGCTTCAGATTATTAGTTGTAGTTTTTATAATAGTATGGTTGTGCTATGTGTGTATACGTGTTTCGTCAGTAGCTAACTTGACGCACATACATTTTAGGTGGATGCTAAAATATATTTGTGGCCAGTGGTAGTATAATCGTATTGTGATCTCAGACGTTGATCTAACTTATACCAAGTATTATTTTCTTTCCCAACTTTAATCCTTTCTATCACTTAGATATTCAATCAATAGAGAAACATGAGCATCAAATAGTACATCCCAAACAACAATAGTATCAGCCAAGTCTATGGGTTTTGACATCAAGTTTTGGTAATATCAAATATGGAAAACATAAATCGCCTATGTATATAATACAATGTTGGAATGATGTTTGAAGAATTATGAAATTATTATATTAAAATTTCTGATGACTTATATGCTAAGAGCTAACGTATATACTCTTGTCTTACAAATCTAATGTTCTTGGACAATTCATGCATTTGATTGGAAGAGATTGGTCACACATTGGTGTAACAGATTTCCTTACAACCACTAAGGTTTGTTGGCTTACTTTTATTGCTTCATAGCATAATAGTTTTATAGCTACTCCTTGCATTTTCTTTTAAAATTTAACGCTTGACTTGACATTTCACACCTATATTTTTTTGTCCTCCAGTTATTAGGCATTTAAACACACAAGAATGTTTTGTGGTGAAAGTGTTTATTCCTGATGCAACACACGGGTATAGGCATTAGTTGAATTAAATCCATCATTTTCTCCTAGTTTTCTTATTGCTAAATTTTACTAGATATTAATATTAATATTTGTTTTATAATAATATTCAATCTTTTAATACGATAAACACGTATATTCCCTATGATAAAATTGAAAAGTCTACTGTAATAATAAAATTAAATCAAACGAAAAGCCAACATGAAGGATCATGTTGTGATTAATTAAAGACTAAAAGGTTTTGGTACACATGCAATTGCTTTCATTAGATGCTTGCGTCTCTAATATTTTATGCATTCTTAATCTTTATTATCTTTTTAGAAAATTACATAAATAGTCTTTATAGTTTAATCAGATTACACAATTAGTACTCAGATTTTAAAAATGGCAAAATTAATTCAAATGTTTGGGTGCGTTTCGTCTAGATGTTAAATCCAGTTAGGTTTTAAGTTTAAATGAGGTAATGTTTGTCATTTTACATTTCCTTTTTAATTTAATAACCAAAAACAAAATATGAAACTAGGGTTATTAGATCATCAACTTCTCTCTTCTTCATCGTTCAAATCAAGACAAAAAACCAATATCTTTAGCAGCACATAGGTTTATTCTTTTCTTACATCCTACGTCTACTTTTCCCTCATGCTTTCACATTTTCCTCATCCTTTCACCTGACGTCCCAAGTTCTTCACTTGGTTGCCAAAGGTCTGAACTTTATCACTTAACTCTTGATTCCTTGCCACCACTGCCGTATATGTTTTCTTGATTTCATCACTTTTGCGTAAACACATATCTAGTTACTCGTTTAGGGAAACTAGATGATTGGCAATGTAACCATGGTTCCTTCCCCTCATAATATCTTGATAAATACTATTCTCGAGCCAAGCTTCATTCCTGTCAGTAACATAATTTCCTTTTGCAGTTTGGATTTCATATAGAACTAGTGAATTTTCCTTGTGTTTTTCTGATTCTTCTTCATCTTGATGATTAACCTAACAAATCTTGACATTTGTATCTCCATGTCTCTCCTACAATGTGATTAAACATGCTGAATTCTTGATTCAACATATCTTTCATACTCTCTCTCTCTCTCTCGCTCTCTCTCTTTTTCTTATATCACTATTAACTATTATCTGAGTCTCCATGGCATCCTATACCACTTGGGCTACTTTTAAATTCCTTGAATTTCTGAGCGATTTCAGTGATTAAAGCCATAGTAATTGCAGCATAAGATTTATCATCAAGTTCAATCTTTTTCATATCTTCCTCATCCCACAAGTGGTCAAGTTTTGGAACAAGTTCTCCCTTCTCATTTGAATACACATGAATATGTGGTTCGTATCTGATTGACCATAACATCTTTGGTTTGGTGTAAATTACATAAATCTCAAAATGATACACCCAATCATGATAGTCATCTTCACTCAAAAGTCTTAGAGTTTTAGTGCTTGTTCCAATCTCGTTATGAAGACTCCAATTTCATTTTGAAAATTAGAATTCCAGTTTTTGCGTGAACTTATTAAAAAATTTAAACTTCTCGCGCAAAAGAATCATTGAAAATTTTTCGTGTGACCTTTTTGCTCAAACTTTTCGCGCGAAGAGTTTTGTAACAGAATTTTACGAAATGTTAAAGTTCTCACGCGGAAGGAATATTTGTGTAACACACTTTTGCAACTTTACCAACTTTTCACGTGAATAGTAAGTTGTCGCAGATCAATTCAGTGCATTTTTTATCTTTTTCACTACAAATCAATCACCAATTTGTTTGACATTTGATAACTGAGCTTCAAATTTATGAATTAGGTTCACGTTTGATCCTAATTGTCACTAATTGATTCAATTGAGTTCATTTTCATCATGAAATCGTCTTCAAATATTCAAATGAACTTGTTTCTCATGTCACTGATCTTATACTTATCCAATTCAACACAACAACACTCAAATCAAATCAAACTTCAAAAAGAAACCGAATTATTAGCTCAAATACTCTTCAAAACACTTCAAGTTCTAATCAAATCGATTTAGAGCACTAATGTCTCTTATACCAATTATAAAGATCGTGTTTTCTTTGTAAATCGATCTCGTGTTTGAGATGCGGAATGAAAACTAACACAGATGCATAATAAGAACAAGAAAAATCATGAACAAGCAATAGTAAATATAAACGTGGTATATTGCTCTCTGAAATTGAATTACATAAGTTGAGAATTTTAGGATTACCAATGAAGTCAACTAAGCAACATATATATACTAAAACCAAAAGGTCTCGCGCGAGAACTAACTTCTCTCGCGGATCAAAGTTCTTGCGCGACTTGATCTTTAAAATCTTCATTTTGATTTCCCGAACCTTTAGGTTCAATCCCTACAAGAAGACCCAAAATTTTATTTTGCTTTAGGCCCCTGTAAGCGATGAGCCTGCCTTGGGAAGATCAATGAGAAGAACGCCCCTGTTGCTTTGGTAGGGGAAAAGAATCCCCTTGGTTGCTTGATGGATGAAGAAGTGAATGGTTGAGAGGGCCGGTGAAGAACTCATGAATTGTAGATCACCCTTGTTAAGCAAATAAATACAAGACAATATGTCAAAAAAAAAAACATAAGTGTCATTACTTTAACCCTAAAGACTAATGAAATTTAATGTCAGGGACCCAAGTATAATGTACATACGAAAGTTTGGAATAACTTTACACTTTTAAGATTTTAAGGATTAAATGTACAAAATATAATGTACGTACGAAAGTTTAGAATAATTTTACATTTTTGAAATTTCGAGGATTAAATGTGCAATCGGCTTAAAGTATAAGAATCTTGTATGTAATTTCAACTTATATTTTTTTATGGTAGCGTGTCATCTTAAATTTTTGATAGTTTAATCCTTATTATATTGTTTATGGTAGACATTCATCTCAACATACAATAATAAAGTTCGGGATCAAAGAATTGAGAAAGGTCACTATATAATTAAATATATGCACATTTATCAACGAATCACTTTTTTTTAACGGTAAATGTACGATCATACTTCGGAGGATATGTCTTATCTTAATCGGGCCCATATATTCGTTTCCAGTCGGGGCCGCACCCCCAATCCCCTCAGAAGGAAACTCATTGTTGAGAAAACCTCCTGGCTCAACTCTAAGCATTTTTGCTTAGAGTGAAACTTGAACCCATGACCTCCTCTTTATTTACATGCCATAGATACCTCACTTTAACCAGTTGGACTAAAGATCATTGGTTATCAACGCATCACATGATATTTTTTTTGGGTGGCAAATGTACAAAGATAGATTTTATCTTAATCAGACTAATTTATCTGTTTCTTAGTTGGACCGCACCCCCAACCCTCTCAGAAGTAATCCACAATTAGAAAAACCTCTTGACTCAACCCAAAGGCTGCGTTTGGTTGGAAAGAATGGAATGGAATTGAGAAACTAGTATAATTTTCATGTAAAAATTTATATTTGAGTGGGTAATGAAATGTAAAACCCAAGGGAATGTTTCACCTCAAATTCTCTTGGTTGTGAGATTTTAAATTCCCTCTCTAGGTGAAAAGATTTGGAAATCCCACAACCAAAGGAATTTGAGGTGAAACATTCCCTTGAGTTTACTTTTAATTGCTCACTCAAACACAATTTTACTTGAAAACTATACAAGTTTCTCAATTTCATTGCATTCTTTCCAAACAAACGCAACCTAAGTATTTTATTAAGAATGAGACTTAAATCCAAGACTTTTCATATTTACATATATCGAGTCAGCTTAAACCACAACCCACTTGGCTAAGGATCACTTGACATGTGTGTTACTTGAAAACTCCCTTTCCATCCTTACTTGAAATTCATTTGCTTCCCGAATCAACTCCCAGCTAGCTCTCGATCGCTTTACTTGATAAAACACAAACATCATGTCTTTACTCGGAGATGTTGCTCACTTGAAAATCCCCCTTGATGAGATCCTATTTGCGACCAACAACTTCTCCGACCAAAACTTGATTGGAAAAGGTGGGCTTGGGAAAATCTACAGGGGACAAGTCTTTTCTTCCGGAAAATTAATTGATATCGTTGCCAGGAGGTTACATTATGAATACGGGCAAGGAGAAAAAGAGTTTTCGACTGAGATTACGATGCTCTCGGCCCTCAAGCATCAGAATCTGGTCTCTTTTCGTGGCTTCTGTGACCAGGGTGGCGAAAAGATCATCATAAACAAGTATGAGTGCAACTCAAGTCTAGACAAGTATCTAAGCGATCCTGCAGTACTCACATGGAGGCGACGATTGGAGATCTGTGTCGGTGTTGCACGAGCATTAAGCTACATCCATTTTGATGCAAGACGCGATTATAGCATCATACACCGAAACATCAAGAGTTCCAAAATTTTACTAGATGGCAAGTGGGAACCCAAGTTATCTGGTTTTGAACATTCCATAAAAACTCCAGCAGCTCGAAGGCATCGTCTTGTACTTGCTGAAGTTTGCGGCACGTATGGGTATTTGGACCCAGCATATGAAAAGACTGGTGGTGTGACCCACAAGTCAGATATATTCTCCTTGGGCGTGGTACTATTCGAGGTCCTATGTGGGAGGAAGGCGTTTGCTCCCGACGAGAATGACAAGTTGTTGAGTGAATTAGCAAAGTCCCGTTATGAAGAGGATAAACTCGATGGTGTGATCAATCCAGATCTACGAAAACAAATGATGCAACAATCATACGAAATCTTCTCCGAGACGGCATACTACTGCTTGAAGGACCAACGAGCACATCGCCCAAATATAGATCAGGTTGTCCATAGACTTGAGAGAGCCTTGAAACTTCAAAACAAACATGATCATGTAAGGGTATCTTCTTTTGTTTATTTGTTGTATCCTCTCCCAATTTAGTGTTATAAAACCTTATTTTCCATCATATTAATTTGTATTTTGTTGCAATTGATACCACAGATAGGCAATATACTTGTCGGTGAAGTTAAAGAAGATAGATCATCCGATCACTTGAAGGTATTTGAACATAGAGAAATTCCCAAACAGTCTTTTTAACCCAAAAATTTCATTAATATGTCCATTTTTACTTTCTTCGTCCCCAATATGCCCCCACCTCATTCAGGCGCCAACGACCTAGAAACAAGTTCGAGCAACCCCAATAAAAACCATTTTATATTATTTAATTATCAATTGTTGTCTTGTTGACCGATCCATGTATTGCCCCTTGTGAAAAAAAAAACCCACCTACCGGTTCCTTTGACATGTAAATATTAAAAGGTTATGGGTTCAATTATCACTCTAAGTAAAAAATTTAGAGCTGAGCTAGCGGGTTTTTTCAGTAATAGGTTTACTTCTAAGTGAGTTGGGGGTGCAGTCCTGACTGTGAAACACATAGGTGGGCCTGATTAATATAACATCTATCATCCGAAACAAATTCTTACATTAACCGTTCAAAATAAATTGGGGTTCGGATGAATTTAATTGGTGCAGCTTACGAGAAACGAAAATATAAGTTACGCAGCACTTCTTTCATGGTCGTTGGTGCCCATATGAGATGGGGACATATTGGGGAGGGAAAAGTCAAAAGAACGTATTGATAAACATTTTTATTGGGTCAAAAAGATAATTTGAAAATTTTCCTTAAAAGTGTTACACTAATTAAAATGGTACTTAATTACACTGAATCAAGTTAAAAACGTATTTAATTACCCACATACTATACTATTAATATGTATAAAATTACTGTAATTACTTGGTACCAATTTATTGTAGTAACTATTGTATGTCGGGTTAAAACTCATGCAGTCATGTAATTGAGTACATATGTCATATGTCATATGTATTTAATTAGAGTGAAATTCAAGTTTTAAGTTCTAACCCAAGATATATTAAACGCTAAGTATAAAAGTATTACCGCATTCAAAATATTTTTAGCAAGAATATCCTAACCAATTGCTTGTTTTTAGCAATCATAATAAGTTTTAATGCATCTGTACTTTGTTTCACAGGCGCCGGGTTTATCTGTTTTCAGCTACGTGCGTTCCACACTTATCTATCATGAAAATGAAGGCCAGCCTCCGTCTTTCTCGGATTTGAATCCCTTGCGGTCGAGGTACATGACTCGGCCAGCCGTTGCAAAAAACTCTTTCCTCTCCAGAAATCGACTGGTCATTGCAAAGTACTCCTTCCTCTCCAGAAATCCCCCAATCATCGAACAACTCCCCTTCCTCTCCAGCAACCCACAGACGAACCAAGTAAGTTATTCATATCAACACGCTTGAGAGGACCTACCCTTTGGGTAGGAAATTCTCCGTACTCCATGAAATTAAACTCGTAATTCTATTTATACAATCTAATCCCGCCAGACACTCATGAAATCTGGACTCTTGTGAAATTTTAAAAGCAACCCAAATGAAATTTTTACATCCACTACAAAAATAAAATATTTTAAAATATTATTTTTTTACTAATATATACCTAGTGTTAAGATAATTTGAGACTCACAAATTAACAAATATGTCTCAAGCTCATATTAAATAAACTTATTTGAATTATCATAATACAAATTAAACAATTAACTTTTATAACCAATTAACTATTAATTTATTAAGGCCATATAACTTAATCCAATTAATTTATTACTCGATTACATAATATATTGATATGGATAATTTTTGGATCTTGTCGAACCAAAATAATTTTTTTCTTATCATCTTAATCAACGAGATGTTATAGTTTTAATAACAATTGAATTACTTTTATTACGTATTTTAATATTTAACTTGGTTTTATCTTTTACTATATGACCAATTCGACAACGCCACCCGAATTAGAACGAATAGTATATATACTTAGATATAGTCCATGACCATCAAAATTTCTGACACCCACATGCTGTTACATTCAGCTTGTATGTATTTTTAAAATCATTAACCTGTTAGGTTTTTTTGTAAAAGCAGACAACATGCTTGATTCCCCCAAAAGAACATGGCTTATATTTCTCCTCCGATTGCAATTTTATTCAGAGAGCGGGTGTAACTAAAATTGTTTGTGAGTGTATAATATATACATATGTATACATACAGATGCATACATATATAGATACTTACATACATACATACTAAGTCCGTGTTTGGTTCGCAACAAAGAAATTTCCCATGGCTGGCAATAGAATGAGAGTTGCAAAACCAGAAACTTTCGTTTGATCAAAACGCATCAAAAGGAAAAACATAGAACCGATCATTCAAATGAGAAAGTAGAAATCGAATTCACCACAAATTAAGAATTTCAATAAAATCAAGTAATAACGATCATAAGTGTGGTTCATACAAGTCAATCGAACTTACATGGTTCACCTAGCAAATAGCAAGTCAAACAAATTAATCTCCACCATTCATGATCATATATATAGCATGTAGCAAGAAAATCCAAAAACGTGTGGTTTGTAAGTCAAGTTGCGGTCCTTTTGTGGTTCGTTGAAAAGCAAGTGGGCAAGTTCAAACATTTTGGTTCTGTTGATGTGATGCAGTAGTCAATATGCAGTAGTCAATATATGTAGTAGTTAGTTGATATGTCTATGTTTGTTCCAACTTTGTAATAGTGATATAGTTAGAGGGTGAGTTTGTAACTTTGTATTAGTTGTTTAATTTTCTGTTAACGAACTTGATTTGGGGAATAGGTATAAGATAGAGTTGAAGTGTAGAAAGAGATAATCTTCTACATATAATTGTTCATATTCGATTAATAAGAGTGGTGATTGATTTTGTGATGGATTCTTCTTGATTCTCTGGTTTCTTAACAATAGGTATTAGAGGTAAGGTCTATCGGCTCAATTCGAAGAAGAATAGGGAAATCGAAAAACAATTGAAGGAATCAATGGTGTCCGCTTAGTTTGAAATCGAGAAGTTCGACGCAAAGAACGAATTCGGATTATAGCGATTAAAGATGAGAGCCTTACTTGTGCATCAAAGGGTTGTTGATGCCCTAGCCGAAGAAGCGGAACTACCGACAACTCTCACTGAAAAGATTAGAAGGAGATAATAGAGCAAGCTCATAGCTCTATCATCTTAAATCTAGGTGATTGAGTGTTGAGGGAAGTTTCAAAAGTGGAGACAGCGGCCGGTGTATGGTCAAAACTAGAAAGCCTCAATATAACGAAATCATTGGCTAATCGGATGTATTTGAAGAAGAAACTCTACACCTTTCAGATGGTACCAGGGAAGTCCATGGAGGACCATACTGATGAATTCAACAAACTAGTAATTGACCTTGAAAATATTGATGTAACCTTAGATGATGAAGATCAGGCTATTATCTTCCTTACATCACTTCCCCAGTCCTACGAGCATTTTATGGATACTCAGATGTATGGAAGAGATGCCTTATCAATGGAAGAAATCTTTTCAGCCTTGAATTTAAAAGAACTCCAGAGGAGGTCTGATGTTAAGGGAGATTCCGGTGAAGGCCTTTTCGTGCGGGGAAGATCCGAGCAAAGAGGGTTTAAGCAAAAGTCAAGTTCAAGATCGAAGTCTAGACCAAAAAGGAGATGCTATGTGTGCAAATCTGAAAAACACCTGAAGAAGGATTGCCCGGAAAGAAAGAAAAAGAAGGAGGAATCCAGTGCATATAAGCAATAGGTGAATTCATCACCTGAATGCTCCATTGATGGGTGCAAAAGCTCTAAAGTGCTTGCAGTAAGAAAATATGTATCAAGATCATATTGGATATTAGATTCAGGGTGCTCTTGGTACATGACTTTAAATAAGGAGTATTTTGAATAACTATGTATGCAAGATCTTGGCACCTGCAGCTGGGAGATGACAGACCATGACATATTAAAGGGCTTGGGACTGTTATTCTTAAACTTGAAGGTAGAATAGAGTTTAAGTTGACTGAGGTTAGATATATTCCATCTCTACCAAGAAATTTGATTTCCTTAAGGGTGTTTGAGAAGTCAGGGTGTCATGTTAGTCTCAATGATGGGAAGGCTAATGTCATAAGTGGTTCTATGGTAGTCCTGTCTGGAGATAGAAAGGAGAACAATATATATATAAGTGTTAAGTGGTAGGGTTATGAGAGGTTCAGTGGATTATGCTGATGGTGGGTCAAGAAACTCCACTATGTTGTGGCATAATAGGATGGGTCATATAAGTAATCAGGGACTCACTGAGCTATACAGACAACATGTGTTACAAGGTTTAGGGAGACTTGATATGAAATTCTGTGAGCATTGTGTGACGGGAAATGCTTATAGAATGAGTTTTCATAAAAGTACTCATACCACGAAAGGGATATTTGATTACATACACATAGATTTGTTGGGGCCATTAAAGCATGTATCACTATGAGGGTCAAAATATTTTCTGTCCTTAATGGATGACTACTCAAGAAGAGTCTGGTTGTATGTGTTGAAGCTAAAGATGAGACATTCAATAAATTCAAGGAATGGAAGATCCTAGTGGTAAATAAAACTGGTAAGAAAGTTAAAAAGTTAAGGTTAGACAATGGGCTGGAGTTCTGCAATAAGTAGTTTGATCAGTTCTGTAAATATAGTGGGATTATTTAGGCATTATACTATGCCTAGTAACCCCCAACATGATGAATCAAAGCCTAACATCTCAGCCTTTCCAGCAGCCTAATCTGATAAGCCTAAACATGGTCCAAGGAGTTCTAACAATCAAGGAAGCCTTTGCCCTTGATTTAGTTGACTATTAATAATTGTGACAGCTTTTATAGGATACATACCACCTTGGGGTCAGATGAGTAGTAGGGTATAGTAGGCGAGCAAGTTAGCAAAGACGTTTAGGCTAATAGAAAAGTCAAAAGCGTCGGTGCGTAGCCTTCATTCTACTACGCTACAAAAAGGTTACGAAATCACTTAGCTCGACGTTAGGAGAGTCAAGGGGGAACGCCATACCTACATAGAAGAACCACTGTTCGTTGACTTTCTAAGGTCTAACCTTTCACCCTTACTGAATAGGGGCAATTAGCTTTGCACCACTGATAAATTACTTAAGATTCAATTCAAAAGGCCCTACTTATTTTTGCAAGCCTTTGTCATTGTCAGTCAACTAAGTAGGGCTTGAGGCCCCCTGTGAATCCGTAAATCTGAGGAGCATGCCGCAACAAAAGGATGGTCCCCTATGCAACCATCCCTTCCCCTCCTAGTCCAAGAAGAGCTTCCCCTCCTTCATGTCCCTAAAAACCTATTTCATAGAGGTATTTAAAGACTCCATCTTCTAGTGGTTACTATTCGATGAAGTAAGAGGATGCAGGAAAAGAAGAGATACAGGAAGCGGCTAAGAAAGTCATCAGGTAGGTAAGCAATCCTCCATGGTGCCAAGGTAAAGACATGGATCACATCGATAAGAGAAAAAGCAAAGACGGCTTATGCCGAATATCTTGAACTCAAAGAAAACCAAGCCTAACGACTTTACTTTCATACCAAAAGATCGAAAATATGCCAAATCATTCTCTATCGAATCGTAGTCTAGAGCCAAATGTAACCGACCATGCGAGTCATTCTATGAGTTGCAATTAACAGATCTTGGTCACTACATCAGCTCAATGTCAAAAAGGCCTTTCTTCATAGAGACCTCCACAAATACTCCTTGAGGAAGTGTCTCTTCTGAGTATTTTCTCACTTGCTTTCCTAAGCTAAGTCATATATTCAACTCAAGGAAAGTGAATGAGAAACATGGACTTGTGGAAAGAATGAACAAAACTATTCTAAACAAGGTGGTGCATGCTTGTCAGTTTTGGATTGCCAAAGAGTATTTAGGCTGAAGCAGCATCCAAAACAGTGTATTTGATAAACAGGTCACCTTCATAAGCTATTGGCATGAAAACACCTATGGAGATATGGTCTGGTTCACCTGTTAAGTATGGGCATTTTAAGGTTTTTGGATCCTTGGCCTATGCTCATATAAATCAATGTAAACTAGAGCCTAGAGCTCAGAAATGTGTCTTCCTAGGGTACCATGATAGAGTAAGTGTATATAGGTTATGAAGACTAGATTATGTAAGCCCTAAAGTGATTGTAAGCAGAGATGTTATGTTCAAAGAAGAAATAATGTACAAGGAGCTAATAGACACTAGTTCTTACTTGTCTGAGACACATGAGGTTCAAATTAAGGTGGAGCAATGTAATAGTTATAATAGAGAACATAGTGAAGGGTGTAGTCAACAAACAAGTACTCAGGGGGTAAAGACTGGATATAGCTTGGCACAGAACCGAGGAAAAAGGGTTATACATCCACCAGGTAGGTATAGCTGTAGTGCAGATATATCTGCTTTTGTATTTAGTACTGCTGAGTTTGAAGACAGCAGTGAACTCTTGTAATATTTAGAAGCCATTAACTCCCTAGATAAAGATAATTGGGTCATAGCTATGAAGGATGAAATGGAGTCACTACATAAGAACAACACTTGGGTGCTTGTAGATAAGCCAACGGATCATAAGCTTGTTAAGTTTAAATGGTTGTACAAGATTAAGGAAGGTGCTCCAGGGTCTATTGGGCCAAGATTTAAGGCCAAATTAGTAGCCAAAAGGTTTACACATAGGGCGGGTATTGATTATAATAAGATTTTTCCCGGTTAGAAAGCACACCTCATTTAGAGTGATATTGTCTTTATCTACTTTAAGAGACTATGAATTAGAGCTTTTAGATGTTAAAAACTGCTTTTCTTCATAGTACTCCAGATGAAGAAAGATATATGAGACAACCTTTGGGTTTTGAGGAGAAAGGCAAGGAAGAAAAGGTGTGTCTTTTAAGAAGATCTTTGTATGGGCTGAAACAGTCTCCAAGATAATGGTACAAAAGGTTTGATGAATACATGGTTAATGTTGGATTCAGTAGAAGCCTGTATGATAGTTGTGTATACTATAGGCAATTAGACAAGGAGAATATGTCTATGTGCTATTGTATGTTGATGACATGATCATAGCATGTAAAGAGCATGATCAGGTCTTGGCAACCAAGGAATTACTTATGCATGAATTTGATATGTAAGAATTAGGTGATGCCAAGAAGATCTTGGGCATGGAAATTAGTAGAAATAGAGAGACTTGTAAGCTGATCCTTTCACAGAAGTCTTATGTGAGTAAGGTACTTACTAATTTCTCTATGAATAATTGTAAAGTTGTGATTACTTCTATGGCCACACATTTTAAATTGTTAAGTCTTGATAGCCCTAAGACTGTTGCAAAAGGCCAAGAAATGCATGGAATTCCTTATGCAAACTTAGTGGGAAGTTTGATGTATCTCATGGTTTGTACAAGGCCTGATTTAGGATATGCAGTTAGTATGGTTAATAAGATATATTGCTAATCCAGGCAAGCAACACTAGAAGGCAGCAAAGTGGATACTAAGGTATCTTAATGGTACTAGAGATGTTGGATTGGGTTTTGGGGCTAAATCTGACATAGATCATTCAGTATTAGGGTATGTAGATGTAGATTTTGCAAAAGAATCTTGATAACGATAGATCCATTATAGGTTATGCTTTTAAGGTAATTGGGAAGACTTGTTAATTAGAAAGCCACTCTACAACATGTTGTGGCTTTGTCAACCACTGAGTCAGAGTACATTGCTCTAACTGAAGATGTGAAGGAGGCAATATGGTTAAAAGGTTTTTTAATTAAATTAGGAGTTACTGGAGCTGATGCTGTGGTGTTGTGTTATAGTCAAGGTGTTGTCCAACTTTCAAAGAACCAAATGTTTCATGAAAGGACAAAACACATTAATATGAAGCTTTATTTTATAAGAGAAATTATGCAGTCAAAGGAGGTGCTAATTGAAGAAGTGGATACTTCATGTAATGTTGCTGACATGCTCACTAAAGCTCTGTCTGCACAAAAGTTTCTAAATGCTTGGACTCATTGGGAATTGGTTGACAATGCATCATGGTGGAGATTGTTGATGTCATGTAGTTGTCAATATGCAGTAGTCAATATATAGTAGTTAGTTGATATGTCTATGTTTGTTCTAACTTTGTTATAGTGGTATAGTTGGAGGGTGAGTTTGTAACTTTGTATTAGTTTGTTAATTTTCTGTTAACGAACTTGATTTGTGGATTAGGTATAAGATAGAGTTGAAGTGTAGAAAGAGATCATCTTCTACATATAATAGTTCATATTCGTTAATAAGGGTGGTGATTGATTTTGTGATTGATTCTTCTTGATTCTCTGGTTTCTTAATAGGTTCAATATAGCAAGAAGCAAGTAGAATAAATATTGGTTTAATAGTAAGAACAAGTCTAACCCATTGGTTTAAATTAGCAAGTAAAGATAAAACCTTGATCAAAGCAAGCAAGTTAAATTAAATGACATTATTTCAAGTAGTGATTTTAGTGGTTCGGTTTAAAAACAAAAAACATGTCAAACCGGTTATTAGTTTGAATTCACAGTCAGCTATTTTATAAAAGATTTTTAAGTTAATCGGTTTGAGAAATTCTGAAACCATAGTGAATGGTTTGGCTTATGGTTTATAAGGGTTACAAGTCGGGAAAAACCAAACAGGGTGTTAGTTCTTGTAAGGCATTGTTCCCGAGAATCCTTACAATTGTGTTTGCACATCATAACATAAATCTTAAACTGAAAATATCATTGAAATTATAGTGAAAAATATTCACACGCTACCAACACTAATCATAAAGACAAACATTTATCTATTACATAATTGTAATCATTGTTTTAATAACATAAACATAAAGCCTTAAAAAGGGATGCTAGTCTTTATTTAGCTGATAGACTTCAACATGTGTCATTCAGAACTCTAAAGCTTAGCCCACCTTTGATTATATATGACATGCATACTAAAATGTCATGTTGCATAATGAGCTCTAGTTTCTTTTATTAAAATGAAATGAATCATACTTTGATAACTATACATTACATGAGCAATGATAATATACAAACATGTGACATATCATAACCATACCATAATGTAACCAAATGAGTCATCAGCGGGCTACATGCTTGTACTAGTGCTATACCAATCTATTACATAACATAATCATATCATATTCATATGAGTGATTTTATTATCTTATCTTTAATGTTTTAAAATAACAATCTACAAAATATTACCTAAAATTACTTTGTAAGTATTTTATGTGTATCTAGTGCCTCGTTCATAAGTCTAGGTTCTCCCTAAACCTTATCAATAGTTTTGTTATGAGGTGAAACTTGCTGGTTTTAGTTGTTGTTTTTTAGTATCTTACCTTTCGATGTTTCAAAATACCAATTTAGAACATACTATCTAAAATCAACTTGTAAATATTTTAGGAGTATCTAAGGCCTTACATTCACGAGTCTATCTCCTCCGCATTGCACCTCCATAATAGTTTAGTTAAATGGGTGTAGAATTCCAAACCATGGAATAAAAATCCCGTTGAATGATTAATTTATAAAACATCCCAAAACAGAAAATCAGTTTATCTAGTTTATCCAAAACCATGTTTATTCATAAACGCCTTGTTATTAATTCCTTCTTTTGAAGTCATTGTAAAGGGACTTTGGGAGAGAGATCATGGACACATTCTTCGATCATTAACTTTATTATTATGTTAGAAGATAGGAAAAAATGGAAATGGGAAGAATGGTTAAGGCTGGCCCTACTCTAATAGTTATCTCTTTAATACGTGTGTGATTTTCATCATTTTCTTAATTATGATTATCTTAATCTCTCTTCCTTAGGAGATTGGAAATATCATGTCTTTTTCTTTCCATGAGTTTGCTCATTTACGAATCCCGCTTGAAGACATATCATTAGCCACCGAAAACTTTGCTTATAAAAACATCCTTATACATGGAGGTGATGGAAAGCTATACAAAGGACAACTCAAGCGACACGGTACATTGATCAACATTGTTGCACGGAGGTTAGAAGGTATGTACGGGCAAGGACAGTTTGAGTTATGGACAGAAATTTCAATGCTATCAAGTCTCAAGCATAAAAATCTGGTCTCTATTATTGGTTTTTGTGATGAAAATGATGAGAAGATCATCATTTACGAGCACACGGGTCACGGATGTCTCCACCAACATCTACATAGCGAAACACTCACATGGTCTCAAAGGCTGAAAATATGTCTAGGTGTTGCAGAAGCATTGAACTACATCCACTATGATGTGGTACATGGTGACATCAACATCTCTAACGTATTAGTTGATAACGACTGGGAAGCCAAGGTATTTGGTTTCGGACTTTCCACAAAATATCCTGGAAACTGGGAGCATCGCCTTCTCTTCTCTCACTATTGTGAGAGCTCCGCCCACAGAGATCCTGTGTATCCAAACATCCTAAATGTGACACCCAAGTACGATGTTTACACTTTCAGCATGCTATTGTATGATGTCCTTTGTGGGGGGAAACCCATGATTGGAGGCTATGGTGTAACGCAAAAATTGGATGAGATGATAAGTCCTAATCTGAAAAAACAAATGGGCATGCAATCCTTGACCAGCCTCTCAAATACAGCCTATGACTGCTTGAATCAATGTTGTGTGCAGCGTCCGAGTATGGATCAGATTGTCAAAGAACTTAAGAAGACGTTGGAGCTTCAAAAACCTGAATCTCTTGTAAGTCATCTATCTTTACTTTTTTTGGGGTTCTAATCTCACATTCATGTAACAATAATATTTTTGTGTATTGATATATTTTCCATTATGGGATGGTTTTAAAGGAGCAGCCAACACTTGCTGATGAAGCTACATCATTCCACAACTTGACGGTACTTCTTTTCATTCATTAATAATAAAACTTTAGCATTGAACCTAGCTAGTGTTACACAAGAGTACAGCCACAAAACGCAAAATTAAGTCTTTGCTCAAAAGTATTCTAAAGTATATCAGGTTATGGCTTTTGGTTTTGGGCCCATATATACTTTAGGCAATAAATAATATATCTGTGCATATATATATATATGTGTGTATATGTTTGTGTATCTGTGTGAATGTATGTGTATGTGTATGTGTATGTGTATGTGTATGTGTATGTGCTTATGCATGCATGTATGTATGTATAAAGCCCTTTATTTTTTGAAATAGTAATATGTTGATAACAATGTTAAATTTTGTATTATTTATTAGAAAATCGACTATAATGTATATAAATTTAATATGTTTATGATTTATTCTTATATAAATGATACTGATAGCATTATATTCAAATGTACATATGCATAAACACTATATGCATGCGTATCTACATAATTTTTTACTTTTTTTCTTAAAAAGCTTCCGAAGAGAAAGCAAATAAAATCAAAGAAAGGGTGTGGAATGATTCAGTAACCTCTAAGATTTGTGTATGACTATTCGAGGGTAATTAGCATTACCAATGGAAGTTACAAACAATTTGCTATTGATTAATAAACAATCGTCACACAATTAATAAACAATCGTCACACAATTTCTTTTTGTCACAATATGCTATACAAACAATTGAGAAAACATTAGAAGATATCTTATACTGTGATATGTAATTACAATGAACAAATCATGAAAATTGAGGTTGTCTACTAATATTAGTCTGATGCAAATATGAAATTCTGAACGTGACACTTAGTCTTTTTATGAACTTGTGAACTATACGTCTTTACCCTAACTTGAAAGCTGAAATTGTAAATTGACAATTTGTTTTTTGCAAATATGAACATGTTATTTTTCGTTATTAAAATAACATGACTAAAAAACTTGAAACTTAAATAAACAGTATTTAAGTGTAAACTAAAAATCTTTAGCCTAACATATCACGGGAAACAACACAAAACAAAATAAGAACAAAAAAACAAGAAGGCGACTACAGATCACTTCCTAACGCTATATTAGGAGACAATTACAATTCGATCCACTTGCTAAATGTCATGTATACAATTGGATTTTAGACATTGCAGTTAATTTATTTTATATTTGGTTAGATACTCGTATGTTATACGAATTGAAATATGTTGGTTAACTAGTGTGATTTCAACCACAATATACTAAGTAATGTGTTGTATTTTCTATTTGTAGTTTTATCAAGGGTGTTTGTGTCATTCCTGATAGTTGTAGGGTGTTAGTTGTTAAGTGGTGGCTGAGTTCGTTAATCATTGGTTAACAACCTGATTTGAAATAGAGAAGAGAGGTTAGTTAGTTCTAGAGTGAGTTCAAGAATGTAATCTTTTGTTCTTTCTCAATTCCTTGATATGAAATATTGAAGTTTCTTGTGAAATCAGATCTTGAAGTTACAATTCTTTGTTGTTCGATTTTGTAACAAGTGGTATCAGAGCTAGGTTTAGCTCAATTCAAATAATTGGTACGACTATGTGGAGGAATCATAAGGGAAATGGTGTCCACTAAGTTCAAGATTGAGAAATTTGATGGCAAGAACGATTTCAGTTTATGGATAGTCAAGATGAGGGTGTTACTAGTCCATCAGAGCCTAGCTGATGCGCTAGTGGGTGGTGATGCAAAGATCCCGAAAGGTGCATCGAAGAAGGAACAAAGAGAAATCACCGAAAAGTGGAAGGACATGGGAGTGAAGGCTCATAGTGCGATCATCCTAAGCCGGGGAGATCGAGTTCTTCGTGAAGTCACTGAAGAGACCTCAGCAGCCGACGTTTGGGTGAAATTGGAGTCACTTTATATCACTAAGAGCCTTCCAAATCAATTATACTTGAAGAAAAGACTTTATACGTTCCAAGTGACCTTGGGTAAATCTATTGAAGATCACACTTTTGATTTCAATAAGTTGATTATGGATATAGAAAACATAGAGATAAACTTGATGAGGAGGATCTGGTAATTATATTCTTGACCTCCTTAACATAACATTATGAACACTTTGTGGATACACTTCTTGATGCAGTCGGAAACAGAGAGATAGATAATTGACCTGTTGATTCAACGAGAATACTAGGAACAATTCTTCTAACTATCGTTGATTCATAAAGAATACCGATAATCAGGGTTTACACTCTTACACACACAGTGATAGAGAGAAAAACAACTGTTTCATAAACTTCCAATAATTCTTTCACCCATCTCTTACAAACATATAAAGAAACAAAGCAAAAGTTGTATGGGCCACAATTCATAAACGGGCCGAAAACTGGGCCAAATGTAAAGTTCAACAAAATATAAAAATAAGACAAAAATATAAATAACTCATAAAATAAGCCGTTTTTGGGCCGAAGCGATGACCCTTTGGATAAGCGATCTTGGGCCTCCAAAAAGGCTAAAGCTTGCTCATCCACACTTGGGCCCGCATTACTTCTCTATGGAAGAGATTCATTAACTTAAGAGAGTAAAAAAAGAGGGTTAACTTGAAAGAAGAAGGTGGAGAAGGACTCTATGTGAGGGGTAGACAGGATGTGAGAGACTCAAAAGGTCACAAACATAAAGCACATTTAAGATTAAAGTCGAGATTCAGACGAAATGCTTTGTGTGTCAGTCAAAAAAACACTTGAAAAAGGACTGCTCTGAGTGGAAGAAAAGAAGATCTAAACCAAGCTGTTCAAATGGGTCAAAAGGAACATCCAACTATACTTAGTCGGAGAAGAACTCAGATGGATATGAGAGTGCGAATATGCTCATGGCCATCAATCGACAGAGTTTTGAGGGTTGGGTGTTAGACTTAGGATATTCTTTCCACATAACCCAAATTAGAGTAGTTTTCTTTGAATTGAAGGCTTTCAAGTATGGATCAGTGAAACTAAGAGATGATAGAGGTTATGACATCCTTGGCATCGATACTGTAAATTTCAGACTACATAATGGCACAGATTTAAAGTTATAAGATGTCAGATATGTACCAAATTTAAAAAGAAGTCTATTGTCCATGGGTATATTTGAAAAAACTGGTTATATTGTTAGTCTTAAAAATAGAAAATCAAAGGTCATAAAGGGGTTGATGGTTATGTTCTCTAGGACTAGAATTGAGAACAACATCTATACATTAGATAGAGATGATGTGTTGAACAACACTTCCCTAGTGGCTACTGGGAATGAGTCTACTATCTTATGCCATAAGAGACTGGGACATATCAGTCAACAGGGATTAATATAATTGAGTAAGCAAGGGTTGTTACCTGGGGTCACAAATTGCAAAATTGGTTTTATGAGCACTGTATTCTAGACAAGTCCCATATAGTAAAATTCAACCGAGGCTTACACACTACTAAAGGGCTACTTGACTACGTGCATTCTTACTTATGGGGCCCTTCAAAGCACATGTCACATGAGGGAGCCTACTACTTCCTGTCTATTATTGATGACTACTCTAGAAAGGTGTGGGTGTATCTATTAAGAAAGATGTATGAAGCCTTTGGTAAGTTTAAAGAATAGAAAGCACTAGTAGAAACTTAGTTGGATAGGAGGGTGAAGAAACTAAGGATAGACAATAGGTTGGAGTTCTGTGGAGGAGAATTCACACAATATTACAAAACCCATGGGATTGCAAGGCATTTGTCTATTCCTGGCACTCCATAATAATATGGTTTAGTGGAGATGATGAATAGGACTTTATTGGATAAAGTGATATGTATGTTGGCATGTTCCGGTCTGCCTAAGTCTTTTTGGGCAGAAGCTGTCACTACAGCAGCATACTTGATGAATAGATCCCCAAGTGCAGCCTTAGATAAATGGACCCCAGTGGAGGTTTGGTCAGGAATAAGACTAAACTATAATAATGAAAGTGTTTGAGTCATTAGTATTTGCTCATGTTAGTTAGCAAAAACTAGAACCTATAGCTCATAAATGTGTCTTTTTGGGGTTCTCTGAGGGAGTAAAAGGCTATAGGCTATGGAGGATTGATAATGTTAAGGTCATTATTAGCAGAGATGTTGTTTTTAATGAAGGAGTGATGTATACAGATGTTATGGCGGGTTCTTTAGGTTCAAGTGGCCAAGGGTCAGGGGAAGTAAACATTAAGGCGATTTTCAACCTCAAACTATTAACTCAAGTGAAGTTATTGATGTAGATGTGTTGCCTAAAGTTCCTGAACATAGTATTGCGAAAGATAGGCCAAGAAGGTAAGTGAAACCACCTTTAGAACAGGATGCAATCTTGGAACCACTCACCTTTGAAGAGGCAATGGCTTCAAGTGAGAAGGATGGTTAGTTATCAGCTATGAAGGATGAGATGGAATCTTTACACAAGAATGAAACCTGAGAGATAGTTGATAAACCTCCTGATCAAGGGGTAGTGGCTTGCAAGTGGCTTTATAAGTTGAAAGAAGGGGTTACACCTGAAGAGATACCATGATATAAGGCTAGGTTGGTTGCTAAGGGGTTCACTCAAAAGCCAGGTGTGGACTATACCAAAATATTCTCACCTATGGTCAAAAACTCATCTATAAGAGTGATTCTATCATTGGTGGTAGTGGAGGACCTAGAACTGGAGAAACTTGATGTAAATACAACATTTTTGCATGGGTATTTGGATGAAAAGATCTATATATCTCAACCTAAGGGGTATGAAGTGAAGGGGCATAAAAACAAGGTGTGTCTATTAAAGAAGTCGTTATATGGGCTGAAACAATCACCAAGGCAATGGTATAATAGATTTGATGACTTTGTAACTAGTCATGGTTCAAGGGGAGCTATTATGACAGTTGTGTTTATAATAAAGAGTTTGGGTTGCATCAATATATGTACTTATTGTTGTATGTTAATGATGTGTTAGTAGCATCCAAATACAAATGGGAGATAGAGTATACTAAAAATCTCTTGCTGAGTGAGTTTGATATGAAGCAATTTGGTGAAGCAAGGAAGATCATCAGAATGGAACTTACTAGGAATAGAAGTATTAGACCGTTGAAGGTGTATCAAAGTTCTTATCTGTTGAAAGTGTTAAAAAATTTTGGAATGGAAATTAGTAGGTCGGTTACTACTCCTTTAGCTCATCATTTTAAACTATCTAATGCTGACAGTCCAAAGTCAGATTAGGAGCAAGCCTATATGTCACATGTTCCTTATGCTAATGCGGTTGCAAGTTTGATGTATCTTATGGTGTGAAGTCGCCCAGATATAGGGAATGCAATAAGTCTGGTTAGCAGGTTTTTAGCGAACCCATAGAAGGCTCACTAGTGTGCTGTCAAGTGGATAATAAGATATCTAAATGGTATTAGGGAGTATGGTGTGGTTTATGGGATAAATCCTGACCTAGTTCATTAGTTGGTTGGCTATGTGGACTTTGACTATGCTAATGATATGGATCGAGGTAGATCAATCAGTGGCTTTGCTTTTCCAATTTTTGGGGAATTTGATAAGCTGGAAAGTAAGGCTGCAGTTTGTAGTAACTTTGTCAACTACTGAATCAGAGTATATTGCTTTAACCGAGGCAATTAAGGAGGTGTTATGGTTAAAGAGATTTGTTCTAGATTTGGGTCTAAACTTTGATGCAGTTGTTTTCTGTGATAACCAAGGAGCTGTACATTTAACCAAGAACAATATTTTTCATGAAAGAACAAAACACATCAAAGTAAAGTTTCATTTTATTAGAGAGGTAATTGAGTCGAAAGAAGTTGAAGTAACTCAGATTGATACTACTCTGAATGCAGCTGATATGTTTACCAAGGTGCTACCTAAACCTAACTTTCAATTCTGTCTCAAATGTTTAGGTATTGGATGGTGTATACATGTGATTGACTTCAAGATGGAGATTTTTGGTTAACTAGTGTGAAGTCAACCACGATATACTAAGGAATGTGTTGTTTTTTCTATTTGTAGTTTTATCAAGGGGTGTTTGTGTCATTCCTGATAGTTGTAAGGTGTTAGTTGTTAAGTGGTGGCTGAGTTCGTTAACCATTGGTTAACAAACCTTATTTGAAATAGAGAAGAGAAGTTAGTTAGTTCTAGAGTGAGTTCAAGATTGTAATCTTTTGTTTTTTCTCAATTCTTTTATATGAATCCATTGATGAAAATAATGAAGTTTCTTGTGAAATCTGATCTTGAAGTTGTAATTCTTTCTTGTTCGATTTTGTAATAAAATAAAATATTTTATATTAGATTATATATATGTAATCAAATATATGATATAGATAAAATAAAAATAAAAATATTACATATAACATATTTTAGTTAAGTTAAGTCTTATTAAAGTATTTTTAATAAAATATTATTTATTTCTAGAAATAAATTATATTGATTATTATAGTATTAAATAAAAGTTATTAAGTAAACTTTTTTGAAGTCAAGATTTTTACCAAAATTGTAAATTTATTGTGTTGGAGACACATGGACGATCCTAGGTGAAGATGACGTGGACATGTTAAAAAGTGATCAATGACTTATAGTTATTTTGTTTTGTTAGAGTAGAATTAAATTTATAAAATCCAAATCTATAAGTTAAATCATAAGATGCTCAGTTTCTTGTTAATTGAAAACAAAAGAAAAAAATTATCTTGATTATTATAGTATTCATGTTTCTTTTGCTTAGAAGTACAAAATATACACACACATTCATTAGACCACCAAATTTAGTTTATGGGCTCATAGTTAGGTTAATTTATTTTGAAATTATTTTTTTGTTAATTTACATTAAAAAAATGACAAAGTAAGGGGCTGTTTGGCAGGCTCTTAATGGTTCAGATGTCTGAATGGTTCAGCATTTAATGGTTCGGACTGTTTGTTTCGCGAGCAAATGTCTGAATAGCACTTAATGGTTCAAACTGTTTGTTTCGCGAGAAAATATCTGAATAGCACTTAATGGTTCCGACTGTTTGTTTCATGAGTAAATGTCTGAATGATTCAAACATTTTCCTCTGAATGGTTGAACATTATACTAATACTGAATGGTTAAGAGGTCTAATGTTGAATAGTTAAGACCTCTTATCTGAATTAGTTAGACATTTGCATTTGAATAGTTACACGATATACTAGCTATTAATGATTCAGACCTCTTAATGTTTCAGCACTTAATGATTCAGACCTTTTATTGGTTCAATACTTAATCATTCAGAAGTTGTCAAACAGCCCCTAAGACTCTATTTGGGTGGAGTTTTAGTTTAATTAAGAGTCTTTTATTTATTATTCAATTAGTATGTTTATCTGGTTATTTAGTTTGATTATTTTAATATATATCAAGTTGTTTGCTTCCTAGAAAGTAGGAGTTTTTGTCCTAAATATGTTTAAGTTTAGTTATACTATTAGTTATCTTATAGATAGGGCATGTGGTTGATGGTTTATGTATGCAATTTCTTTCAATTAAATAAGAGTCGATCATGATTTTTGATCAAATAGTATTCTGCTTAAGCTTTCTTTTGTGTTTGTTTGGAGATCACTAGGCGATTTAATTTAACTAACATTGCCAGCATATTTAAGATACAACAATTCCTTCTCACTTGAAATTTTATTTTGTAGATGGAAAAAGCAAAACGCCTGAAGATTCCACTAAGTGAGATAAAGTTGGCCACAAATGATTTTGATGAGAGTTTGTACAAAATAGGGAAAGGCGGATTCGGTACCGTGTTCAAAGCAAAACTTAACCATTTAGATATGGAAAAAATATCACCATTGGATTGGAAGAACAAAAAGGAACTGCCGAAAAAATGCAGTCTTGTCGCTATAAAACGCATAAAACAGGAAGGCAGGGAAGGGTTTCGTGTGGAGATTGAAACACTTGCCAGTTGTAGGCATCCAAACATAGTGTCTCTTCTGGGATACTCGATTGAAGATAATGAATTGATTCTTGTCGTTGAGTTTGCTTCGAAAGGAAGCCTAGATGATTGTTTGTGAAATAATACAATGGCTCATCTTACATGGGCAGAACGCGTACGAATCTGCCTTGATGTTGCTCGCGGTCTGAAATACCTTCATGACAACTTGGAGGGTAAACGAAAGATATTGCACCGAGACTTAAAGAGTGCTAATGTTTTGTTAGATGAGAAGTGGAATGCAAAGGTTGCTGATTTTGGGCTCTCCAAAATCCACCCTACAGGACATACACAGATGAGCGCTGTTGTAACCCACCATATTGTAGGAACACCGGAGTACACAGACCCAGCATATAGATCTTCAGGAAAATATGCACAAGCGTCAGACGTTTACTCGTTTGGAATAGTGTTATTTGAGATCTTATCTGGAAGGTTGACCTACAATAAAATTTACAACATGGGAGAAGACGAGGGGCTACCCACGGTTGTAAGACGACGTTGGGACGAGGGGACAATAAAGGAATTGATAGATCCTAATATGATGGAAGAAGCTAATGAACATATTTTTACTATAAATAAAGGTCCTAATCAGAAGTCCTTGGATGCATTTACAAAGATTGCACACCAATGTTTGGCAGAAACTTCTGATATGCGTCCAAAAATGGACGCCATCATCAAGGAACTTGAAGATGCATTACAATTTCAAGTAAGTGAATAGTACGTTCACAACTGTTACGCATTATTTTCTTTATATTCTTGATAAGTAGAGTACTCATTCATTATCATTTCAAGAGAGAAATTATTGGATTATGATATTTACAGAAAAAGTAATATTCTTGTTGAATTATTAATCTAATTACCTATAATAACATGATTATAACTTCCACCCTTATACATACGGAAATAAACGTCCTTAATGCATGTTGTTTGAAAGTTTACAAACATATTGTCAACATTTTATGTATAAGTAGTTGTGTTTATTCATTAATATTACTTGTAAGTGGTTTTGAAGGTAATTTTTAGGTAATCAGTTTAATTTGTATAATCAGTTATATAACCACTTTTTGTTAATATTATTAATTGGTGAACAAGAGTTTAGTTATTTTATTTTGCTTAATTTATGTCTTTATCATCCTTGCTACCATCTGTACGGTAACATTATGCATTGTCAATTCATACAGGGGAAAACCCTGGTGCTCGCGAAGTTTCGACTAAGTGATATACGGTCTGCTACAAAGAATTTTCAAGATAGATACTGCATTGGTGTAAGCGCGTATGGCACGGTGTACAATGCAAAACTCAATCATTTTGAGAGCAAAAGTTCATCTAAAATACAAGGGAAGAGTGGTGGTGAACCGCCCATGACATGTTCCACTGTAGCTTTAAAACGCATCTTTAACAGAGAAGACGGGCATGGTAAACGAGGGTTCTTTGCAGAAATTGATTTGCTTGCCAGTTTTAAGCATCCCAATATTGTCTCTCTTCTTGGCGTTTCAAGTGAAAATCGGGAGATGATTCTCATCTACGAGGATGCTTTTAAAGGAAGCCTTCATGATTGTTTTGACACCCATAAAATGGATAATCTTACTTGGGGGAAACGAATACAAATCTGCCTTGATATTGCACAGGGATTGAAATACCTACAAACAAGCACGGAGGACAAAGAAATAATAACGCAGTTTGATATGAATAGCGCCAATGTTTTATTGGATACGAATTGGAGGGCAAAGATTGCTTGCTTTTGGCTGTACATATCATATCCCGCCCCCAATAACAGACCTAGCTTTCCCAATACCTGTAATAATGATGCCAAAAAAGTGCAACTGGATCCAGAATATTTAAAGATCGAAAAGTCGAAAAAAGAATCTGCTACTTACTCCTTTGGGGTAATTCTATTTGAAATCCTTTGTGGGAAGGTACAATATCATGAAAGTTACTATGCCGAAAACGAGAAGGGCCTTCCTACCCTTGCACGAAGACACATTGACGAGGGAACAATAGTAAACAAGATGATAGATCCTGTCTTGAAGGAAAAGATTAATGAAAATTCTTATAGACTTGATGAAGAAGTGAGTCAAGAATCTTTTGACGTATTTTTAAAAATTGCGTATGAATGTTGTGCGTTAACAGAATCTGATCGTCCATCAATGGAAGTCATCATCAAGGATCTTGAGAATGCATTAAACATTCAGGTAAGTCTATGTCTTTTAAATATCATTAAAGTTTCTTTTAATATCATCACTTCTATTACTAATACAATTCTACGCCAAAATAAATGAAATGTTAATACAGAAAAGGCATTCATGCTCTTGGTTTAGGCCCTTTATTGCACCAAGGAAAACTCACTCGATCACAGAAGCAATTTACTGCCTTGTTATGTTATTGTTTGGACCAAAAAGAAACCTCACTGTATAATAGAAACATCAATGTAAATGAATCAAACGAACATGAACATGCTGATATTTGTATTTGTTCTTTTAACTTTTACCGAACACGAACATATAATCGAACATGATTTTTTGTTAATGTTCTTTCAGTAGAAAAAAATGTTTGTTTTCATTCATGTTCGTTCGATAAAAAGCTAAATGAACACTTCACGAACATAAACGAACACAAATGATCAATAATAAACAAACATAACCGAACAAACATAAAAAACACAAAAACAACCTTAAATGATCATTTTGGAATTTTTGATGTATTAGTTGAAATCGAAATCTCACTGAACTTTTAATTATCTAATTTAACATAATACACTCATGTTTCAAATATTAACACATAATACCATTTATGTTTTATACATATATATATATATATATATATATATATATATATATATATATATATATATATATATATATATATATATATATGTATGTATTATTACCTTTACTATTATTATTACTATTATTATTACTATTATTATTATTATTATTATTATTATTATTATTATTATTATTATTATTATTATTATTATTATTATTATTATTATTATTACTATTATTTTCTTTTTAAGTTGTAAGTTTTGTAGTGATTCATTGCTAGAAAAGTGGATTGTTTCCTATGTTAGATTTAGTCAGGAATGCGTAGCAAACGATTTTGTCGGAAAAAAGATCTGGGAAATCTTCTCCGAACAAAGTTTCTAACTAATCTCCTAAAGCTATAATCGCGTAGGAGTTTTATTTGAAATATGTAGTAAATTCGTACAAATTTTTTTTTCAGAAATTCCCTTCTTTCTAGTTGTAAAGCTTTAATACTAGATTATATAGAAATACGATTTGAGGTTATTAAAAAATAAAACTATACATGAGTAGCATTTTTATAATTTACACTTAAAAACTTAAGCATAGGGGTTGTTCTGGCGAATTCTGAAGGCAACATTCAAAGAAAATATTTAATAAGTAATAAACATTTTTGGTAGATAGACGATACCCTAAAATTGTGATTTCAATTGCATGTCTGAAGATACATATTCTATTACACTGACGGGCATTTCTTTTATTTTTCCTTAACACTAAATTTTGTAGGTGATTCATTTGGATCACATGAAGAACCAAGTTATGAAAGCAGTAAAATACTTCGAACACTTGAAGATTCCACTAAATGATATTAAGTTGGCAACCGAGAACTTTTCCAAACAATATATTATAGGGTCAGGCGGATATAGTGTGATATACAAATCAAAACTTGACCTCTTTGATGGCATTGTAGCTATTAAACGCTATCATAGTGGAGAAGACATTCAAAGAGAAGAAATGTTCATCCTAGAACTTGAAACACTAAGTAAATGTAATCATCCCAATATAGTTTCTCTTCTTGGCTTTTGTTATGAAGATGATGAGATGATTCTTGTTGTTGAGTATGCTTCAAATGGGAGCCTAGATGATTTTTTGGGAAACCTTGACAAGATGACTAATCTTACGTGGATGCAACGTATACAAATATGCCTGGATATTGCTTATGGACTATTTTATCTTCACACTGATACAAAGGACAAAAATCCGATAATACACAGGGACATAAAAAGTGCAAATATTTTATTGAATGATAAGTGGGTGGCACAGATTGCCGACTTTGGGCTCTGCATACACAACACCGTGCATACCCATAATATTGCTGGCACACCTGAGTATTTGGATCCAGAATATTCTTACACGGGTATTTTGAGGAAAGAATCTGATATCTACTCTCTCGGAGTTGTATTATTTGAAATCATGTGTGGGAAGTTGTCATATGATAAGACGTTTAATAAGGGGGGCCTTGCACGAGAAGCACGAAAATGCTTTGAAGAGGGAACAATAAAGAAAATTGTTGATCCTAGAATGAGGGAAGACGATGAAAATGTGTTTATGCCAAATGGAGGGCTCAATCAAGATTCTTTGGACATCTTTTCAACTATTGCATATCAATGCTTGGCAGAGAGTCATAGGGAGCGTCCAACAATTCAAGTTGTCATCAAAGAACTCCAGAGAGCATATGAATTTCAAGTAAGTAACTAGTTTCGGTACATAACTTAAATCTTTGCATTATGATTTCTTGATCCTTATAATATGGATATATTGATAATTTTTTATTGGCTGAGTGGTATGCTATTAATTCTCATTGTGCGGAATCACAAAAACAATTGTACCTGTTTTTTTATTCATGGGTTAATGTCAAATAATGATAAGTTGGTATTTGAGTTGATTAAGTTTCCTACTTTGAGTAGGTTTAGGAGTGTTGATGATCAACTCTTGCTTAGTACAAATAGGGGTGTCGTGTATTGGGTTCTTTTATAGAGTTGACCTAAAGTTGTATCAAAAATCATGTTGTTTATTTTGTGTTTGTTTGATTCACTTTCCAACATTTATTCTCATTAATGTTGATATTAACTTCTATTGCACATATCAAGAGAATTAGTATAACCACATAAACAATTATGTTTATTGTTTTTAAAAATACACATAGGGCGGTTATGTTTTTGCCTCTCCTTTTTGTCTCCGTTAAAGAATTTCAATATATTCCCAGATGAGCAACAAGGACAAACTCCAAATTCCACTTGAAAGCATACAACGGATGACAGAAAACTTCAGTGATCGTAAGTGCATCGAAGAAACAAGATATTGGAAACAATATGAAGGAGAAATGCCACAGGATGATGGATACATAACCTTTGTTGCAAAACGGTTTGATAGCAAGTCTGATAAACAAGAACGTCTTTTTTTGACGGAGCTTGAAACTCTTGTAGAGTACAAGCACGAGAATATCATTCGTGTTGCAGGCTATTGTCAAGAAATGGATGAAAGAATCATTATCTATGAGCATGCGTTGAATGGAAGACTTAATGAGCATTTGGACGATGTTAGTGTTACATGGATGAAACGCCTCAGGATATGCATCGATGTTGCACGTGGATTGCAGTTTTTACACACAGGTGGTGTAACAAAAGATGTCCCTATAATGCATAGAGACATCAAAAGTGCTAGCATCGTACTAGCGGGTGATTTGACAGCCAAAATATGCAATTTAGAGTCGTCATTATATCGTGTGGGATCTGAAAATTTTGAAGATGTGGCTGAGGATGATTACGGCTCATTGGGCTACATGGACCCCAACTACAAATCAAGTGGTCACTTGACACATAAGTCAGATATATATTCACTAGGTGTGGTTTTACTTGAGATTTTGTGTGGGAGATTGGCATGGGGAGAAGGATGTGCGGATCACTCGCAGTCTTTGGGCCCTTTGGCTAAACAGTGCTTTAAAGAAGGAAAACTTGATGAGTTGGTGTTTGAGGGCATAAAAGAACAAATCCATCCTGAATCATTAGTTACCTTTGCGGATATTGCCCTTAAGTGCTTAGAAGATAAAGGAGATGAGAGGCCGGAGGCAGGTGAGGTGGTAATACAACTTATAAAAGCGGTGGAGTTCCAAGTAAGTACTGATTTCATACTTCTAATCACCCGAGTTCATAAACAACTACTGTGTTTTTAAAAGATGTGTGTTTAAAAGAAATTAACGGCAACTAATAAGAATCAGCCTACACACTTAGAATAGTCTGTTTTCTGCCCAAAACAAGCTAAAAAGCACACATATTTTTAATATTTACTAGACTAAACAATACTTTATTTTGAAAACGACCCACTTTCCAATAAAACTTATATTGAACAATTTTTTTAATATCAAATATCTGACAGTTATTTTTTTCATTGATTGATTTTCTTTGTATATGTAGGAAGATATTGATATATGGGAGCCCAAACTACCTAGAGACTATGCAGAAATTCTTCGTTTCTCAGAAGTCAACTTAAACACAAAGAAGAAGGATATCTACAACAAACTGTGTGAAGGAGTTCTCCTTAGAGATAGGGAAGTGGTAACTATTTCCTTCTTATTTAACTTCATCTTTTTCCTTGTGAATCTTTAAGTTTAATTAATTAAGCTAACTACTTACTAATCATGCTAACTTATTGTCTTCATATTTATATAATTATATGAACTTTTATGCAGTTACACATAAATAGAATTTGGGTTTGATTAGTTTGTGCTTTACATATAACAGTGTCTTTCACTCGGGAGTAACGGAGAAAAACATTATATGATATCAGCAAAAAAGTTTTCTTACAGAAACCGCTGGGCACTTAATTGGCGGCAGATATCTGAATCAAGGTCTCTCATCTAACAGCTAAATTTAATATGTTAAAAGTTTCTCAACTTTTGTTCGATTGAAACATCATTTGCTTGGGTAAAAGAATTATAAAAAACGTAAACGAAATAGTATGGGAAAGAGCGACTGGGGCTAATCTAAATTCAAATGTGCTATAATAAGTGCAGGTTTGGAAATGTAGCTGATATGTCAACCCTTTCGGATTTGAACATCAAAATCAAGATAAGAACTTGGTTTTTATCTCCGGGAGTCAAGTATGGAGTTCATTTGGTCTTCAAATTTTGTGGCCCGAGAAACTTTTCGGCTAAATCTACGTATGTGAACCTAACATACAAAATGGGGAATGAAACTTTCCATGCTTATTTTGCAACATGGAGAAACAAAGAGTGGATGACGATTGAATTGTGCCGATTTTTGAATCACAAGGATGATACTAATTTTGAGGTTCTACTTGAAAGCTTTTCATCATACTATCGTGGAAAAGGTGCCATCTATGTTGAAGGCATTGAGTTTCGAGTCATTGACAACGTAACTTTGGTGAGACTCTTTAGTTTTCATTCTATATTCTTCTTGATAGAGCTTAACTAGTCGTGGATTTGTTATTTTCCATTAGTTAAATTACAATAGTTAGTTGTTCCTCTGGCTCTTGTTGTTCTATATATAGGAGGTCATTTCTTTATATCATTTAATTGATATAAAGAGAGAAACTACACACATAAACCTTGAGAAGCAAGGGTTTTATCTAGTAAGGGTATTTCTTCAGTTTTCTGTTGTATCAATGCCCTACTAGAGAAAAAAAATGTTCCTTATGCACATTGCAGTCCTAAATACGTAGGAAAACGACGTTTGATACGTATTTGCGACACAATTTTTTGTGAGAAAAATACTCTGTAGGGATTTTAATTATAATAATTATCGACGACATTTTAATAACAAATTTTAATAAACTTTATAAGTTGATTACTATTAATATAATTACCATGATTTTATTTATATGATTATTAATAATATAGTTATTATTATAATATTACTCTTCTAAATACAACTACTAAGAATTAAATAAAACCATTATGAGACACAAGCTCTTTAGAGTAGTAACTATTATAACATTAATACAGATATTCAAAAAAAAAAAATCAGCTTTGTGACACATTTGCAACACAACCCTTAAATTATTAGATTTTATATATCTATTACAGTTTAATTTAAATATTTAGATTATATATATCTAATATAGTTTAGCTGGTTGTTTTTATGTTTTCTTGCTTTCTTGGGTTTCAGCTTTGGTGGGAAATGTATTGCAAATGTTTGGGATTTTGCTTGGCAAAATTTTGAGTCACAAATTCTTGTAGGAAACCAAGTTGTTTTCTAGTAGTGATGACGGTAGTCATGGCCGAAGGAAATAAGGGGCCGAACCCCCCCCCCCCCCCCTCCCCCCTAAATTTTCCCTGTAGTTTAAATTTCTTTGTATATATTAAGTTCGCCCCTATCTAAAAAAATTTACTCCCCACCAATATAAAAGCTTTTAAGCTCCGCCACTAGCGGTAGTTGTTCTTACCTTCTGATATAAATTTATCAATAAAAAATTTTATTGTTTTAAACAGGCCAAACACAAAGAAATTACGGATATAAAGCAAGTCCAAGAAGTGTGGAAATCAATCTCAAAGGAGGATCAGGTGCAACAATTGCCAAGTGTATATGAAAAAATTCTTACATCTGAATATGGCAAGGCTAATAAGGTAGTTTTCATATTGCTAACAAATTTTTACTTTGGTATAGTTAAAATATTAATTGATAAATTTGATCTCTAAAACTCCTTGATGAACAGTTGTTCTTATTGAGCGAAGTCAACGGAAAGAAACAACTTATGCTTTCAGTAAAGGAAGTTCTGTATGACTCTTCTAATGTGAAGCATTTTCATTTGAAACCCTCAATTGAGTCGAGGTTCGCCTTTTGAACCAACTTTACTATGCCTTCTTATTGTAATCGTTATAATTCTCCATATGCACTCCAATATATGTGATCACCAAAAAATTTGGAACTTGCTGATGATAATTTACCAAAGATTTGAAATCATATTCTTACATACTATATGATAAAATACTAGGATATGCATAGATAGATGATTGATAAGAGTTTAACTTTTAACTGTATGTCGTTATCCATGCTTTAAACTGTTGATTTATGTAATCATATAACATATCATCATCATGTAGATTTCAAGAGGTGGTTGAGCTACGGGCAGAACAAGTATTACGTATGAGTTGCAAAATTGAAAGTCAAATGTTGTCAAAAGATACAGAATATTCGTGCTACCTTGTGTTCAAGCTTTCAGAAAATTGTGGCACCTTACATTGTCCTGTGAAAGTACGAGATGCACTCAATCGTAGAAACAAGGAGATCGAGAATCTTTATTTAAGATCCCCAAGCTCATGGAATTTACATGATTTCAATCATATTCCAGAACAAAGAGGAGATGGATGGATGGAGGTTAATGTGTGGAGCTTCAACTCAAACCATAATCTTAAAAATGATTGTTATCGGCTTAAACTGAAATTGATAAGTTACGAAGGAACTATGGCAGGTCTTATTGTATGTGGCCTTGAGTTTAGGCCAATGTAAGATATATTGGAGTGTGATTCACTAGTGTGTGAGAATTGCATGCACATGATATTGAACAAGTTTGTTGCTAAATTTTTTAATAAAGCGTACTTGCTAATATGTTTTGTTTAGTCCGAGTCTTATGGTTTTGATGCTTACTTTCGGTTGTTTTAGCCTATTTAAGAGTCCATCAATTTCCATTCTATGTATGTTATTTTATTCAATAAACGAGTGAAGCCTTTGAGTATTATCTGCAGGGGCGGTTCGACTATCTTGGGGCATAAATCAAAGTAAAAACCCGGGGCCCTTTTTCAAATAAACTATAATGGAGTTCGCATGAAGTTTCAAACAAGGGGTCAAAAGATGCAACCACACAGTGAGTAAAAAAAGAACAAAAATATGAAAGTGTGAAGAATTTAAGAAACCATACATTCCCATGTCGAGAACCACAAGAAAAGTAGCAGGTTTAACCATTCAAAAGTACGGATTTTGATATGTTTAGTTGTGTCCATGGCCCTGAATAAGATTATTATTTTCAGTTACGCAAGGTTGGTTTTAAATTGAGAAAATACATAGCAAGAATGAGATTATAACAGATAAGCTAAGGCTAGGCTTATTAAAGTAAGTAATAATACACTCGTGCTAAGATATATGGCAAAGAAAAAAACACTTATGTTATGGCCCTCACTCACTAGGATATCTTGAAGACTGAATTTGAAGGCGACACAAGTGAAAGCAATCAAGTTACATTACAAGGCGACACATGTGATATATATAGTTGGGCTACTTTAAAAAAGTTATGGCCATATTTAGCAAAAAATTCTATGGTTAACAAATATCAGATCATTGTTAAAACGATGCTACGTAGCCTCATTCCTATATTTAACTATGTTGTTCCCACAATAGAAGTATCCTACATTGCAAGAAACTTACCTTATAGGGGCGACACCAATAGAGACAACATAAGTCGCCGGCAGAGAACCCAATGGTGATGACAAGAACTTATCTTATAGGTATATAAGTCTGATTTGTAATAAGAGTAGATATATTGATAAAAACACAAAGGGGAAGAAAGTACCATAAAAATGTTACGCTACTTTCCTTTAACTTTTTGACTTTACCAAAGGTATAGTTCCATATTCACTGCAAAAAAAATATGAACAATATTATATTGGATGCTCAATGGATGGTATGATATGTCATTCGGTTGATGGGAAGGCATGAAAAGATGAATGATATCCTATTTTGCCAAAAAACTGATGTGCTTCAAATTATATATAGAAAATCTATCAAAAGAACATCAATTATTCTTTAATATCTTTCTTAAAATGATGAAAATGAACTTACAAATTTTAAAATGTGTTTTCAGGTGTTTAAAAGGACAAGATGGACAAAAGAAACATAATTAGCAAGAATTTAAAGAAAACCGAGCTTTAAAGTCCAACCATAGGACCGTGCTTCATTAAACACACTCCTATGTCCAGCGTGAAACACATCCCGTACTCAAATTAGCACACCCCCGTGTTTGTACATCTGACAGGACAAAATGTACTATCCCTCAAAAGTAAGCACGAGATCGTGCCCCATGAGGCACGGGGGCGTCCCCCACCTCAAACACGGGGCCACGCCGCATCAAGCACGGGGTCATGCCCGACATCTCTACATGTACGAACCGACTAACTTTCATAAGCATTGTACTAGCACAGGGCCGTGCCTTTTAGCTATGGGGTTGTGCATAAACACTACATAAAGTTTATAAATAGAGGTCTAAGCCAATCATTTGGGAGTTCTTTTGTTGGAGGGTCAGCCTAATAATTTCTCTCGGGAATCAAGACATGAAGACCCTTAGGAGGCTCGAGAGGTGCATACAACACTTGGAAGAAGCTTGGAATTGTCTAAACATCATCCATTGTGGATCACCGGTTTGATTGTTTCATTTCACCGATGATTTCATATCTATCTTCTATGTTGTTTGTTGTTATGTTCAAGCTCACCATAATCTAAACTTTCATTATCTTCCTAACTAGATGAAACTTAGGTAATATGTAATAAACTAATGGTGTGATTTATTTTATGTTATTGTTATGGTAATCTTGGGTTTGATGGGTAGCATCTACATTTGAAATGGAAGTTATAAACTTAGGATTTGTGATTGTGAATATCATACGAGGTTGAAGACGTATGAACTAGCTTTTATTCGCAAAACAGGTCTTCATAACAAATCCATTGCCAATGAACTAGAAATGATTATTAAAAATCATATAACGTTAGCTTTATGATCATTTGCGGATTCCCTTTTATTAGTCTGAGAAATCTACAGTTTTTGTTATGGTTTTCTAAAATTAAAGGTATGTTAAAAAGGAACTTGATCAACTCTCTTTTTAATATTAAGTTATGGTTTTAGAAATCATATGTTGAAAGGTTGCATGAGATTTACCTACATTACCATTGGCTTGGAGGATTAGTATTGTAAATTACTCGATGTTGGTGTCCTTGTCATTACGAAGCTAGCAGACAAGAAATCCACGTTGGCTCAAGTTTATAAGAATTAACATAACTACTTTAACTTATTTCCTTAGTTACACTATGATATTCATTATAGTTACATAAGTGTAATCTAATTAGGATGATAGTCTTAAATCCCTATTTTAAAACCCAAAAGTCTCAATTTTAGTTTTGTTTTTGTTTTTAATTTTTTTTAAAAACGCTAAAAATTTGGTTACATCAATGCGACTTATCATTTACTCTTAACAAAATCCAATCTAATAGTCGATTATAAATTAAGGTTGTTGAGTAGGCTCGGTGTGTCCATGGTTTGACACTTGATTCTTACTAATACTATATTACCACACAACAGGTACACTTGTTTTTGTGTGTGTATTTTAGTATAAGAAAAAACCATTTAGAATTAAATGTGTGAAAAAAAAACTTCATCAAAAAATGCACACACCTTTCAAGCGCATCAAGTTTTTGGCGTCGTTGCTGGGAACACAAAACAGTATTGAAAGGCAATTTAAATTTGACTATCTTGTTTATAACTTGTTAATATATTTTGTTTAACTTTGTTTTATCTTGTTAGTTAGTTTAGTTTGCCTTAGTTAGTTTAGTTTCATGTGTCAGATTCATTCTAAGCCTTAGTTAGTATATGCTTTCTTAAGTTAGTGTATGTCCGACTCGTCTAGTCCTGAACTTGTTTCGCCTCTTTCGGAACCTGGACGACTTTTATGTGAAAGGTTACGCGAAAGGCCATGACTAACAACAACAATCATCAAAGAAGACGTTTTGGAAGGTACACCATCTGAAGAAGACATGGCTAACCGAGACGAGGAAATGAAGATGTCACACTATGTCACGATTGATGTCGACAGTTATTAGTCTAGCATTGTCCAACCAGCAATAGCGGCCAACGATTTCGAGATTAAGTCTAGTATTATCCAACTCGTAGAAAACTATGTTCAATATCATGGATTGTAAGACGAAGATCCTAACGCTTATATCTCTCGATTTCTTCATATCTGTGCAACTTTTAAAATTAGTAACTATTCAGACGACACAATCAGACTAAGACTTTTTTCCGTTCTCACTTCGAGGCCAAGCCATTGACTGGCTTGATTCGCTTCCACATGATTCTATCACCAAAGGTTAGAAATGGCTAAACAATTCCTTTTGAAATACTTTCCACCCGATCGCACTGCCAAATTGAGAAGTAGCCTCATAAGCCTTTGCCAAAACAATGATGAATCCTTACACGCAGCGTGGGAGAGATACAAAAGTTTCCTTCAGAGATGCCCACACCACAGACTTGATCTGTAGCTGCAGTATTAAATCTTTTACGATGCAATCAGTGGAGCATATAAACAAGCTATCAATCAAAGTGCGGGAGGAGATTTTGGAAGTATCACCTCAACCGAAGCATACAAATCCCTAGAAAAAGTAGCTAAGAAGAGCTATGATTGCAATCCATTAAAAAACAAACCCAGTTCTAAAGGCATTAATCAAGTAGGCTCTAAAACCGTAGTTGCAGCCCAGTTAGAAGCCCAAACCAAATTATTCGAACAATTGCAAGCCGAGCTAAAGAAAACTCCAAATGCAACGCATGTGGAGATTCTCATAAAACCAACGAATGCCCACAAAGCATGATGATGGTTGAAGATGTTAATTACGTAGGAGGCCCAAGCAATTCATATAACAACAACTCAAATTAGAGAAGCAAGTTGAATTACAGAAAATCTGGCAACAACCAATCATCTTCTGGATTTAACCAAAGGCCACCCTACCAACAACAGAAACTACCATACCATGGTCCAAGCAGCAGTAATAGAGACCGTGAAGCATCATCAATGGAAGACTTATTGAATCAATTGTTGATAACCACACAAGCCACATATGAATACATCTGAAAATCTAATTAAAGAAACGAGTAAAGGTTCCGAAGAAACGAAGCTGACATAAAATATAATAAAGCATCATTGCAAAACACTGAAAACCAAGTAGGCTAGATAGCACAACATCTATCTAAAAGACCCTAACATTGTGACAAACCCTAATGCACAGGTGAAAGCCATCACCACAAGAAGTGGCAAACCATTTAAGGTTATGCACCTGCATTACAACCTATCTTGGAAGAATTCAAAATCGAAACTCCAAGTAATGCCAGTTATAAGCAAAAGAAACCTATTGCTACTGAAGAACCAATCAAGAAACACATACCACCATCACTCTATGTTCCACCACCTCCATATTTTGGTTGCTTAAGACAACAACAAATGGAGGCATAATATGGCAAGTTCCTAAGGTTGTTCAAGAAAACTCCATATCAACTTGCCCTTGGTGGAAGCCTTAGTTCAAATGCCAATTTTTGCTAAGTTCTTGAAGGGTGTGTTGTTGAACAAAAATATACAGGAAGAGTATCACACACAGTTTTGAATAAGGAATGCTCTGCAATTAGTAACGCCTTAGCTGACTTAGGTACTAGCCTTAACCTTATGTCTTATGTGGTTTTTGAAAAGTTAGGTGAACCTAGACTAACCCGTATGAGCATCTAGTTAGCTGATCGTTTCGTCAAATATCCGAGGGATATCGTTGAAACCCTTTTAATGAAAATCAACAAATTTATATTTCTCGTTGATTTTGTGATTCTTGACATGGATGAGGACAAAAATGTTCCTCTTATCCTAGGTCGACCTTTCTTAGCAATCGCTAGAGCTCTCACTGATGTTTTCACCGGTAAACTTATGCTTTGAGTGGATGAGGAGGAAGTAACATTCGACATAGGATGATCCATGAAACACCCTTAATATCATGATAACTCACTCTATTACATTGATGTATGTGATACAATCATAAGCTGTCATTTAAGGGAAACCCTCAAAATGAAGCTTGCAACACTTAGTAATACAAGTCCAAATAGCTAAACCCATCTCTGAACATCAAACCAATCCAGAACCATAAGTTGAAAAAACATAATCCATCAAAAAGCATTTGAGATCATTGAACAAGAAATAGAACCTAAAGCTAAACCGTCTATCGATGACCATTCGATTCTAGAATTCAAAGAACTTTCGTCTCATCTCGAATACGCCTTTCTTGAAAACACGTCTCAACTTCATTTCTTTATCTCTTCCACCTTATCGAATGATGAGAAGAACAAGTTGCTCAATGCGCTTAAGGAACATAAATGAGCAATTGCTTGGAAAATCGTGAACATAAAGGGAAGAAATCCATTCTTTTACAATCACAAACTTCTAATGGAGTAACACTTCAAATCCATCATTCAACATCAAAGACGTTTAAATCCGAGCATGTAAGAGGTAGTGAAAAAAGAAGTAATCAAACTACTAGACACTAGTTTAATTTACCCTATTTCTAATTCTTATTGGGTCATCCCCGTCTAAGTCGTTCCAAAGAAAGGAGAAATGATTATTGTAACCAACGAGAAGAACAGTCTCATTCTGACTTGTACAGTTACAAGATGGAGAGTTTGCCAAGACTATCGCAAACTCAATGATGCCACAAGGAAAGATAACTTCCCTCTACCATTCATCAATCAAATACTTGAAAGGGAAAATGTTCTATTATTTCTTTGATGGTTTCTCGGGTTATTTCCAAATTCCTATTGCTTCTGAATATAAAGAGAAAACGACTTTCACATGTCTATATGGCTTATTTGCTTATTGGCGAATGCCATTTGGATTATGCAATGCCCCTGAAACATTTCGAAGATGCATGGTAGAAATCTTTCATGACATGATTGAACATTCCATGGAAGTTTTCATGGATGAATTTTCCATCTTTGGAAACTCATTCGAACAATGTCTTAAAAATCCGGAAAAGATGTTGGTTAGATGTGAAGATTCTAACCTTGTTTTAAATTGGGAAAAGCGTCATTTCATGGTAATGGAAGGAATAGGGTTAGAACACAAAATCTCTTGAGTAGTACTTGAGTTTGATCAAGCGAAAGTTGACACTATTTCCAAGCTTTCATATCACATAACCGTGAAAGCAAATAGAAGCTTCCTAGGTCATGCAGAATTCTATCGACGTTTCATTAAAGATTTCTCCAAAATCACACGACCAACGACTCAATTCCTCGCGAAATACGCGCAATGTGTATTTCCCAATGAATGCATTAGTGCATTTAATTTTCTGAAGGAGAGACTAGTAACAACTCCAATCATGGTTTCCTGTGATTGGACATTACTATTTGCACTCATGTTTGACGCAAGCGATTTCGCAGTAGGAGTCGTATTAGGACAAAGGAAAGACAATCAATTCCACCCAATTTACTATATGAGCAAAACCCTAAACGATATGCACGAAAACTACACCACAACAGAAAAAGAACTTCTTACACTAGTTTTCGCCGATTATTCAGCCCTTCGTAATTTGTTCAACAAACAAGATGCAAAGCCAAGACTGATACGTTGGAAACTTCAACTCCAAGAATTGGACATTGAAATTCATGATAAGAAAGAAGCGAAAAATCTAGCAGGTGATCAGCTCTCGCTTCTTGAAAATCAAAACCCTTCACAATCTGAGTAATTCAAAATAAATGATAATTTTCCCCATTATTTCCTCATGCACATCCAATACTCAATCGATAAACATCCTTGGTTTACTGATTTCGCGAATTACTTGGCAAACGAAATCCTTCTCCAGGGAATGACCTATCAGCAAAACAAGAAATTTTCCGCTGATATCAAGCATTACTATTGGGAAGTTTTGTATCTGTTTAGAATCTGTGCTGACCAGCTTATCTGAACATGTGTATACGGAAGTGAAGCACAACATATTCTAAGGTACTGTCATAAAGAATCCATAGGAGGACACCACAGAGCAATCCTAACGGCAAAGAAAGTCTTTGACTCTGGATTCTAATGGCCCACGATCTTCAAAAATGCTCACAATATGGTAAGCATCTATGATGCATGATAAAGAGCAACCAATATCTCAACACGGGATGAGATGCCTCAAAAACCCATTCAAGTTGCAAGGTATTTGACATATGGGGTATTGATTTCAAGGGTTGTTCTCGATTTCTTTTGTCAATCGTTACATCTTGCTAGCGGCTGATTGTGTCTAAAAATAGGTTGAAGCTCAAGCCTTACCTAACAATGTGATCGATGTCGTGGGGTCGGTAAAAAATATATTATAGAGTACCCAATCACCCTTAATAGTAAAGGGTAAGAAGGGTATCGAATCCACAGGAAAAAAACAGAAAAGTGCTAGCAACGATTAATTTAAAACTACTATACATTGAAAAGGAAATTGCTTGATTAATTGAATTGAGAAAGAATCAAATTAAGAAAATACAAGTTTAGGTTTTTAACAATCTTGGTGAAAAAGCAACCCACTTAAGGATTCAGGTTTGGCAAAGTTACGGTTTTTCTTGAATGAAACCTAGTGAGAAGTCATTAGTGGTGACTTACACATGATAGGATTTAAGTGATAATCATGGATTAAAGATTAAAGGACCTTATTCACACCATTACTAATTTGAATAATGAAACTAATTCTAATAATCAATCACATAATTATTAAAGACAACCAAAGTTATAGAATATCAAAATTAGGTTTAAGCATAATCAAACCGTTTAAATAATCTAATCATTAATTGAATCCAAAAGAACTTAAAAGGTTCAAGATCCAATCATAAATCTAGGTTACAAACTAAGAAAATAAGAACTTGCACAAACCCGTCCCCCGAAGTGAATCACAACTGATTTAGCCTTGCATCATCATCGATTCTTCAATAAAATTGTAATTGATCATGTGAATCCGGATGAATTTGATGTGGAAGACCTTTGGAATGATAAAAGGTGGTTAATTTTCATCCAAGATTGATGTGTAAAGAGGTAATTTTCGTTAGGGTTTATTCCCCTTTAAAATTCTTCAAATTAGGTCAAATCTCACCAAACTCGGACACCAACGTCAGGCTAGACGTCAGTCAGAAGGTTTTGGGTTTACTGACGCCAATGGCGTCGGTGGCGCCACCCCCTGCACAAAGTTTATTTTCATGTGTAACTTTTCGATACCTTTCTGTTGATAGGTTGTGGGTCTCGTAACTCCTTTCCTAGCTCAAGTTATGTCCGTTTTAAGTTACCATTGTCTTAGAACTTCTTTTTTACATAATTTCACCTCCTGAGCTCCAATTCTCGTCTCGTTTCTTCCAATTTCTTCGTATTCTTCACTTTTAACCTACAAACACAAAATAACCCTAAAAGTAACTCTATTTCTTATTATTTACACGTAAAACACAGAATAAAGCCGTTAAACATTGAACTTTCACCATCTGATCATAATGATGTAAGAAACATTGTCAAATTTCTCAAGAAACTATTCTCTCGTTTGCTCCCAAATCTTTAATTAGTTATCACGGAATGCATTTCTATAACAACCAACTCCAAAGAGCAATGACCGGTTATGGCGTTCATAATCGTTTCGCAACTATCTATCATCCACAATTGAATGGGCAAGTTGAGTTCACTAACCGAGGCATCAAACGAATCCCCAAGAAAATCATCAGTCAAAACTGCAAGAATTGGTCTACAAAACTAGATGATACATTATAGGTTTTCGGACAACCTATAAGACTCCCATCGGCACTACAAAGTTCAAACTGTTTTATATGAAGTCATGTCATCTACCTATAAAACTCGAACACAAAGCCTAATGGGCACTCAATGCAGCAACCCTAGATCAAAATGTTGCGGGTAAAAATTGAATCTTGCAAATCCATGAACTTGAGGAACTGAGAGAACAAGCGTATGCAAATTCTAGGGTTGACAAAGTTTAGACAAGGAAATTCCATGATTCTCGATTGAAGAACACTAAATGATTCAATGTGGGAGAATGTGTCTTGTTGTGTAATTTCGTTTATGTTTGTTTCCTTGAAAGTGGAAATCACAATGGTGTGGACCTTATACGATTAAAAACGTTTTTCCAAATGGTCCTATCGAAATTGAAAACCACGACGGTTTAAGTTTCAAGGTCAATAGTCATCGTTTTTTTCTTTATACCAATGGACCAATCAAGATCTACTCGGAGGAATTATACCTCCGCCCCAACAAATACCAAGGGTGGGGAAGGGTCGTGTCGAAGACCCGAAACTAAAACTCGACAGCTGCACATAGGTTTTTTTATAAATTTTAACTTTTGTTAGGACTCCACAAGCCATACACGAGGCCATGCCCCATGAAGCACGCCCCCATTTCTCTGACAATAATATCACGTGATCTCCGCTGACGACTCTCAAACGTTGCAGGTCGAATTTATGTCGATTAATAACAAACACATGGTCATGCCTGGTTAAGCACACCCCCGGGTTCACCATTCTCGACATGTATACAAGTAAAAAACTTGTTCCACTCTTTCATCAAAACAAAACCTACTAAAAACATCAAAAAATGAAAGAATCTAATCACGAAAGCTCGAGTTGGAACCCTACAGAAACCGTGTTCCGAAACGCGAGAACCGACAATGCAAGAATATTTCTTTAAGTTACATGAACTAATCAAGCACTTGGTAGAAATGTACCTAGTGGCAAACCAAGCCTAGCTGAACTCTTCAAGAAAGTTCAAGAAATAGGAAAAAAAACTCGTTCCTTTCAACCGTTAGCTTGCGGGATTAAGCAACCTCACTTCACATTATCCCATCCGAACCCTCCACACAAAATTTATGGAGATATCTTCTAGAAGCATTTCTTGAAGTGTTATGTGCGCTAGCGCGCGATTAGAGTTTAATTATACAGTTTTAGACTCTCGGCTTTAACGTATCGTGTAAACGTAGGTCATTAGGATATGTAATTGTCATTTGGCTTGTTTTAATTAACATTGGAACTATTATCATACATTTTTAGTGATTTGAAAGTGATAAAACTTAACCGGAAAATTTACGCAACACGCTCAGAAAAACGGAACAACAAAAGACGAAAATTGGGGACCAAAGGGGAGGCACGCCCCCGTGCCAGACAAAAAATCACACCATCATACTTTGTTCAGCCTTTTGTCTCATCCACATTCAATTATGGCTCTTGACAATCAAATGCATGCCTGCTACATCTCGTATCCACTTTAGTTTTCACCATCTTTTTCATTTTTGTTCCATATTTTCAAGCATTTTTAAGTGTTCTTCTATTTTCTTTCAAGCTTGATTATCCAAGAGGT